>LR749860.1:427619-747619 GCA_902729485.2 Mus minutoides
GTGTACGTGTGTGGGAGTAGACTGTGTGCACATGTGAGTTCAGGTGTTTATCAAAGGATCCTGGACATTGTGAGCTGCCTAGTGTGGGGGGTGCTGGGAGTTGAATACAGGTGTTCTGCAAGAGGAGCGCAGCTCTTCACTGCTCAGCTATCCGTCCGTCCAAAACTGAAGTTTTAATAATGATAAAAAGCAAGATTGGGTATATTTAGTAAGCAGGTATTTATTATACTTTTTATCTGTAAAATAATAATAAATAATATATTGTTATAAATTATGTTACGATGTATATATGATATATTATTGAATAATCAAAAGCAATTTTATATTATACCCTCTCTACATCAGGAAACTTTTCCTATATTGTTGTTGTAATGTCTGAATAAAGAAGAACAAGAAGGAATTATCTTAAAAAAGATTATTTCCGAGGTTGGAAAGCTATCTCAGTGGTGTGAGGCTGGCGTGGAATCAATGAGTCCTGGCTTTGTTTCTCAGTGCCAGAGAGAGAGAGAGAGAGAGAGAGAGAGAGAGAGAGAATATGAATCTCGGGAGAGAAAGAGAGCAGAAAGAAGGAGAATGGGTGTCCAGACACAAAAGGCCTGCTGTCTGTCTTTTCATCCTCCCTCCCCCCTACTCTCTTTTTCTTTTCTTTTCTTTTTTTCTTCTTTTCCTCCTGCCTTACCAGCAGAGTTGGCTGGAAGACCCGACAGGACATAGGTGTGCTTTCGTCATCACTTAGTTTGTACCTATTGTCTTGGAGCCACTCAAAGCTCTCTCTACCCAGAAACTCTGGAAAGAAGGAATGCTTCTCTGGGTAGGAAGCCTGTTGGTATTATTATGGTGTGTGATGAAAGCTGGTCCCTCCCAAAGGATGCCCACAGTGGATATGAGGGCTGGGTAACACACACACACACACACATACACACACACACACACACACACGCACACGCACACGCACATGCACATGCACACACCCTGTGGGATGGCAGGGCTCCGCAGTGAAACAGCTTTCTCTTGCTGCTGCTGTCCTCAGTTTGCTATTTTGTTGTTGTTGTTGTTGTTGTTGTTGTTAACATTTTAGTGGCAGCATGCTTCTAAAATTTTTACTATTTTTAAAAATTACCTGTACATGTGTGTGGGCTTCTGCACAGTGGACACAGTGCCCAAGGAGTCCAGAGGACGTCAGATCTCTGGAGTAGGGACTCCCAGGCATTGTGAGCAGCCTGAAATCAACATGCTCTCCTGACCACAGAGCCCTCTCTCCAGCCCTAAAGACAGCATCTAAAGGCTCCTAGTCCAGTTGATACTGCAGAAGTTTTATAAAGCTCGCCAGTCTCCCCAGGAGCTTCAGATCAAGTATAGGAGGACTCTGGGATGAAAATAAATAGCATTATTCAGAGCACTTCTAAACCGTTCTGAAATTGGCTTTACTTAGGTATTCAAGCTTTCTCTCTATTGAAATGACTTCACAAGAAAAGACCACTCTGCTCACGGGGAGCTATGACAGATGGTAATCCCACTTGCTGATCTCTTCATGTTTGACTGGCCAGCCTTTTAACCACTGTGCTAACACCAGCAGATCCACTCCTGGCTCTACCAGCACATGTGAATCAGGATGGCATCATCACGTGGAGATCTGCAGCGGCTGGCTCTCTCACCGAGACCACTCGTCTTCCCCTGCTGAAGTGCACCTGCCACTCCCACTAGCTTCCCAGAACCTTAGGTGCACCGTCCATGTGCTGTTCCCAGAACCTTAGGTGCGCCGTCCATGTGCTGTTCCCAGAACCTTAGGTGCGCCGTCCCATGTGCTGTTCCCAGAACCTTAGGTGCGCCGTCCATGTGCTGTTCCCAGAACCTTAGGTGCGCCGTCCATGTGCTGTTCCCAGAACCTTAGGTGCGCCGTCCATGTGCTGTTCCCAGAACCTTAGGTGCGCCGTCCCATGTGCTGTTCCCAGAACCTTAGGTGCACCGTCCCATGTGCTGTTCCCAGAACCTTAGGTGCGCTGTCCCATGTGTTGCGTTGCAGACTCACTGGCTCTGGGACGTCCTTGGCAGGCCTGAAGTCTTAGTCTGGGAATGAGCTCCGGGTCCAAGAGTACTTACTTTCTGTTGAAAGCTCTTCCCAAAGTCCCAAAAGCATCCTAGATTGTACAGATTTGCTTTTTGTGGCAGTACCACTAAAGAGGCAGAACAAAGTTTAGAACTTCAAGTGAAACACAGTAGCCTTGATGCTTTCTGAGGGGTTGGAGATGAGAGCATCGGAGCCTGCTGACCCCTTCAGTGGAAGACGAAAGATTATAATCTGAAACTTCATTCCCCTCTGCTGGCTGCAGGGAACATCCCACGCCCCTCCTGCTGGTAGGTCACCCCAACAGTGTGGTTCATCTCCAGAACCAAGGCCTAAAAATCAAGAGAATGGTGTACTCATGGACAGCCCAGTGTGCTGTTTCTAACGAGAGGGTTGAGCCCTTTGGATTTCAGCCACTGTCACTGTCTCTACCATGCTGCCTGGGAGTGTAGCGTACAGGATCAGCAGAACTGAGTGGGCTACCTGGTGACTCAGCTCTGGCCAGGCCGTTGGTGTAGATGTCAGCGATGAAAGACTTGTGAGCTTAGATTTCCAGTGCTGGTGTTGTTCACATCTGCTGTGACCCAGGAACCTGACCCTCAGCAAGCACAAAGAATCAGTGCTGTTGCAAGGGCTTCGTGTCCGTTGACTCGTTCCTTATACCTCTTGGGTTGGCCCTGTTAATGTCAGCATTTACAGATGGGAAAACTGAGGCACAGAGGGGGTAAGTAGGTTGTGTAGGGTCACACAGCTAAGCAGCATAGATCAGAGAATTGAACATAGACAGTCTTCCAAAGTCTGCCCTAACTGCTACACTAATATATTCAAACCCCAGGTCATGGCCTGTTATTACATAAAGACATGGGTGTAAGCTGAGCTTGGTGGCCTACAACTGTAATCCCAGCACTCAGGAGGCTGAGGAAAGACAACTGAAAGTTCATGGTCAGCCTAGGCTACATAGTGAGACCATGTCAGACAGAATGGGGAAGGAAAGGAACCCACATAATGGCCAGGAGCATACTTACTAAATAAAATAACAAAGGTAATATTTTATTGACATTTCTAAGATTTACTTTAAGATGTGTTATCCAGGGTTAGAGAGATGGCTCAGAGGAAAAAATAAAAAACCACCCTTGCTATTTTTGCAGAGACCCTCATTTAATTCTTTGCACCCACATGATGATTCACAGTTGTCAGTGACTACAGTCCTGAGAAATAATGTCTTCCGACCCCTGAGAGCACCAAACATGTACGTCACATGGCACATATGCATACATGCAGGAAAAACACATGAAATAAAAGGAATAACTCTAATTTAACAAAACACTTAAAATGTGTTATCCATGACTAGGTAAGTTTCATAATTCATAATTTTCCAGATTGCATGAAGGTATTGTAGCACAAATACTAAACCTCATTCATATGTTATATGGTATTGCTGGCAAGGTTGCAGGCTGGCATATCACTGCCTACACAGTGAAGCACGCACACTTCCACCCTCAGGATTAAGCGAGCGAGTGGCTTTGGAGCAGCAGCCAAGCTCTGTCTCAGGTGCTGTCCTTTCCATTGCCTGGCTTCAGAGCTTGGGGCTTGAGAACTCCGGGTTGTGTGTGTGCTCCAGGTATGTACAGCAGGATAGGATACATTTCTGATCAGAGCTTGAAGCCAGAATGAGGCATGAAGACAGTGAGCTGTGCTGCCTCTGCGGTGTGGCTTCCTGAGCCCGACTGCGGAGGTGCAAGCTCCAGCCCTGCATCTCAGCAGCCTGGAGAACCTCTGCAAGGACGCATCTGTACCAGGGCAGCCTCCTGACGGTGAGCCGCTCACACTCCCCACCCTCTCATAAAACCTAGTTCTTTTCAGATTTTTCCAAGAAACACTAAGTTTCAAGTAGTCACTTCCATCTTAGGGGCTTCCAGTGTCACTGAAAGCCAAATGACACCCTCCTAGACCCTCTGAAGAGTACAGGATGAGTGTTTTGGCAAGTGAATGAGATGGCAGTGTGAGTCTGCCCAGGTTTCAGAAAAGACTATAAATTTCCTGAGTTTGTGGTTGCAGCTGGTCTCCCTGGAGCAGCAGCTGGCATTCCCCCCTGTGTTACATACATAGTCCATGTTTAACCTGCCAACTCGAGTGAGCATTGTGGTCTACAGACTTACAGGGTTTATAATGGAGTCTTGAAAATTTACTTAAGAAATATGAACTTCCTCTCACAATAACAAATATTACTACAAATGACTGTGTTAAATTATGGTCACTTAGACATTTCTGATTTGTAGGAAAATTAAAGTTAATCTTACAACAGCTTCAGTTTCAAAATCAAAACATGACTTTGCTGACCACAGACTTCTAGGCTGTTAGTCAACAGTAGATGAAGTCCCTAGTGACTACTTTTTCTTTTAAAAACATTTAATTTCTGTATGTGTAAATACACACACACACACACACACACACACACACACACATATATATATGAATGAAAGAAAAACCCTAAAAAAAAATCTACTGTACTTGGAGCTAGGTAATATTTCTCTTGGGAAAACAAGTTATAAAAGAAACTTCAAAGTGTCTGGTAATTTTGGGCACATGGACCATAATTTTATTATTCTTTAAACTGGGTGAGTAAACTCACTTACTCATTTGCCTGTATCCCATAATTTAAAAATCATTTAAAAATGTTACAAATTCATAGTAAGTGTGCTGAGATATATTCCTTTTTATAATGTTAAAAAGAAAAGGAAGCCTTTCTGGTCTTTCCCTCGTCCCTTCCTAGCTCCTCCAGGGAGTAAGCAAGGAGCCTGATTTGAATGCTTTTTTTCCACATTAAAAATAAGGCTACAAGGTCTATTGACTAATATTTAGTAGCTAATCTTGACAAGGAAAACTGCCTGAATGGTAACATTTGCCCATTTCTGTGGTGTAAAGACTCCCAATTTCTCAGTTCCCAGCTACCACTGTAATGCTACTGAACACAGATACTGTAGCATCTTTCTACCCAGTAGACACAACATTAATGTCTGTAACCTTGAGGTCATAGGTCATAGTAAAATGCCGTAGGATAATTAAGAACCACTGAACTTTGTTTTAATATATTTTATTTAATGTATTTACATAATTTAATATTTAATAATAGCTACATTTAACAGACAGCTTATAAAGTTTCTGAAATTAAGTGACTTGCCCTCACAGGCCAGTATCATCAGCTCAGGCCTGCTGTAGCTGTAGCTGGCCCACAGCAAGGCTGAGGGAAGTGGAGAGAGGACATGGCCAACGTTCTCCAGAATAGGCCCACTCAGGACAGAAGGGCAGGGCCTCCAGGAGCTGGTCAGCCCCACTGCAGCAATTGGCTGACACACCCTCTGGCCACCCTGCCAGGTGCCATCCCACTCACCACCTGTATGCTCCAGGGGAGTCTCGTAGAGCGCCCCCAGACCAGAAACCCCTGAGAACTGTGGGGCACAGCTTTAAAGCACAAACCAGCACACAGTTTTCTGTAGGGGACACTGATTCAGTCTCAAGACCTGACTGGCTTTTGTGCCAGCTCAGGCACTCACCAGCCCCAGTGGCCTGGAGCAGGTTATCCCACAGCACTAGTAACTAAGGTGTAAGTATACAGGATTGGTGATGTGACTTGACCAGTCTTTCTTCCAGTTCTGGGTTCCTCCTATCTCCTGTGATTACTGGGGGCCTTACAGATGGTGTCATCCCCCTGAGGGAGGCATCTCAGACCAGAGGAACATGACCTCCTCAGCTTCTCTCAGCTACAGAATGGGAGTGTTTCCAACCAAATAGTGGAGAAGGCTTGACTGTGGGATCCAGGGTGTGCTTGCAGGAGCCTGTCCCCTGCTTAGAGCTGAATCACTAAGCCTTCAGTTCTTGACTACACCCACCTTATCCCCTTCTCTTCTGAGTGGCACCCCCAGGTGGATACTCATTTGGGGGAACATGCCCACCTTTTGACTGATAAGTGTGTTGATGGAATATGACTTAAAGCCTTAGAATTTAATAAGTCTCTTAATTAAGAGAAAGACTTAGGAGACCAACAAAAGAGGATTGTCAGTTTGAGGCTAGCACAAGCTTTATAGCAAGATACCCTTCCCCCCCCAAAAAAAAACAAGTACCGTCAAAGTCAATAAAGGGAAGACCCAGGCCCACTGTGTTAGGAAACGGCCATTTTTAACCAGGGCTTGCATTGGTGTGGCATTCCTGTGTGCGTGTTTATGTGTAGTTACTGGAAGTGCATTGTGCAGCTGTGTGTTTTGTGTATCAAGTTTTCCATGACTTAAGGCTAAGAAAGACTGAAGGAGAGGGGAGTTGGCGGTGACACTAGAATGTGTGTTTCATGTTTAGTGCTTTACCATGAGCACCGTGTTCTCAACACCTAGAACATACTTAGAAAAGGCAAGCCAAGCCCAACGGTGATGGCACATGCCTTTAATCCCAGCATAACTCTCTGTCTCCGTCTGTCTAGAGACACTCCCGTACCGGTGGGACCAGATATCGCACTCAAGGCCCTGTTTCTTTGGGACAGAGTTTTGGATGAGGTGGGGTTTTTCGTTTCGTTTCTAGTTAACAGTAGTCGTCGGGTTGGATGGGTGTACCCACTAACACCAACCCTTCCTTCTATGACACCGATGTCAACGAAGATAGCTGAGCTAAGATGGGCATTGACTTTTAAAGTTACCCTGACTTACTGACACCTTTGTCTTCTATTTTTATTTGTGAAATATTGATACATTTTAAACCAAAGAGAAAGTGTGGAGGACTCCCTTGTATTTTGGCCAGTTTCTACCTGACACTAAATATACCCTCTCTGGGCCCCTTCCCATCAGCCACTCCATGGGTGAAATTTCTGCTCACTCAAGTTATTTTAGAAACAACTCAAAGAATGTGTTAAGAGAGCGAGGCTGACCAAATCCTAAGACAGCACACTTTGGTTCTTTGTAGACTGGGAGCTTCTGGGTCACCATATACAGTCCTCACACAGAGCTCTGCAGTCCACTGTCAAATGTGAATCTGCTGCAGGTCAGATGACAGGAATAGGAGTCACCCGGCCACCGGAGGCCCTGCCCACAGTCAGAGCTCTTGTAGCAGCCTAGACTTGGTACCTGCTGTCTCACAAAGACGCCCATTTACAAAGCCCTTTCCAGACAACCAGACTTCCTATGAGTGTATACAGATGGTGATGTAGGACAGGGCTTACAGTTATCACTTTAGAATGTTGACATGTCAGCTTTGCAGGTTGCCAATTAAACAAAGATCAAATTCTCCCATAGAAAGAGAATGATGCATCTCCACTCGCAGTCATTGCATGCAGAGCATCCCTCACTCCAAATAGTCCAAAATCTCTAAACTTCAGACTTTCCTATTAGTGATGCTCGGCTGATAGTGTTTATGCAAATATTCTAAAATTCAAAGCCCTTTTAAATCTAGTCTGAAACACGTCAGATAAGAGCTTGCAAGCTTCAGTCTCCTTCTGCACATAGCAAGGCAAAGGTCTAGAAGGCTTATATTACTTTGCCTCAAGTCACATAGTAAATAATCCAACAGGGTTTAACCCTGGCCCTTGTGACTCCAAATGCCACATTCTTAGCTAAAATACAAGTTATACACTTTTTTTCTGCCATGAAATACTTATGTTTATCTTACCATGTGAGTTACCCACCACTGAGTACAACTGGTCTTCCTGGAAGAAGCTGTGGTTATATTTTGGTCTTGTCCACTCCTCCCTGGCATACAGCACACCCCGGTTTGAGATACTTAGCACTGGGCTAGTTAGTGGTTCAACTTGAAATAATAAAAGGAAACCACAGTTCATTGCCTTTCCCCCCTGAGCATCTATATTTTGAGTAGAGGTTTTGAGGAAGCCAGGAAAGCAATTGAAGAACCGAGGAACCAGCTTTTCACTTGAGAATAAGCCAGCTCAGGCTCCTGGGTACAGACGGTCCTCACTGCGCCACGGTTCCTTTCTCAGTCACTGTTATGGAAATGACCCCTATATTGTAGCACTGAACCTGAGGACTTGGTCAGAGTGTGGCCAAAGTTCCTGTACAGCTCAATGTAGAAAAGTCTATTTGTGTATCTGAATCTTGTTTCCTGAATCATTTAAGGAATGGGCCATCTTTGTACCAAATATAAAAGTAGGAATTAGGTTTTTTAAGGACACTGGAACAGTATTGCTTTTGTTTCATTGTGTATGTAATTGACTCTAAGAACCATATGTTAACTTCCAAAATTTCATAGCATAGTGAAGAAAAACACTCAGGAATTTTTTTTTAGCAGCATGTTAAGTAGATGTGGTAAGACGCCACAATGAAGTACTACGGAGTCGAACTGCAGCTGATGGGGAAGCCTTGAGAGGCACAGTAGTGCCACTTCTTGGCCTAGGTAGACATACATTGTCTGTTATAACCTGGATGCTTTCATATTCTGTAATCACCATGCTCATCGTGACAACATCCAGAAATGCATCTGACAAAGTCTACCTGCCATTAATACGGAAAGTGTTTGTTTTTTAGACCACCATTTCCAGATTGTTGCAAAGACTCTGAAACGTTAGATTACACAGGAGTAAGAGCACAAACATTGGGATAGTACCTCTCATATCCAGATGGGCCATGCAGGACATAAGGCCTCCTTTCTCAGTAGGAAAATCACAAGTTAAACAGGTCTGTGGGGAGGATAGGTGGACCTTCCACCTCGCCCTGTTCTCAGGCCTCCTCTTGATCTGTGTGGTCTGGTGAGCACAGGCATTCTGCAGCTGCTGGCCTAGCCAGGGATGCCACCGTGTGCTAAAACCTCAAGTAACCAGTAACTCTGACTAGGAGAGTCAGAGCAAAAGCAGCTAAAGGGAACAGATAGACGACACCATAGCTGCTGAGCTTCAGTCAGTGGTTTGAGCACCAAGTACTATCACCCTTTACAAGAGGGAAGCTCCCAACTTGGGAGTGGCCAGGGATTTAAGGATGGCTGGGTTTCCTCAAAGTGGGAGGAGAAAGAGAAGCTCCCAAGAGAAAAGTTCTTGAAACAGAAGGCCTCAGGGTAGGCCTTACAGTTCCAAATCGAGGTTTCCTGGCAAAAATATGGGCCCGATTTGGAGGAAGCTCAAAAGCAACAAGCTAGAAGGCCACTCCATTACATAGGGAAGGGCAACAAGCTAGAAGGCCACTCCATTCATTACATAGGGAAGGGCAACCTTTCATGAGACTTGACAACGTGGAAGCTCAAAAGCAACAAGCTAGAAGGCCACTCCATTACATAGGGAAGAGCAACAAGCTAGAAGGCCACTCCATTCATTACATAGGGAAGGGCAACCTTTCATGAGACTTGACGACGTACTACCAGGTTTTTCCCCAGAGCAGAGCATCTGTCAAACTCTACTGTCACGTGGCTCCTTCCAAGGCCTTGGTTGATCACCTGCAACTCTCATTTCAGATTCATGACAGATGCTGCGCGCCGAGAACAGGAATCTCTGAAGAAGAAGATTCAGCCGAAGCTTTCACTAACCCTGTCCAGCTCCATGTCCCGAGGGAATGTGTCCACTCCACCTCGACATAGCAGTGGCAGCCTTACTCCCCCTGTGACCCCGCCCATCACGCCCTCCTCTTCATTCCGCAGCAGCACTCCAACAGGTAAGCCCCTTAGCTGGGGACACAGACCCACAGCTCGGATCCTTTCTTCACCTTACTGTGCCCATTCATTTATTTGTTAAGGTGTTATAGAGTATGTGCCTGACTGCAGTGAGATGGGTTTATAGGTTTTTAAGACGTTACCCTTATTGTGTGTGAACTGACAACCTTGTTTAATCTGCTATGTTTCTGCCTGGGACAAGGGTAAGGTGCCATGCCGGTTTCACCGGTACACATGGGCCACCGGGACAAGGGTAAGGTGCCATGCCAGTTTCACCGGTACACATGGGCCTGGGACATTCCTTACACCTGTCTCCTGATTTTTGCTTATTCTTGAAATTTTTCTTAATTAAATGAGGAACAAAATCATTGGCTCCTACATGTCAGAGAGTGAGCTGCAGAAGCGAGCGAGCCCCATTTCCACCATACTAGATGTTGGCGATGATTAACCACTGAAGCAGGGTCAGAGCTGATGATGAAAACATCAACTCAACTCCTGCCTAAAGCAGCTGGTAGGCTGGGGGCTCGTGTGCCCGACAACTGAGTACATCTTGGCTGAGTTCATTGGTTTGCCACAGCATCCTCACCAGGCTGGGAGCATCCCAGAGGGCACTGGAGGCCTGAGTTGCTCAGGTACTTCACTTCAAGGCAGGAGGGTAAAGCAGGCACTGGGCACGGGAAGGTCCCTCCCCTCCCATTGTAGGAACATAGACTATCACTGATCAAAGAAGTACATGTGAGCACAGTGCTGTGTCACCTAGAACTCGGTCAGCTGGCACCAGAGGAAGAGGCTCATGGGAAGAGCATGGCAGTCAGTAAGGCATAGTTGGGGAAGGAGTGTCCCTGAAAAAGGGGGCAGGAAGTGTGTTCCACTGTACAACAGCCACATGTGGGGGAGCTTGCGTGCCACACAGCAGGCAGCACTGCAGACAGAAGAGGAAACTGAGGTGGTGGCAGGGCCCAGGACACCAGGGATCATGTTTGAGATTCTGGTCAATCCTAAGAGAAAAGTCACTTGGGATGGCACCAGCGTCCCTTTGGCATTGCCTCCCTGACTGAGACCTGCAAGTCCCATAGTTCCCTGTCTTGTTTTCCCTCAAGGGAAGTGCCCAGAGTTCTACTTCTCATTCATTACTTCACAAAATATTGTGGTAATGAACTCCCTGGAGTCTGGGAAAATGCTAAGTTCAACAGAGTTAAAGTAGGATCCTTAGCGTTCATGATTGCACTCCAAGGAAGACCCCGGAGAGTTCTCAGTCTTCCTGACTGTAATGGGGGGACTTTTATCTCATGGTGGATGGACATCCTCAGTGCAGCCATGATTGAGCACTTTGAAGACAGGAAAGCTGTACAAGCCCAGGACCAGAATTTCCTGCGGGCTCTTTATTCATAAATGTCATTACCCTAAGCAGGTCACAGAATACTGGAGCTTACCAGATGTACTGGCATCAGTTCCCAGGTCTTGGGTCATGGGGGTGTGGCCTCAGGATGCTCTTGCGTTCTGTTCTTTGAACACCGGCTTTCAGAGCCTTCGAGTGATATCTACCATGTAAGTCTGAAGAGTGGCAGAACTGGGCATGGAGAGTGCTGGGTCCTTTTCCTGTGACTCCCTTTAGTAGTTTCTCAGATGGGAAATGAATTGTGGGGCCAGCAGTCTCCAACAGAACGTGTTTCATACTTGAGGTAACATAGACTGTGACTCATGGCCAACATCAGGTAAACTGGACTGCCCCAATTAGTAACAGGCTCCCTGAGCCCTGTGGAAACCAGGACAGTTCGAAGTGAGAGTTTATTATTTTTCATGGAAGAATGTTTGCAAGAAATGGAATCATTTCTTTTTCTTTGGCCATAAAGAAATTTTTATGACACCCTGTCCATTTTAGCAATTTCCCACCAAAAGAATTAATTTATGTCGTGGGAAAGATGTATCATTTTCAGTCTGTCAGGATCATAGTTAAGTTATTTGCTGTTTGAAGAACATTCCACATAAACATCAAAAATCAGCAGGGGAAATGGTTTCTTAAGCCCCTGCCCTGCACAGTTCTGGCTGTGGGTGTTTTCCCTGTTCTGAATGTTATTTTACCTGTAGCGAGAGGATCAGCCTTGTACTTGACTCATGTGGTTTTAGCCGTTTCCATTGCCAGGTTATAAATTATATCCCACAGCTCCACCTCCTGAGCCCGCTCTCCCAGCTCCCACAGTCAAGGTGCAGTCCTGGGTTGGAAGTAGCGGTCACTTTGTAGAACATTTCATTTATAGATATTTTAAAGCTCTGCTCTTTGAACAGCCTGGAGCCTGGTTTGGGCATTGACATTAGCTTCCCAGACTCTCGGAGAATCTGCCACCACAAGGTGTGTCTCAGCGAGAGTGAACACTTCCGTTACACAGTCACAGAGATAGAGAAATATAAAGATAACGATTCGGTTCTCTGAAAGCAAGGTGTCAGAATAACCCCATTTTTGTCCTGTAGAAATGACAGTATCAGAATAGTTTCCAAGGGGGGAGGCAGTTCACAATCCTGTTTACTGTTCATGCTCACTTCGTTCTTTTTGGGTGGTTCTGTGCTCAGCCCTCCAGCAGGCCCTCGGAGTCGGCACTGCTATCCCCAGGTGAGGTGAAAGAGATCTGCCTCTGCTCTCCTGCCCGTGACTGTCTTTGCAGAGAATGTGCTCTTTCTGGTTTGCCAGGGTGCCCTAGTAACCAGTATCATGCTGAGATCTTCAAAACATTCATTGTTGCTGTCATCATTATTTTGAGTCAGGGTCTTATTTAGGCTAGGCTGAACTAGACTTACTATGTAGCCGAGGCTACCTTTGAATTCTTCATCCTCCTGCCTCTTCCCCGAGATTGCTGGAATTATAAATGTACACCGCCTTGCCCAGAGTGTTCCTTTGATATTGTTCCTGTAGTGATCGGTGTTCAGGAGTCTGGAAGTTCTGCATTAAGACTTATTGTCTATGGCCCTCCTAAAATTTCTTTGCAATTACATCATGTATGTGTGTGTGTGTGTGCTGTGTGCATGTGCGTGAGTGTGTGCTTGTGTGTATCAGAGGACAACTTTCAGGGACCATTCTCTATATTCTGTGGGTTCTGGGGATTGAACTTGAATCTTTAGGCTAGGCAGCAAGTGCCTAAGTGCCGTTACTTGCTGACCCATCTTGACAGCTATTAGCCAACTTTTGATCTTTGTTTTGATTGCGGTATGAGTGTTTCCAAACTGAAACTCCATTTTGAGAGTATATCACACTCTGGAGAGGACTTAAGAAATTCCGTGCAGAAAGTTCTAGAAGAGTTGCTAAATGGCATCTTGACACAGGGCACTGTCATCAGTCATGGGAAACCTTGCCAGGATAACACAGGGAGCTGGGTCAGAGGTCTCCGGTGCACTGATTTAGTGGCAGGGCTATGAACCAAAGTGGACTTGGGGTTTGTGTCAGCCTCACCTTCACACCGCAGGCATCTCACAGCTGTGCAGTTCAGAAGCAGTGACAGCAGAGGCTGTCCTCTGAAATGGTTCTTTCATTGTCTTTCGCTAACCTTTTTAGAAAGACTGCCTTACCTCAGAAGTCACACAATTACGGCATACTATCTTTTGGGGAATTATGAGGAGTATTTTAGACAGGTCTTATGATAGACAAAGCCACCCTCAAACTCACTGTATAGTTTAAGACAACTTTAATCGCCTGATCCTCTTGCCTCAACCTCCCAAATGCTGAGATCACAGATGAGCACCTCCATGCCACCTGCGTAAAATTCTTATTAGACCTTCAGCTTGCAACCCAGCCAGCCAACCCAGCAGTTTAACTGGATTCTGCAAGACTGAAAACCCAAGGCATATAAAGGCCCTGGAACTGCGGCTCGCGCTCAGCCAGCCAGTCCTCTTTCTGCAGCACTCACTGCTCACACCATTGGCTCTAGTGTAATGAGTTAGATTAAGGTTCTGTCTAAGGGAGAGTGGACTCCAGAGAACTGGCCCTTGCATATTCATGATTACAGACAAGCTAGTGACACCTCAAAATTGGCCAGGGTGGTAGAGTTTATACAAATAAGCTTGTCAGGCACTATGTGTTGTTATTTTACTGTCATATCCTCTCAGTGTCTGAGTTCTCTGATCTGTTCTTCATTCACAAGATCCTAGTCTAGATTGAATCTATAAAGAGACCTAAAATATTCAGTGGTCACCAATTAATAAAAGTAACCAGACGAGTGCACAGCAGCCAGTCACAGCAATGTCAAAGGTCCCCATCAGTGGGATGGGGACGTCTTCACATTGCATTGGTGAATGCAAGTAGTCGGTAAAATGAATAATAGACTGATACTACTGCAGAAGTGTCTGTGCTGTTTGAGTTTATTTCCTGTTCCTTTTAGTAGGCTCTTTAGTATTTCTTTATGGTGTCTTTACAGTAAGTTGTTCAAATGACAAGGATTTTTTAAATTGCATAAGTTCCTAAATCACAGCAAGTTATTTTTAAAAATATAATATTGAACTAGTGAAATGGCTCAGAGGGTAAGGGTGCTTGTCACCCAGCCTGAAGACCTGTGTCTCATCCCAAATCCCACAGGGTAGAAGGAGAGAACCGGTTCTTGCAATTTGTCCTCTGACCTGCACATATATGGGATGACACATGTGATGTGCCCACACACATACACACAAGAGAAGAAATAAATGTACAGCAATTTTTAAAAGCAAAATAGTAATTTTTCCTGAGGGTGAAAAAGATTCTATGATACAGATTTACAGAATGAGCTGATAGGATTTTGCTCAAGGTCTTTGGAAGTTTCTGTTGAGTAGAGGTGCAATGGACTCTTTTTCCATGCCTTTATTTTTAAAAATCAAAATAAAATTTCCATAAGAGCATAAAAGCATTAAAAAAAAAAAACAAGCAGAAAAAGTCAAGGCCCAAGCCAGCACAGTGCAGCACAGTGCAGCCTACCCCAGCCCAGCAACGGAGTGTGGACTTCTGCATAGAGAAGATGCTTACCCCGTTTGACAGTGGGACATGAGAAAGAGATACTTGCTGCCAACAGAAGGTTGCAATCTATTACAAACAAGGGAAGCTCTAGTTTGGGCTAATAGGCCCTGCATTGAAGAGTACACTATCTGAATGGAGCCTAAGAACCCTTCCCTAGAATCTTCCTGTGGAAAGTTGGATTGGTTACTCATAAAAGCATTGCCCTGCTGCTCTGTTGTTGCCAGAGCCTCTGTCCAGCCTGCGTGTGTTTGGAACTACTGCAGACCCTCTCCTGGCTTGAGATGTGTTTGTCAGCTTGTTTACATTCTGCTGTGTCTTAATCTTTCTCCCTTCTGCTTATGAGACTAATAGAAGTTGTGTTGCCTGAGAATCTAGTCTCTCACAACTTACTCTGATCTCTACCATCTTGTTCTCTTCTCCTGCATCCCTGTACTGGGGATAAACCCTAGGGCCTCACACATGAGAAGCACACCCCAGGCCACACCCCAGCTGTGGAAGATGACTTAACATCTTCTCTCTTCTCAATGTGTTAGAAGCGTAAAGTAGACAAAGAAATAGGATTCCATCCATGTTATATAACTACTGCTAGATACCACCTAGAAGCCTTCCCACACAATGTTGTTCTTAACCAGAAGAAACAACCAAACCCATGTGCCATATGATCTGTAGCAATAACAGTATGTTATATATGTTTAGTACTTTATAATGTACAATATTCTCTTTCATCAAGTAATTTGTTTTTTGTTAACACTTGATAAGACACATTACTAATACCATGTTAAAGACAAAGGGGCTGTACTGGCTGGTTTTGTGTCAACTTGACACAGGCTGGAGTTATCACAGAGAAAGGAGCTTCAGTTGGGGAAATGCCTCCACGAGATCCAGCTGTGAGGCATTTTCTCAATTAGTAATCAAGGTGGGGTGGGGGGGCTTGTGGGTGGTGCCAACTCTGGGCTGGCAGTCTTGGGTTCTATAAGACAGCAGGCTGAGCAAGCCAGAGGGAGCAAGCCAGTAAAGAACTTGCTTCTGCATCAGCTCCTGCTCCCTGACCTGCTTGAGTTTCAGTCCTGACTTCTTTTAGTGATGAACAGCAATGTGGAAATGTAAGCTGAATAAACCCTTTCCTCCCCCAACTGCTTCTTGGTCATGATGTTTGTGCAAGAATAGAAACCCTGACTAAGACAGGGGCTTAAATAACTTTCTTGCATTAGCTTTTTCCCAAGCAGATTAGCCTCCATTTCCCACAGTACTGGGATCTTTTCAGTGGACATATTTATTAGTGTTGGGCTTTCACAGAACCATAAGGCTTCTCTGTGTGTTAAAACATTCATTTCTCAGTAGAATCCAGTTGAAAACACGTTGAAAAACAGTGACTGCAGTGTATGTATGCAAGGGTAACTGGCCAGCCACAGCCTATAAGACATGACGGAGGTTACAGGTAGGCTGTCAGTGCCTTTCCTATGAGGATATATGTATGATAGTGAGTATTCAGTAGTAGACTGTACACTTGCCTACATGGAGACAAACACAAACTCCAGAGGAAAGAGGACAGGGTGGCATTGGAGAAATCCGTGTGGGGACTTTATAGCCCTAGATCATTCTAGAATCTCAGCTTAGGGAACTGAGAAGCAGACTTAGATATGTTGACAAAGCTGGTGTGTCAATATAGAGTTTTCTGGGTGTTGGGGCTAAAGTAGTGAGAGCCCTTCCTGTCAGAGAAGTCTGGGAGGTAAGTGGCCTTAAGCTTTTCCAAACCTCAGTTTCCTCCCGGTGTAGTGGCAGCAATGCCTGCTTTACTGTGAGGCTCTGTCCATGCAGTGAGAACAGGGAGCAACTGTGGCAGGCTTCACTCTACCCTTAGACCCCCTTAGACTGGTAAATAAGCCAGTGTTTGGGGACCTCTGGCTGTCAGAGGTGAATATGGCCGCTGTGCTATGGCCAGGCTGCTTTGAGCTTCTTGAAGTAGCTATGTACATTCTCAACACAAAGAAGACATTTTTTTGCCCTTAACTGAAAGGACAGACAGTATTTCACTAGTGCTGGCCAGGACTGCTTGTGTGTGTTTATTTTTGGTCTCTATTAACCTCAGAGAGGGCTGGTGCCAGGAGCGTGCAGTACAGGTGGGGTCTGCTAATGACCTGTTCTGGCATAGCACAGTTTTGGGGGAAGGCAGGCTTACCCTTTCCTTGTCAGAAGGGATGCAGGGTGCATCTAAAGATTTCATAAGACCAAAGAAAGCATAGACAGTTTGGACTTTATCAAAACTTTTGGTTTTAATTTTATTTATTTATTTATTTGTTTTATCTGTATGAGTATTTTGCTTGCATGTATATCTGTGCATCCCATGTATGCCTGATGTATGTCAGAAAAGGATATCAGATCCCAGGGACTAACATTACAGACAGTTGTAGTTTCTGGGACTCAAACACAGGTTTTTTGCAAAGGCAGCAAATGCCTTTAATAACTGCAGCTAACTCCCCAGCCCTTAAAAAGTGCTTAAAGAATAGTATTGTGAAATTGAGAAAACAAACAACAGAACCAGAAAAAAATATTAGTTCACCATAGCAAGAATTCTTACAACTCAGTATTGGAAACAGATGTCACTATTGTAACCTTTCCTCACCCAGGATGGTAGGAAAAAGGGTTGTGGGTTTACAAATGTCTAGATCCTCTTCTGTTATCTTAGGATCATAGCAATAATCCTGGTAGCTGAGCTTCAACGAGAGCAGGAGGCTGGCTGTCCCTCTCAGATTCGCACTCACTGTCCTCACCCTGTGCCCTCACTTGAAGGCGATGCCCACAAGGGCTCATTTACCACCAGAATCAGGAAGTGGAGAGCTTTTTCTCCACCACCTTTGGGTGTTTTACATTTTAGTTTCCCATTAAGAAGTGATAGTACTGAGGGCTGGAGAGATGGCTCAGTGGTTAAGAGCACTGACTGCTCTTCCAGAGGTCCTGAGTTCAATTCTCAGCAACCACCTGGTGGCTCACAGCCATCTGTACTGAGATGCCCTTGTCTAGTGTGTCTGAGACAGCTACAGTGTGCTCATATAAATAAAGAAATCTAAAAAGAAGTGATAGTACTGAATACCTACTTAGTAAATTTTATACTGAGGTCATAGTGGCATGTAAAGGACATCACAATATTCAAGACCATAGTCATGAATTCACTTCATTCAGAGCATTCATTGACCACAGCATCTCAAAGAGGCCCTGACTGGGAAGAACAGGGAATGTCCTCAACGCTGCTCCAAGGGAAGAGAGCACAGGGGTCGTTGTCCCTCTAGTCACCTGAGGAACACAAGGCTAACAAGGTTAGTCTTCTCAGGGGTACAAAACAATGATATGGGCCTGGTAGTTCCTCTAGGTATTTATCCGGTGGGATGAGAGCATCTGGCCACAAGAGCGGGGTACTAGAATGTACAGGGTAGCTGTGGTCATAGTAGCCCCCAAAGACCCCTGGCCAAATGCACAGCCTGACCGTAACATACTACCCTACAGCAGTAAGGAACAGAACTGTTGGTGTATCAAAGACAGGCTTGAGTCACAGAAGCATGCTTCACAGAGGGAAAGGAGACATAAAGAACACAGGAGTTCAAGGACCTTCAAACCTCTCTGCTGTAGAAATCAGGTTAGTTCAGCCAGAGCCAGGGCCATACACAAGAATCTTCTGGGATGTTGGATATATTCTACATCTTTTTCTGGGCTGTTGATTACACAAATGTATGCATTTGCCAGGGTGCATCTCACCGTTAATGAGTGTTGTCCTGCTTCCTGGGCTCCTTGAAGCTGCAAGTACCATTACTGCTACAGACAGAGCACTTGAGAACAAAGGAAGTCAGTACAACCAGCAGAGGGGCTGTCAAGTTCTCTGGCATGTCCTTCCCACTGAAGGACAGTAAGCAGGATCCTTAGTGTTCCTAACTTAGGAACATTACTAACGGAGTAGCATGAACAAAGAAAGTAATCTCTCAAGTAAGAGAAAAGGTAAGGGGTGGAGAGAGCTGCCAAACTGCCTTACGGAAGTATCTTACAGAAAATCCATGAGTGGCTGAAAGTGTTTAAGTGCCTAGATTTTGCAATATTTAAATATTTTGTGTCCTGTGACAAAAAGAATACTTCGTTATATTGAGAAGTTTACAAGAAAGAAAAACTATCTATTTCAGCCCGTGTCCAGAGAATCCTCAAAGTAAACTTGGTGTGATGGCTCTGGTCCCACAGGTTAATCTCAGAGTAATGAAAATGTTGATAATTTAACTTGTGATAAAACTGTTTTGAGTACAATCATTTTAACACCACTTTTCCATGTTTGTTAATATTCGTGTAATGCTTCCATACTTAACACTTTATGTTTAGTTATAAAGCTAAATTTTATCTCCACTATTAGCTGTTATTGTTTAATCAAAACCAATAAGAATCAAAATGTCCACTGTTAGGAATTCCAAATAGGATCCTGACAGGCTTTACAGCTATGTTGCCTGGTGCTGGAAACAGTCAAGGCTTTTGCCCTCAATCCTGGTTGCTTTTCTTTATCCCAGCAGAGGCCACATCCCAGACAGGCCAGAAAGATGACAAGATGAGGCTGCTTTACAGCTCATACATTGGACTCTGCAGCCCAGACCTCTGCATCCAAAGTGAATTCCCTCTTTCTAAACCAAGGTCCATAGCTCACATGAGCCAGCGGCCCTCCATGTGCACTCGCCAGTAAGCTCCTTCTGGCAGCAAGAACAGCCTGCTCTATGGGGGCTAAAGTAGCCCATGGCACACTTAGGAACTGGTGAGGATGCTATGGGAATGGGAGGAGACCAGCTGACTCAGTGTTCCACACACCTCCATGGAGGAGGGCATAGATGGATAGTCCACTCTGATGGATTTGTAGACCTGCCAAATGGGTAGGTCCCCAAAGAACCCTTTTCTTCTCCCCCCATCCCAACCCACTGTCTAAAACGTAGCACATTAAAATCAGAGAAGCCCTTTCATCTTTGTGGGTATCACAGCAGAAAACTCATTTTAATGTCTTTTCCATGTGGCTCTAGTTTTAACAATAAAATGATCCCTAGGCACACCCAGCTGGACAGCATTAAAGAGAGGATCTGCAAGGGGGGTGGGGTGACTTAGCTAATTTGCCTTTGCTGAAAAGACAACAGGGTACAGAGCCTCCCTGCTCCTGCCCGGAAATTTGCTCACGATTCTTGGAAATGCACTAAAAAGGAAGTGGTAATTGCCAGGAAGGGGGAAGCTTAAGCTGTTGGAAACTGTTGAGCGCCAGGACTGAATGGTGTCTGGTTGTACCGTCTTAGCACCTTGCAAACAAACCAACACTGTCCCTCTTAGAAAAAATGAGGACTGGCATTAATTTCTGTCCATGCCTTGGGGAGATCTTATCTGATCAAAGGTATAGTTCATACTCCGCTCTGCTGAGCGAGTTCTGGCTCAGTTTGCTATGAAGAGTCACATAAAGTCAACCACATAAAGTCACAAGAATCTGAGGTTGTTGGGGAGTTTTGACATGCAAGTGCTGTACTGTCCTATGGTTTCTGCATATGGTTAGCATGGTTTCTAAGTGTTATTTTAAAGGAAGTAAAGGAAAAAGGAAGACAGGCAGGCAGGCACACTCTGAATGTCTAGGGGCTCCAGGAAACTGAAACAGCATTGAATGCACCAGCGAGCCTTTCCCTGCTGCTGTCTACCCACTATGACAGCACCTCACAGCTTCAGTTGGGTGGATTTATATAGTTTTAACATAGAAACATATTTCAACATCCCCTAGATTTTCAAAGAAAACACAGCTTTCCTCCTGGCAAATACTGAAGACCATGCTTCTCACAAAGCCGTCAGGCCAACATAAGCTGCCTCGTTAAGATTTTCATCAGAGCTGGCTCTGGTGGATCCGTGCCTGTCCTATGGACACTCAGGAGGCTCAGACAGGGGCATCACCTGACAAGGCACCCAGATTACAAAGTGAGATACCGCGCTCCAAGAGGAGGAGGAGGAGGACAAGGAGGCCGTCATCAGGATGTTTAACCTGAAAACAGCTGAACAGGATTGTGAGACCCTTGACACGTTCCTGCACATCTTTGGAGCTCTTCCCCTAGGGGGGACTATTATTTTCTGGCAGGTCACTATACCCTGGCTGTTATGGGACTGAGAATAGGCGAGCAATTTGGGATGACATTTTAAGACAGGATTGTAACCCCACATGCTGAGTAGGCACCCCATCCCCTAGGACGTTACTAAGAGTTCACAAAACTTGACCTTTGTCATGCTGGACATCTCTGTACAGTCCATCCCAGTGAAATTAGTGTTGGCCAAGTACTGAAAAGCCATGAATAGCATTTTGCTACCATGCAAAGAATAAATGAATGTCACTTGGTTTGTAGAAAAGCTGTGTATGTAATTTAGAACATGCTATATTATGTAGGAAAGAAAATTATTTTCTCAAGTCCTGACAAAATGTGACAAATAAGTTACTGTGCAAAAGCAGAAGTTGAGCTGGCAAAGGCAGGTTGGACCTGGGCTGCTGAGATGAGCTTGCCACAGAAGTTGGAAGCTGGTGCTTCTCCCTACACTGTAGATAGCACAGTCCCACAGAGACAGTCTTCTCCAGATGTATAAGCCCTTTAACAACTGAAAATCATAAACTTAAGGATATGAAGGAATTACAAATAGAAAATATTTCCCCTTTTATTGAAAATAAGGTTGATTTCCTTACATAATATCCTGATTAGAGTTTCCCTGCCCTCTGCTCCTCCCAGCTCCTCCCAGCTCCTCCCCACCTCCCCACATCTGCATCCACTCCTTGTCTGTCTCTCATTAGAACTCAAGTAGGCCTCTAAGGGGTTATAATAAAATAACATGTAATATAATGAAATAAAAATAATAAGATAAAACAAACGCTAATAATTGGAAGAGGAGAAAACAAACCAACAGACGGAAAAGAGCCCAAGAAAAGACACAAGAACCAGAGACCCACTCACTGGCACGCTCAGGAACCTCATAACACACTAAACTGGACGCCATAATCTACAGAGAGGACCTGGGCAGACTTGGGCAGACCCTGTGCATGCTGCCTTGGGCTCTGTGAGTTCTTATGAGCTTTGCTCATGGTCTATTAGAGGGCCCTGTTTTCCTGGTGTCCTCATCCCCTCTGGCTCTTACAGTCTTTGTGCCTCCTCTTGGGGTGGGGGTCTCTGAGCCCTAAGGGAGGGGATTTGATACAGACATCCTCTTTAGGGCTAAGTTGGCCTCTCACACTCTCTACACAATGTCTAGCTGTGGGTCTCTGTATTTGTTCCCATCTGCTGCACAAGGAAGCATCTTTGATGATGGCTGAGAAGATAGTGTTCTGTGAGTATAGCAGAGTGTCAAATGGGGTCATTCTTTTGTCCTATTGCCATTGATATGAAATATATATATAGTGTTTTGAGCGGATTAACCAAACAGCAGACCAGGCCACGGTGATTCCATGTGGGAGAGGGAGCGACAAAGTGGGTAGGAGGGCGGAGAATAGGAGAAAGAGAGAAATTTGGGGGAGAGAAGAGAGAGAAGAAAAAAGAGAGCGAGGAGGGGGTGACTTCCTAATTTATACGGAAAATGAAGTCACATCATTGAGGGTGGAAACTGAGCCAAGTGGATTGTGGGATTGAAGGTTGTTGTCCTGGCAACACAGGTCAAGGGTTACATAGTTAGGCAGAGCTTGGAGTGTCCTGATGCTAACAGCCGTGGTTTTGGGTTGGTTGGTTGGTTTTGGTCTTTTGTTTTGTTTGGGGGGGGCTGTTTTTGTTCTGGTGTGGGGGTTGTTTGTAGTAGTATTGGCTTTACCCTAGGTCCCTGGGCTATCTAGTCTCTGCTTCTTGGTCACTCAAGTAGTTTCAGAGTATGGGTTCCATCTCATGGAGTAGCCTCAAGCCCACTCACAATGACATCCTTCCTCTAACAAGGCCACACCTCCTAATACTTCTCAAATAGTGCCACTCCCTGATGACTAAGAATTCAAATATATGAGCCTATGAGGGCCATTCTTATTCAAACCACCACACTTGTGTTTTCTATTATATATTAGAGCATTTGATAAAATGATAGGCTTGGCATGAGAATATTTTCCTCTTTGTCTCTAGAAGATGGCAAATTGTGTCTCCTCCAGAGTGGCATCCTGTTCTTATCCAGAAAATGTCCTGCACTGGTTTGTCGTTGCGTGCCATCTATCAGCTTTCCTCATTCACAAAGCACGATGCCAGGTGGAGTCCTTACACCGATCCTATTCTCCATGTTGGCAGTGTTTGCCACCTGGTTCTCTATGACCCAGAGTTATGCAGATGAATGGAGCACAGTATCTGTAAATCTGAGTCAACCATTGAGAAGCTAACTGTAATCTGTGACTGTATTTTTAAGTGGAGGAATTAAAAAACAGAACATAGAGAAACTCATGCTTACTAAGAATGCACACTGGCTTGAGAAACTGGGGAGTGGGCTGTTTTCAGAATCTTAATATAAAATTATTTTTCTCTAGATAAAAAACTTTGAAACTCTGGGCTGGAGAGATGGCTCAGAGATTAAGAGCACTGGCTGCTCGTATAGAGGACTTGGGTTCAATTCCCAGCAACCACATAGCAGTTTACAACTGTCTCTAACTCCAGGTCCAGGGAATTCAACATCCTTACATAGCCATACATGCAAGCAAAACACCAATGCACATAACAAAATCATTTCTAAAATTTGAAATTCCAAGAGTAATCCAGGCAGGCTCACCTGGCACAAGCACAGTTTTGAGCCCGGAGCAGTGTGATGTCAGTAACTGTGCCCCAGCGTTTATCCCTAAATCACTACAGAGTACTGTGGGTTTTCATGGTCATAACATGGTGAATGTGGAGCTTTTCTTTCCTAAGACCCCATCTAATTATGGGCTGAACCATTCCCTCTGGTCTGCAGGTCCTGGGACATCTCAGGTTTAGTGTCACAGAATGAATACTTCCTTAGAGCATATCCGCAGACAGGAAGAAAGGTTTGTTTTGTGTTGTCTTTCCGAATGCCTTCTTTGGTAGAGATTTCCCTTATCTCTCCTGGGTGCTTTGCTGGGCAGTAAGGAGGTACTTAGTATACAAGCCCATTTGCAGGGCCATGGAGCACAGGTGGGAGGAGATCCAGTTCTCACTGCACTGATAGTTGGAAAGAGCAACTGTCCCAATACGGGCCCAGTGCAGGAGGATACTGTCTCTGGAAGACCACATAGGAACAATGGCAGGCTGTTGGTAGAGGCCACCATGGCACAGTGCTGGTGTCCAGGGCTTCTAGGAGAAGGTGTTCTCTAGTCAGAACTTGCTCTGCTGGGAGTCCAGGCTTCACCTTCTCACGACTGTGGCCATTTGCCAATTGACCAGGATTGGGGTATTGCAGACAGGGGTCTTCTCTCTAGTAGCCACCTCCCTCTCTCCTGACCTGTGAAAGCTGAGGTGGAAATAGCTGCAGGCTACTCTGGGTTTCACACCACCCCTTGCTGGCACTGAGGAGCAGACACTGTGTCTCTGTGCTTCTAAAGATCAGAGGTAGTTTGGAAGCTGGCAGGCTTCCTGTGGCAGTACAGAAGTGATTGGGAGTCCCCTGTCTCTCAGAGGCAGGCCTGGCATGTGAGTATGCATGAGCTGCCCTCTGTCTCCCCTCTTCCCTGTAGTGAGATTTCTCTCTTCCTATTTCCTGTCTTGCTTTGACAGGGCAGAAAATGCAGTTGGCAGTAAAGCTGGGAGTGCTGGCTCTGAGGCTGGCCTGGCCTCCACCTAAGTCTAGCGCCCTCTGGTAGCAGCCTGCCCTGAGTAGTAATTAGCTGGATGGGAATTTTCACAGGCACTTCCCCTGGGAACCATTTCACCAAAGAGTAACCCTGTTGTCTGGACCATACAGACCCATAAAGTCATCGCTAGCTGGGATTTCCATGTGATGAAGCAACAGAAACCACTGCCTCTAGTCTTCCAGGGCCCAGAGAATAGAGCCCACATTGTGGAAGGCCCAATATACAGGCCTCTCTCTCTCAAAAGCCCTGGAAATTCCTCCTGGACTCTAGCATCCAAGGGCTGACGTCTCATTCAGAACTGCTCTGCTTAAATCTAAACTGAAGCTGGCTGGTTTAGATATGCAGTTGGATGCAGACACCAGGAGACAAGAGCTGAGCTGCTGCTGTTTCTCATCTCCCACCCTCCCTCCTCCTCCTCTTCCTTCTCTTCCTCTTCCTCCTCCTTCTTTTCTAAGCAGTAAAACAACCAAACCCTTAGTGTCATCTCCCTGCATGAATGTCTTGGTTTGCTTTTCATTCTTGAAACATTCTGGTAGCTAGCATTGTGCAGCAGGTAAAAACACTTGTGTACAGGCCATACCTGAGTTCAGCCCCAGTATCCCGCTGTGGCTCTCACAAGATGTCCTCTGATCTCCACACATATACCCTCATACACATCATAACAGCAATAATAAACAAAACAAATGACAAGTTTTTAAGTTCTGACTATGAATGAAACATTGTGGGAGCATAAAGAGGAATGCCTAACAGGGGGACTTTTGCCATAGTCCAGAGGGGAGGAGAGCGGTGAGAGCCAGGAACTGTGACAGTAGGGTGGGGGTAGAGCCTGCAGGAGCTGCTGAGCCTGGAGCAGAAGGCAAACTCTGGGCTCCTGAGATGGAATAGCTGAGTAGATAGAAATCCTGGGCTATTTCCCAGGCATGTGGAAAGAACTGGGCAGTCTAGACTGTAGGATTCTGCTTTAAAAACATGACATGGTCTTAAGTCGTTGACCTGCAATGGAATGTGATGTTTTAATCATTCCCAAACTTTCCAGTGACCTGGGAGCATGTGACATGTGGCTCTGTAGACACCCCACCCTACCCCCAGACCTGATGAGCCAAAGCCAGGTGTAGAGGCTCCGTCCTCCCATAGTGCCTGGCGACCCAGGCCTGGCAGCCCAGCCCAGGCCTGGGTGCTGGACAGCTACGGCTTTGTTTTGGGTTTCCCAGACTAGTGTTGGTGGCCTGAATGCTATTGAATCAGATGTAGTTAGTGCCGCCCACATCCAGCCCCTCTCTCCCTGGTCAAGAAACCACTAGGCACATTCCCAGATAAACAGTTGAAAATAAAGGGAATGGGTCGCTGCCTGGGCCAACACAGGCCGTGCTGCTGTGATATTCTTCCTAGACTGCAGGCACATCCTCCTAAGTGGAACACCTTGAAAGAGTGCTTTCCTGAGTGGCAGGAGTGTTCCTATAAATTAATGTTTTTCATAAGGCCCAAGGCTCAGACATCTGTCTGAATGATCCAGTCCTCATAAATTGGGGGATTGGTTCTGGAGATCCCAGGAGCCTGGGCTTTCTGGAGAGATTTATGGCACTTCCCACTCATGTTGAGGCCAGGAAAAACATGACAGCTCCCTCAGCACTTTTGGGGTTTGTTCCTGTGGGGGTGTTAAGGGCAGGAGAGGTGTGCTGAGCCAACACCACTTTGAAAGAAAACCAGCCAGATTTGTTTTCCAAAACCTCAGAGAAAGCCCCGTGCTCTGCGGAGGACGGAAGGGCTATAGTGTCCTCTGCCCATCTCTCCCTGGGGAGCCTCTCAGGCTTGGCTTCTTCACCCCAGTGGATTCTGTGGTGTGGGAGCTGGGCCAGAGCTGGCTAGAGCTCACAGCCTATTCATGCCTGCCCTGGCCTCTGGGGCGATAGATCCAGACCCAGACGGCCAGCACCAGAAGAGCCCTGTGCTGAACCTGAGATGAGTTCACTGTCTCCCTGCTGAGGTGCACAGCAGAGGGCCCCTGTGTTCCAACTATGCGCAGAACCATGCAGACCTTACGTGCCATGCTAAGAAAGTTTCATTTAGTAGAGTTGATGGAAAAAGAAGAGTCCATCTTAAATAAGAGAGGAAAGTCAGTCAAAGAACGGGCCTGCTTCTGGACTGCGCTGTCTCAGGAAATGTTAGATTGCAGCAAGAGGAGAGATGGATAGGTCTGAGGGTGGAGGGCCTGGGGCTTTATCAGTTATGAGGGTGAAGACACCCCCCCCAGTCCTACCCCCATCCCCACCCCACCCGCAAACCGTAGGAAACAGATTTGACTTTCTTGGTGAAGTTCCTTGTTGGAAGGGAAGTGACTTGATGTGGAAGGCTTCTCAGTGTTGTTATGCGGAACACACAAATCCCTCCCAGTGAGAGAAAGGAGCCCAGTCCTCCATATAAGTAAACCTTGTAGACACTGGAATGTTTATGTTTGGCCTAAACTGGCTCTGGTTTTTTACACAACTGTAAAGCGTATTTAACTCCCAAATATAAAGCACTTCTTGACTACCGTTTCATAGCTTCATAAACCGAGGCTCAGCGCAGAGGGGCCTCGCTGCTGTCATCCCTATCTTTTTACGCAAGTCTGTTTCCTGATATTGTTATTCCAGTGGAAAAAAACAAACCAAGTATAAACTACCTTTTTTACAAGCAGCTATAAGAAGGCCCAAAGACAATAAGGAGCCTCTGCATTTATATTTTTAACTTAAGATTACAGAGTTAACTAGCAAGGAAGCAAAGTCGCTTTAATTATGAATGTTTTTCATTGTGGTCGGGAGTGTAAGGCAGTAACAGATGTTCATTTTCCCAGCTCAACTGTTTTTAATTCCTTCTCAAACATGGAGAGAGAAATCTTTAAACATTTGCCAAAGTTCAATTAACATGCCTGGCTGATGGTGGAAAAGGCTCCACTTTGTTTCTCCTCGGCCGTCTACCTGCCCTGGCTGCCCGTGCCACAGAGCACAGGGCGAGGGTCCAGCTGGCATGGGGTTTATGACCACAGAGTTAATTTGCAGAGAAAGCCTCTGGCGGGGAGGGGTCTGCTCACCATTTTATATATTTACCTATTTACCTTTTTCAGTTATAAATAAAATTACACCATAAAACATTGTGGTGTAACGGCAGGAAGCCCAGTGTGCATTGTTGATGCTCTGCAAGTCCTTAATGGCTTGCTTTCTGAGTGTGCAGTCGTAGAAATCATGTGTAAGAATATGTTTACGGCTGAAGCTGTGTGACTTGGTTTATCATGTTCTTCCTGTGTCGTGTGGAACAGATGGCGGTTCGTTATTAAAAGGCCCTTCTCGATGGAGGACAGGATTCTAGGAGAGAAGAGTTAACCTAAGTGTATCCAGTAACTTCCAGAGACTGTGGACCTCCTGTGGCTGTAAAGACTGGCCAGCAAGGTGGGCAGTGTGGTTGTAACGCTTTGCCTCCGCACCCCCCCTTTCTCTGTGTATTTAGTGAGTCCAGTTGCACAGAGAAAAAGCAAAAGGTAATCAATAGATGATGGCAGACGGACGAGACAGGCATGTACACAGAGAAGAAGTCAATCCAGTCTGGCCGCTAAGGCAGAAGAAATGCTCTCTGCCCTAACCGTGAGCTTCCAAGCGGAGAATCCACCCCCCCAAATGATTGGGACTGTGATATAATTAGCATTTGGTGGTTAGCTTTCTAAATTGTCATTTTTACAAAAATGTAATCCTAGAAACCCCTTCTCCTGGATATTGAAGCTGACAGGATCCCCCTGAGTTGGCTGAGATGACTGACCGCTAACTTAACAGAAGGAAGCATGAGCCACTTGGCCTGTGCTGAGTTTCCAACAAGATCTCCCAAGGAGCTGTCATTGATCCTCACTAAGGTTCTGAGAATCTAAAGCTTCTCTAGAGTCTCTGGCACACAGCATTTCTCCTGGGAAATCTGTCCCTAAATTACAACCTAAGGGGCTCACAAAGGGTGATTGGTTTCCGTTGAGTCAAACAGAGCATTCTCCTTCTGGTGCAAGGCGAAAGCACAGGAAGGAACAGCCACTAGACCTGAGGGCTGCAGATGTCCTATAGGTGTCAACTAGGATGCTTCTGCCTCCCTAAGGACCACCTGGGTGTGTCTGAGCTAGGCTGGTTTAAATATATGGATCATTTATGCTTAATACTGGTCACAGATCAATGAGCAAGAGAAGGATAGGGTAGTGCTGACGGCTCTGTGGTGTGAGCACTTAGAATTGACACCTCTTGCTTTCTTATTTCCGTGGGGTCAAAAAGACCCCCGGTAAAGAGCAGGGATTCTGAGGGGTGTGGCACCCCCTGTTCTCCATGGAGTCAGGAAGCTCTCCTGCTTTTGCAAGGCTTGGCTGGGGCTATGTAAGTGCAGCCCAAACTATTTAGGAAGCATTGCTAACTCTGCCACAGATTTTGAAGGAATCAGTCACTATCTGAATGTCAGATTCAGAAAACTGAGTAGATAGTTGTCTAGTAGACAAAGTCCAGAGGACAGGCTGTGGTGGTGAGAGTCTGCAGCCTGACTGTGGATGCTGCTTTTCTGTTGGTTTGATGTAGGAAACTGAGTGGCAGGCCATTGGAGGTGTGTTGACAGCCTGCTGCCAACTTCTGCCCTGGCCTAGACCTATCACTAGGGTGTGATTGCCAGGGACAGTTCACTTCACCAGGCCTTATCTTGTCTTCTGTAGGACAGAAGGTAGAGTAGGTCTTCAGGCCCCGTTCCCACTGTTCTGTAATGGCAGCATGGAGGGAAACATGGGTGTTTTAACTCTCCCCCACTCTTTATGAAGATCCAACCAAGGGACTCATTAGAATCATAGGCGTGCAGTAGAGAAACAGAAAGCAGAATCCAGACCTCTTAGAACTTAAAACTGATCTGGAAGATAGACATGGAAGGCTGTTCTGTAGCCAGAGGTGACTGGACTGTGGAGAGTGGAAAGGAGCTGGGAGGACATCGCCTTCAACGTCGCAGGAAAGAGAGCTGCATCACAGGATTTCATGTGTGGTTAGGCGGGTCGTGCCAGAAAGGGGGTCCAAGAAGAATGAGACACTGAAATGTAAACCAAATTAGCATGGAAGAGCAGACTTGATAGCATGCTCCCAGCTCCAAGAGGGATGGAAGTTTCAGGAGGGCATTGAAGTGACGTCTATGTTGCTGGGTTTCTATTTGTGTTGCTCCTGGACAAAGGCACCTTCCTACCCTAGGATGATGGTGGTGGGTGGGTATCTTCCTGGCCTGCCCTCTCCTTGTGAAATTCCCAGAAAAAGGCTAAAGCAGCCCTCAGGTCTTCCGTGGGATTGCCACACAGGGAAGTGGCCCCCCAGAAGCATGGGTCAAGCTGTTATCTGTCTTATAAACAAGGAGAGGAAGCAGGGTGGAGGACAAGGCACAGCTGCCATGTTCCCACCTCTAATTTGGTGCCAGTGGGACCAGCTGTCCCAGGTCACCAAAGACTCTGGCCTGGCCTTGCCCCTTTATATACAAACTCCCATGCAAGCCTGCTGCAGGACTCGGAGCAGGACAGGATTTAAGCACTGGTGACTTTGGAGTTCTTCTTGTAAATATGTCATTCATGCCATTTCCACATAAGGCTTTGGGTGGTTGATGGGGCCTCCCTTATTTTTATTGTCACTTGCTTGTGGACTGATAGGTGCAGTTTATCAGGCCACAGCTCTTCCTGTTCACTGCCTTTAATAGAGGTCTAATAATAAACACTTAGCCTTGCTAGACCCTGGGAAACTTGGTGCTTATCTTCACATGGCATCGATGTGGCATCTGTCTGCTGGGCTATTTTTTAACAAACTGAGAAACCATGACCTGAGAATGTAGAATTTGCCATCCAACTTTGCACATCTCCACAGTGACCCTGAGAGGATGAAGTGAAGGCAGAAAGGAGAAAGGGCTCAGCCTCCCTGTCCTGAAGAAGAAAGGGTCTACTGCATACCTGTGTCTATACTGGACCCTGCCGTCTGCCACATCTAACGCTGCTGTGACCACTGCCAGCTGCCAACATTGTGCAGTTCCTTTGCCAGGGGCTGTAGTTGGGCTTGATGGTCATCATCGGGTCCCTGAGATCTGCAGTGTAAAGAGCCCTGTTCTGATGCACAGACCATCCCATCAGAGCTGATGGTTCTGTGCCGTAGCTATTGCAGCATCTCCCGAGTCACTTTTGACATCACTGAGCCCCATGTGAAGGAATATAACCTTCTAAGAAGTAGCCCCATGCCTCACCTTGCAATAGAGCAAGTACCAGGGTACCTTCTCTAAGGCTCTGACGAGGATGATCACACCAGGGCAATGGCTCCAGAGTAGCATCAGGTAGCAGGAATGGAGCAAGCGCCAGCTTGAGCAAGCACAGGCAAGGACCTGGAGAAGGGGTGTGAGTGTCAATAGGATGAAGGCCTGGGTGTGGCAGAGACTCCACAGCAGAATAGCAGCCTGTTCCTGGTAGCCGGAGTCCCAGCTGTGCCCATGTCCTAGGAGTTGATCAACTATGCCACCCACTGGGTTCCCATTGTCCCTAGATTTAAAAATGGTAAAAACAAAACAAAACAAAACAAACAGCATCTGCCATCCCACTTGACTTAGTTTGAGAAAATATATGGGACTTCGCAGTGAACACACTAGCGGTGGGTGCTGAGGGTCTGAGCGCCGAGTCACTCGGCAAATCCTTGGGTATGGAAACCACAGTAAGAGGAGAACGTGGCAAAGAAAATTAGTGAGCTGCCCAAGTCCATAGAGCTGAATCTTTAATGAAGCCAGCCTTAGAAGTCTGGTGTTTAGACCCCAAAGAAACAGAAACACCAAGCAAAAGCATCTTCAGTCTGTGGGCAGTTTTCCTGAGACCAGCCTTCTGACCTGTCCTGACATCAGAGGTGCTCTGCAGTTAAAGGCTGTGCATGGGTGGGGTGCCTGTTGTAAGTTGCACTTGCCTTTAGAGATCACTTTCAGCAGTCTCTCGAGTGGGGAATTCTTGCCCTTCCATTTCTCCCAGTCACTGTTTCACAGTTCGTCATCCTTGTGACATTTGACAGAAACACAGCCCGGCTGATCAGGAAGCCTGCCTGGTACATGCAGTGTATAAAACAACATCACTGGTGCTGTTAGGAAGCCAAATAGGCTTCTTAAACATCAGAAGCACTCTCATAAAACCCATTTTTCATGCAGCACAGGCTGTAGTTTCCACATGGGACAAAGTGTGAAACTAAGCTTTTATGGGAGCACTCTGAGATCGGCATGAACTTTCAGTGACTCTCACGACGTTATTCCCTAGAGAAGCAACTGATTTTCTGTTGTGGCACATTTTCGTGTCCTGGGCTCTGTCTAGGGAGAAACAATTACCCCTTTGCTGTAGAAACAGTGCTTGCTTACTGACAGACTCTAATTATCTCTCCTCTGGCCACTGCAGTTCTTTCTGTCGCCCTCCCTTCGCAGACCCATTGTGAGTGTTCTCTCGGTGTGCCCAATATTGGACTAGCCTAGAGATGAGTCCGCCCATGTTGTTTCATAATTAGGAAGGGCAACCCCATACCTATAACAAGCTTTGGCCAGAGGGTTAGGACTGCAGAAAAAAAGACACAACTCCAGCTGTGTGCAATGCTCAGGCTTGCAGTCAGTCAGAGTGAACCCTTAGACTGGGGATGGTAGCCTGTAATCCCACACTTGAAAGGTGGAGGCAGGAAGATCAATTCAAGGTCAGTCTCCACCTCACAGTGAGTTCAGGGCCAGCTCAGCTACGTTTTTATCTGAGAGAGGGGGGGGAAGAAAAGAAAAGAAAAGAAAAGAAAAGAAAAGAAAAGAAAAGAAAAGGGGGAAAGGAAAGGAAAGGAAAGAAAAGGAAAGGAGAGAGAGAGAGAAAGGAAAGGAGGAAGGAAGGAAGAAAAGAAAGAAAGAAAGAAAGAAAGAAAGAAAGAAAGAAAGAAAGAAAGAGAGAAAGAAGTAATCCCTCTTCTTAACTCTAGTCCACATCGGTCCTCCATGCTTCATGGTGAGATAGTGAACTGTGCCCCAAGACCTGCTCCCTCAGCAAAGAGATGACAGTTACCTTTCTTACACCCTCAGCAGAGAGATGACAGTTACCAGCAGATCTACAACAGTGAGTGAATTAATGAAAATATATCCCTAAATGTAATATATCTATAATTATATATTTATAATAATTTAATATAATCTAACAGAATCCTAAACCAGCATTATATTTGTCAAAAGCATCCCAAATCTCCTCTACTAGAAAACTAAACTGAATCTTCTGCACCTCTTTATTTTGGGGAGATAATTCTAACCAAACCTGTCCCTCCTCACACACATGCATATGTACACATGCATGCACACGTACACATGCATGCACACACATGACTTGAGGTACTAAATGTCATTTATGTTAGATAGATACTTCACTACTGAACTTTATTCCAGCCTCTTAAGGAGATCATTTCTTCTCAGTATTGTGGGTCATTTGTCATTTCTTTCAAGCCCAGTGCTTTTTAAATGTTGCTGAAAACAGTAATGCTCACAGCACTGATAGAATATGGAACTGTGTGGCAGACATGAACTGAACACCTTATATACAATACATCTCCAGGCTTCACAGCAGCCCAGTGAGATCAGCCTCAGCAGCATCTCCAGTGTCCAATGAGGAAAGGAAGGGCTGAAAAGGTAGAGTGTTGGGGCTGAGGCGACCAGATAGTGGTGAGAGCCCAAATTTCATCCAGGCTATTCTTGAGGCCCTGTGCCCAGCTCCCACGCTGTGGTTTGGTTTTTGCAGTATTGCAGTAGTGCTAACCTGGTTTCATGGAAGTGTGTGTGTGTGTGTGTGTGTGTGTGTGTGTATGTCTGTGTGCGTGGTGTCTGTGTGTGTGGGGTATATGTGTGTCTATCTGTGGTGTGTGTGTGTGTGTGTGTGTGTGTGTGTGTGTGTGTGTGTGTGGTATATGTGTATCTATCTGTGGTGTGTGTGTGTGTTTGTGTATGGTGTGTGTGTGTGTGTGTGTGTCTGTGTGTGTCTGTGTGTGTATGCACACATGTGCTTGTGGGTATGTCTGTGTTTGTGCACATATGCTCTCCCTGCTTTGTGTATACCCTAGCATATTTCAATCCCTAATATCATCCTTTATTCTATCATGTAAAACTCTGGTGTCTCTTTAACTAAGCATTGTTACCAAATACCTAAGTGGACTATCATGGCGTACCATCCTTCAGTGCTGGCAGGCTCCACATGGATTTCCTTCTGTCCCCAGGAGTGAGCTGAAGATCAGCTCAGACCATGAATGAGCTGAAGGCACAAGACCAGTCCTAGAAGTCATTTTATACATTACACATTTATTCATTCATTCATACCACACACAGTTTTATAGTGGTAGTCCATGATCATTAGTGGGAACTAGACAGGATGCAAGAGCAGTCAACTGAGAACTTTATACCCTGATCTGCTGGCAGCAGGCAGAGACAGACAGAAAGACAGACAGACAGACATATACTGACTGAGTCTAGGCCAGGTGTCACACACCTCTTTCCAAAAGGCCACACTACTCAAAGTAGACCATGCCTCCTAATCCTTCTGCAGCAGTGTCACTAAGTGGTGACAGCATTCTAACATATGAGCCTATGGAGAGCATTCTTATTCAAATGATCACACTCTGATCCCGCCCATAGGCTTGTAGCCATATCACAATGCAAAAGCACTCAGTCTAACTTGAAAAATCCCCACGGTCTTCCACAAAATATACAATACCATTCCAAAAGGAAATAAATGAGGCAGAGTGAGGAAATACTGGAGCAAAGCAAAACCAGCAGAGCAAACGTCAAATCCTTCTCTACTTATTTCTGATGGCCTTCCCTTCCAGCTTTGCTGAGTACAGCTCAGTGTTCTCTCAGGCTGGATCTCTACCTAATCTGCCACTGCATTTGGCGGATCCCATGACTCTGGCATCACCAACATTAGTATCTCCAGTGTAAACATGGCTTCTCCAGACCTCCATGCATGGACTCCCTGCCACACTCCTGGCCTTGGAGGAGGATTCTGTAATCCCCGTATCCTGCCCCACTTAAAGTGTTCAATGACTTTTCTAGTCTGGAGTCCCAAAGGCCTTCATATTCCTCTATAAACATTATGGTCATGCTTATAGCAGGTGTAACTCAGCCCCTGATACAACTTTCTGTCTTGTCACTATTCTCATAAAGAGACACCATGACCAAGGCAACTCTCATAAAAGAAAGCACTTAATTGGTGGATTGCCTATAGTTTTGGAGGGTTAATCCATGGCATTTATGGTGGGAAGCAAATAGGCAGGGCAGGGCAGCAGTAGCTGAGAATTTTACATCCTCATCTGCAGGCAGCAAGCAGAGAGAGAGAGACACTGGGCCTAGTGTGGGCATTTGAAACCTCAAATCCACTCACAGTGACATTCCTCCTCCAGCAAGGTCACATTATTCCAGCAAGGCCACAACTCCTAATCCTTCCCAAACAGTTCCACTAACTGGTCTGGTGACTACGCATTCAAACATATGGGCCTATAGGGGTCATTATCATTCAAACCACCACAGAGTTCTTAGAAATTAAAACATCTAGCAGTGGAAATTTACCTCTGTGGAAACAAATTTTAGAATAAATCCTTGGGGGCAGGGATTAGAATCAGATTTTAAAAGCTAAAGTGAGGGCAGAGCCAGTGAGATGGCCCAGCAAGTAAGAGTGCTGGCTTCAGGCCTGGTGACTCAGGTACAATCCCTAGAACCCATAGAAACTGAGAGTTGAATATGGCAGTGCACAGTTGTAACTCTAGCACTCCAGCGAGATCTGAAACAGAGACAGGAGGATCACCTAGAAGCTCACAGTGAGTAGAGTGTCAGAAGCCAAATAGACCATCTCAACATGGTGGACAGATCAAGTTGTGCTCTGACCTTTATACATATGCTGTAATACACATGGCAGGTACACCTCACCATTACACACACCCAAATAATAAACTCAGAAGTGAACACTGCAAGAGCAGCCTTGGGCTCATACCCATTGCCACAGCCAGCAACAGAGAATTGATTAAAACACAGAGAACAGTGAGAAGAGCATTTGTTCTCTCAAGATCCTGGTACCCACATGAAAAGGTGGGCAAGGCTGTTCATACCTGTAACCTCAGCACTGGGAACAGCAGGCAGTAGATCCTGGTAGCTTTATGGCCGGCCAGCCTAGCGAAAAGCATTGTTTCTGGTTCAGTAAGAAACCCTGTCTTAAAAGAATATGGCAGAGAGCAGTAGTGGCAACGCCCAGTGTCCTCCACATGCACACATGGGCACGAACAACACACACAATTGGAGGTAAAAATTTTGAATAAAGAGAGTTTCCAGAAAGATAGAAGACAGAGAACCTTGCGAAAGGAGTTTACATGGGAGGAGGCTTGAAGGGATGTCCAGGTCAGGGTGAAGTCACCAAGGCCTGGCCTGCAAGGGGCTGGTTAGGTCAGGATTAGAACCAGAGTGAAGGTGACTTAGGATGAACAGCTGCGAAGCCAGGAGAGAAGTAAGGTGGGGTCCTGGGGATGAGTTTAAACAGAGGCAGTTTCCGGATCTGCTGGAGACCGCCCCGCATTGAATCTGGGAAAGCAGCGTTTGGATAGTGCAAGACACGGACCCTGGAGTCAGACCGTAGGCACCTCCCCTGATGGACCCTGGAGTCAGACCGTAGGCACATCCCCTGACGGATCCTGGAGTCAGACCGTAGGCACCTCCCCTGATGGACCCTGGAGTCAGACCGTAGGCGCCTCCCCTGATGGACCCTGGAGTCAGACCGTAGGCGCCTCCCCTGATGGACCCTGGAGTCAGACCGTAGGCGCCTCCCCTGATGGACCCTGGAGTCAGACCGTAGGCGCCTCCCCTGATGGACCCTGGAGTCAGACCGTAGGCACCTCCCCTGATGGACCCTGGAGTCAGACCATAGGCGCCTCCCCTGGTCTTCCACCTCCGTAAGTCACTCTGCTTCACAGCATGAAGTCATACAAGGAGAGTTTAGCCAGATGTGGTTGTCCATACCTGTGATCTCAGCACTCTTCAGACTGAGGCAGGAGGGTCACATGTTCAAGGTAAAGCTGAGTTACATTGTAAGAACCTGTCTCAAAAATAAATCCAATAAAAATTATTGTTTATGAAGTAGACAAACCTTGATAGACATACTCTCAAGAGTCCAAACCAGGAAGTACAGCAAGGTTCCCTTCATTTTTTTCTAGCTCCCCTGATGAACTGTTGTGCTGGCCTGCCTGCCTGCCTGCCTGCCTGCCTGCCTGCCTGCCTGCCTGCCTGCTTCTCTCCTCGCTTCTCCCTCTCTCCTACCTCTAAAGTTATTTTATATAGCTTATTTTAGATGTATTTATCTGGCACAATCTCAGACTAGCCCTGGAACTTAGCCCCTCCCCCTCGGCCTCCTATATCAAGAAGACTCCAGGAGCTCTGGCGTGTAAAGTCAGCCTGCCTCCTCCTCCACTTATATCTTGCAGGTCTTAGAACCCCAGGACAGCCACAGCTAAGCACAACACCTAGCTTGTCAACATAGGTTTGCTTCATAGGCACTGGGATCGGTTTGGACTTGCCTGTCTTAAAAACATTTTCTTTGTTGCTTTAAAATAAATGTTTATTTTTCAAGTGTTTGTTTTACATGGATAGGTGTTTTGCCTGCACCTCTTGCATGCAGTGCCTGTGGAGGCTGGAAGGGGGCACCAGAACCCCTGGAACTTGCCATGTAGATGCTGGACATTGGACCTAGATTCTCTAGAAGAGCAACCAGTACTCTTAAGCATTGAGCCATCTCTCCAGGCCCTTTAAAAATATTTTAAAGCTTAACTACTAAAAGAGAAAAGCTGATAGAATTTTGTTGAAATCTGTAGAATTTGACTGTAATCAGCACATACAGATGAGTATTTCAGAAATTCATTCTGGCTTAGTTATTTGATAGTTTTTAATATTTAAAAATGTTTGTTAAGTAGATCTACAGGTAGAAACATTTGGCAGTAAGCAAGTACAAGTAGATCTTAAATTTTCTTTTTAAGAAAGAGGTGTTGTGGGTGTGGCAGCGTGAGCCTCTAATCCTAGTGTGGAGAGTTCAAAGCCAGCCTGCTCTGATGATGAGATCTAGGCTAGCCTGGACTACGTGCTGACTCTCTGTCACAAAAGCTCAACAGCCAGGGCTGGGAGATGACGACATCCTGCCCTTGCAGAGGACCCAGGTTCAGGTCCAAGAACCCACAGCAGGTGGCTCGGAACTGCCTGTAACCCAGAGCCAGGGGGTCTCACACCCCTCTTGGCCTGTGAGGGCATCACACTCCCTTGCTTCCACTCTCAGATACACAAAAATAAAAACCTGTCTTTAAATGGTTCCACCCAATGAGCAGACACAAAAACCAGAGCTTGCCTGAATGTGATAGAGCAGGCCTAAAATAGCAGCACTCAGGGAGTGAAGGCACGAGTTCAAAGCCAGCCTGGCTACCTAGCAAGAGCTTTGGTTTCTTGTTTGTTTGTTTGGTTTCTTGTTTGTTTGTTTGTTTGTTTGTTTGTTTGTTTGAGGCTGGAGTTGGGGAGATGGTTCAGTGGTTAAGTATATCATACTACCCATGCAGATGACCTGAGTTCTCTTCCCCGTACCCACACTGAAGCTCACAATTGCCTGTAACTCCAGAGGGATCTGTCATCCTCCTCTTGGCCTCTGCAGGTTTGCATTCATATACACATACCAACACACAGACGTCCACATATACATATGATTTTTGAAAATAAAATAAATTCTTAAAAACAAGAGGACTTGTCTGTGTCATCAGCAGCAGAGTTCTGACCCCAGCTCACGGCGAGCCAGCCATCTCCACTGTTACCCAAGCTCCAAGAGAGATGAGACAGGATGGTTGCTGGGGAGGGGCAGTGATATCCCATAATGAGCCTAGCCTAGGAGAAAGGAGGTAAAGAATTTTCCAGCAGCAGCACATGGTGTCCCTCGTTGTCATCATGCATCCCCAATTGGTGTGGACTGTTGTGTCAGCACTGGTGAAGCACTCGTTGCTGATTAGCTAATTGATGGTAGACCCATGGTGGGCAGAAAGGCGTCTGGCTGATATATCTGCCAGAACCTGAAAGGTCTGAGTGTGCTGTTACCACAGTTACCACTGCTGCTGAATATTAATGACCCAAGCAATAAAAACATGGCATATGGGTGTTCTGGAAAGGCTGGCTTGTTTATCCAGATGCCACAAGTGCATTTAGAACTACAAAGGAGGACTAGGGCGTTCTATAGCAATAACTGACTGTGCAGGGAAGTGGGAGAAGACAGTGAAGGAGAAAGGACGAGGGTGGAGATGACCCTTGTGGCCCATGGGAACAAGTGGCAGAAACAGCAGGGCTTGTGGACAGTGACATGGGGTCTGCCCAGATGGCAGCGTGAACAGGTGTGTGCGGTTAGGGGAACACCTTAATATTTTTCTCATGTGAGTCACAAAACCAATTTCTTTTAAAACTGTTTCGGACCACCTGTGGAAGTTTCTGGGCTGTCCCACAGAGTGTGACAGAGTTCCTGTACTGTCCCTCGGAGTGTGACAGTTTCTAGGCTTTCCTACAGAGTGTGACTGAGTTTCTAGGCTGTCCCTCAGAGTGTGACACTTTTTTTTCTACTAGCTCCGCTTACTTCTCAAACTGGAAATGCTGCATGAGCAACGAAGGTACAACTCTTCGCAATCTAAATAGCCTGACAGCGTCGCAATCCCCATAGCCTGACAGCGTCGCAATCCCCATAGCCTGACAGCGCTTGAGCACAATCCCCATAGCCTGACAGCGCTTGAGCACAATCCCCATAGCCTGACAGCATTTGAGCACAATCCCCATAGCCTGACAGCATTTGAGCACAATCCCCATAGCCTGACAGCGTTTGAGCACAATCCCCATAGCCTGACAGCGCTTGAGCACAATCCCCATAGCCTGACAGCGTTTGAGCACAATCCCCATAACCTGACAGCGTTTGAGGACTGCCCCACACCCTTCTCCCCTCCCCCTTTCTTAGTTCCTGAACTGGCTTTGTTGTTGTTGTTGTTGTTGTTGTTTGTTTGTTTGTTTTTATTTGTTTGTTTTGAGACAGGTTCTTATTATGTGGCCCTGACTGTCCTGGAGTTCATTATGTAGACCAGGCTGGCCTTGAACTCACAGAGATCTGCCAGCCTCTGTCTCCTGAGTGCTAGGATTAAAGGCATACAACTACCATACCCAGCTTCTGAACTGGCTTTTCTAAAAGTGTTGCATGTAATATGTATGTGCAATATGTGTATGTAATATGTTTATGTAACATTATGAGTGATTTTCTTACACTGCCATCCATTTACTTGAGTACTTACTACATGTCAGCCCTCCTATGCAGGGGTGCTGTTGAGTATAGTTCTAACCTTTAAATTATATTTGCAAAAAAGAGATTTGTACCACTTTCATGAAAAATAAGCAGCATGTGCCCTATTCCTCAGCTAACAAACTCAGCATGGGAGCCAGCTGTCAGCTCTTTGTTCCAGGAGAGAACTAAACACAGGTCTGTCTTGTACATCACCTCCCAGCCAAGGGAGGCAATAAGTCTCATGCAGTCCTCTTGGGGCCCTGTGACGCATACATGTGCCCAGTGCAGTGCCCACAGTGCCCCACTCATGTTAGCACTGCCTTTGACTCGGACCGTGCCCTGTGCCCAACGGTATGGCATCCCTGCCTGTCTGCTTTGCTTGTGGCCCATGTGGTTTCCAGCAACGCCGTTCCCACCCCCCTCAGGGTCTGGTCCCTTTTGATCCAGTTTAGTTTTAAAGTTTTATCTTCTACTAGGCTTCATTAAGGGGTTTCCCACCTCCTCCCCCAAGTTGTAAATGCTGAGTGGTTCTTGATGTTCAGGTGAACAAATTAGCCCAATTAGATGGGAAAATTAGTTGTTCTTACTTTCTGAAATCCTGCTGAAGGGCCTTTCCAAATCACATTTACTGCTTTCAAACTGGCATTTTTAAAGAACTCCAGCATGTGGCCTCTGTTTAACAGTAAAACGTCTTATGCAATACCCTGCTTACAAATGGCCTTAGAGGTTTTGCTCGGGACCGACTGTGTGGCCAACTGATGCGGAGTCTCTGGTGCAAGTATCACCAAGTTTGCTTTACTTCTATTTTAGATGATGGCGGGTGTTATAGACAGCAGCGTTGACTAAAACCCACTTTTAATCCCAAAGCCTCATTTTAAGCAAATGTTTTCTCCGCACCCTACCCTCTACCACCCCACACCCTCACCAAGAGTTCTTAGCAGGCACAGAAAAGCCTACTAAATGGTAAAGAGTAAGTGGTAAGGACCCAGCAAATGTGGAGGAAGAGGGACCCTGGGAGGAGCCGGTAAGCCGTAGGGTTATCGGGATGCAGCCAAGGGAATGAGCATCCCTCGGTGGCTAATAGAGCAGACACGTCTTACCCTGCACAGGGATCAGCTTCTTCCCTACCTCATCATCCCTTCAGGACTGAGTGAGATGAGGCAGGGGTGTACTCGAAACATCATGGGCACTCAGTAAACACGCAGGCACTCCTTCCTGGACCTATGCTACGTTCAGCCTCAGATGATGGCGTCCTTGGCTGCTGGTTCAACTGCTCTTCAAACAGTCTTATTAATGCCTATTAAAATGAAACCCAATAAAAGTGCCAATATTTGGTGTTGAAATAATTGATGTTGTAGAGCGAGCCAATGAAGCACCTAGGCAGGCCCCTGGCGCAATTTAGCCTCACACCTGGGGGATGAATTTCACAACTGTAATTGCTACCATATAATTCTTATTAATGTTGTGCTATAATTCCTATTTATTCCACGGGGCTTGTAAATGCATTAGGACTTGTCAACATATTATTTTACACTGTTTATGATCTGTAGAATTATGTCCTTCAGGGTTGCATTGTGCAAAAGTGCAAAATAAATGGCTTTGGGCCTCTCTCATTAAAGAGTAAAATAGGACCACTGTTGACGTGGTTCTCCATCCAGCTGTCCTGAGCCAGGAAAGCCGATTCTTAATTCAACTCTGGGCAGAGCCCCTTTCATCTTTAGGAATATAAAGGATTCATCACCCATTCTGAGTAGCCATTCAATGAGTCAGGCCTGTTAGGAAGTGTGTGGCCAGAAGGCAGATGCGATAGGTGGGTGGGAAAGGAATGTTTTCCCTCCAGGAAGCCAGATCTGCACTTCAGAGCTCTGGACATTCCCTGCTCCCTGGCTTGGGGTAGCCTGCCTGTAGTTCCACAGTAGCCTCTGTAAGCTAAAGATCCAACATCTGGCCCCTCCTAAAAATCTGTTTGAAGCAGTTTTTTTTCCAAAGCTGTTTGTGTTTTCTAGACTAGGAGAACAGGAAACCAAGGGACAGAGTTCTCCCCATCATCGTGTCCAGTCTAGCTTGTATGTGTATTAAGAGGGGTCTGTCATTGTTGTCTATTTGTGCTTGGACCCCTGGAGCCTTCCTGGTTCCTTTGCAGCCATGGGCAGTCCTAACTATAATCCTATCCCAGAATGAAATCCTGGTTTCACTAGTTCCTAGCTGTGGATTGCTGGCAAGCTTATGACCTGGTCTTTTCCTCCTAGGAGTAACAGCAGTCCATCAGGGCCTAGCATGCCCTCTGCTTGAGTACCAATGGCTACCACTATTGCTAATGCTTCAGCTGGCCTGTCGGGAGGGGGCAGCTTCTGATGGTCTCTGTGCGTCTCTTCTGCTCCACAGGCAGCGAGTATGACGAGGAAGAGGTGGACTATGAGGAGTCAGACAGCGATGAGTCCTGGACCACAGAGAGTGCCATCAGCTCTGAAGCAATCCTCAGCTCCATGTGCATGAATGGAGGGGAAGAGAAGCCTTTCGCTTGCCCAGTTCCTGGGTGTAAAAAGAGATACAAGGTAAAGGAAAGGTCTCTTTACTCAGTGTAACTGCTTGGCATAGAAGCACTGTAAAATAGCTGCCCTTCACAATTCTAAAGAGAGCTGCCTGTGTGCCAGGGATAGACATCCATCACCCATGTTCATGAGAGCAAGGGCCTCAGGGACAGGCACCCAGTGCCCTCTGGTGAGCACTGGCTGGGGTCCTGGGTGATTGGCAGCCTTTGTCCTTCTCTGACTTGTGTGGGAGACTAAAGTCAAACAGCTCTGTGGTAGGCGGCCTCTGGTCTCTGTGGTAGGCGGCCTCTGGTCTCTGTGGTAGGCGGCCTCTGGTTCTGATGCCTGTCAGAATGTCCAGTGAAGGGCTGGAGCAGCCCTGGGAGAGATGGCGGTTAACATGCAGGAGGGACTCAGTTCCGGCCAACACCTTAGAAACAGAGCAAGGGCTGGGCCAACCTGCTTATTTGCAAAACACTTTTTTTCAGTGCATAGATTTCCAGGTGGCTGGGCCTGTAAAAGCCTCAGCCGAGTTTACAGAGCCTTCTGGAAAACAGGGTTGGGTGTTTACCTTCCAGCTGGGCAGTTCTTGCCCCCTCCTGTCTCCCCATAAAAGACCAGGAGAAGAAACTGCTTTGATTTCTCCCTCTCGCCAGCATCTCCTCTGTCCACCTGCTGTGTCTAACAGTCCTAACACTAGGTGACTTGGGTAGCTGGCAGTACTAACTTTTCTACTGAAAAACTACTAAGGACAAAACAATAAAAGAAGCGCCAAGGAGAAGTGTGTGCAGGAAGTCCCCACAGGTGTTAGCAGCTCTTTAAAATCAACTGTGTAGAAATGAAAAACTCCGGAGCATGGCTGGTAGACATGACGGCACACCAGCTTACCCTGTCTGTACAGACTGCCTAGTTTTTAAAGGCTTGAAAATTGGTTGCATGAGCACATCTCACGCTGTTCCTTAAATATGTGTCTCTGAACAATATGTGTTAGTATTTTAATCTAGCCTCACAAAGGTGAGTACTCTGCTGCTGCTCCAGGACTGGTAGACCAGATGGCCTTTGTTAAGCAAACATGCAAACCCTAGGACAGAGATGTGAGTCTTATCCACTCTACAAGGGCTGCCCAGTCCAGGTCAGCACACATCACAGAACACACACATACACAGCTTCCATATCCAAGCTTAGAGGCACAGGGAAGAGGAGCCTCTAATAGTAACAGCACAGTATGCCAAAGGGCAAGATAGAGTAGAGTACCCCTGAAGGCAGCTCTCACTGCAGGAAGCTTTTCCTCCTGTTTCAGCTTCACAGTAACAGCTGGAAAGGCTATGTCATGGGTATTCCAGTGACTGCGGTGTGATCAGAGCCTTGTACAACAGCCGTGCTAAAGAGGGCTCTAAGGACATGGGGGGGGGGGAACCTCAGAAAGAGGAGGAGGAAACACAAACCTCACCCTTCACTCTGGGCCAGAAGGGTGAGGCATTCTTCCCCCTCCCTTATTCTTTGAAGGGTCTCTAGCAATTTCTTCCTCTATCGAAGGCTGGGTTCACATGGGGTTTGAATGTTCTCTCCTTTTAAGGCCAAGAGCAAACTTAGTGACCCTGTGCTACAGGAACTGATTGGCTTTGGGCACACTGAGTAGTGGATGGCTCTCTAGTGGCTGTGAGGGAAGTGTGTCCCTTGCTGATTCAGAATGCCAGGTGACACAGCACAGAGACATCCCTAGCCACTCCTCCCAGCAAGATGCTGAGCTGCCCTGTGGCTGTAGAGCAGCAGAGATGTCTTGANAAACTTAGTGACCCTGTGCTACAGGAACTGATTGGCTTTGGGCACACTGAGTAGTGGATGGCTCTCTAGTGGCTGTGAGGGAAGTGTGTCCCTTGCTGATTCAGAATGCCAGGTGACACAGCACAGAGACATCCCTAGCCACTCCTCCCAGCAAGATGCTGAGCTGCCCTGTGGCTGTAGAGCAGCAGAGATGTCTTGAAAGAATTCACTCACTTTCACTGTACATAGGCCCCTGACGTGGTGGATAACCTCAGAACAAAGTAAAGGATAGTACCTGAAGAAGAAGGTACCAGACTCTCTGTACCCCAGACACCCTGGCCTGTCATGGCAGGATGTTTTGTTGGCGGCGGCGGCAGTGCGGTGGCGGCAGTACGGTGGCGGCAGTGGTGGTGGTGGCAGCGGCTTTGGTGGTCTGTCCAAATCCCTCCCTCCCGTGTGCTTGTGTGCTTCCTGCCTCCCTAATGCCTCCCTCCGCTCTGTGCAGCTTCCACTCTTCTGCTCTGGAGCCCAAGAGCAGAGCCCCACCCCTACCCCAGCTCACCCGTGATGAGTCCCACCTCACAGGTGTCTCTGCCGAGACCACAGCATACAGACAGACCAGATGGCCAGTGACTCCACTCCACTTCTCGGGGTATTCCCACAAGGGGAGGGGGCTCCCACATGGATCCAGTTTCCTTTGAAGCCCTCATGGGGTGCGAGTGACAGGCACTCTGCAGTTAACTCAGGAGTGTGCTCCTTCAACCCATGTTCCATTTGAAATGCGTCCTGGGCTTAGACCGCGGCTCTTTGCCTGCCCTTGCCTAGTGTGTGCAGTGGGCCTGGGTGCTGTCCGTATCCACAAGAACTCTTTCCTACCGTCTCCTAAGACCTAGGTTCTGACTTAGGAAATACTAAGATCTAAGAGCAGGGACAGACTTACATACTGCCAACAGACTAGAGCAGGGACAGACTCACATACTGCCAACAGACTAGAGCAGGGACAGACTCACATACTGCCAACAGACTAGAGCAGGGACAGACTCACATACTGCCAACAGACTAGAGCAGGGACAGACTCACATACTGCCAACAGACTAGAGCAGGGACAGACTCATACTGCCAACAGACTCTTACTCTTTAGAAATATGTGACACTGAGGGAATCTCATAAAGTCTTTGTGTATGAAAAGGAGACTTGTTTGATACTCATACATTCAAGTACAGCGCCTCCTCTGGTGTGAGTAGTGAGCCCTTCCCACCACAGTCCCTCGGTACCATCCACAGAACGGTGTGCACACCAAGCATGTGACCCATGGCGGAGTGGTGTGCTTCTGCCTGCCTGGCTTTTAGTGTGTTGGCACGCACCTGCAGATGTTCTCCCTGTAACCGCGGTTCTCCTCTCCTTCCTCACCAAACTCTCCCAGAAACCCTCACAGTGTCCTTTCCATCAAACACCAGAGACCTCAAGGAACTGATTTCCAGCTTTCCTATCCAGGGCGGCACGTACTGGGCATATCTGGCCCAGTGCACGGACAACAAAGATCATTCCATGGAGGTGAATGGCCCCATTAGCATCTGGACCACAGGCCTCCTGTGGACTAGAAGTTTTGGAACAGCCTGTAGTTTTTCTACTGACAAGCCTAATTTGATAAGGGCAGTAGTTCTTAATGGCAGAATCCAAATTCCCCCACTGGTAAGCCCTTAGCTTGCCCCTTCTGCTGCCTTCCTTCCTAGCTAGCCCAGTGGCAAGACTGTTTAGAGTCCCAGACCTTCACAGTTGGAAGGCGTGCCAAAGCCCCCAGCTATGTGTTTGAATGAGCAGTAAACAGTGCCTTTTAGGAGGGTCCTTGAGGAAATACAGACTACACAAGTGCCATTGCTGACGTCTGTCCCAGTTCTGTAAGGCGGGTCATTCTCTGTCATTTCCTCATCCAAAATCTGAGTAGTTATCTGAAGACATCAAGCACACAGCGTTACATTCTAGATTTTCCAATGAACTCCCTTAGCCTCTCAAAAGTTAATCTTGTCACCTCTGTTCAGAACCCAGAGGACTTGAGCATTTTGTTAATATTTCCAAGGGGCAAAAACTTGTAAGATGATGTCATCACAACTTTGAATGATGCTTCATCTTACCTTGCCATTTTATTGCCTACACATGGGATGAATGGGGGAGGGGGCGGGGATCTCTTCATCAGAAATCTATAGCTGAGGCTGGAGATGCCCAGCAGTAAGAGAACTTCCTGCTCCTCCAGAGGACCTGAGTGTGGGTACACATGTCAGGCAGCTCACAAGTGCATTCACAAACATACACAATAAAAATATGAAAGTCGAAACAAGATGATGCGAGGCTAGAGATGGCCCCATAGTGTGAGCATGTGCTGTGCACACATCACACACAGGTGTCTGAGGCAGACAAAGGAAAATTGCTGGAACTTGCTGGTTGCCATCCTAGCCCCAGGCTGAGACTTGGCCTTAAGGCAGTAAGGCAGAGAATACAACAGACCTGCTCTGGCCTCTGCATACCCACAGGCACACACGTGCACACATACCTTCTCTCACACAGAGAATGTGGTCTCTACACACAAGTGTGCACACACACACACTCTCTCACACACTGATCAGTCCACACTGGTAAGCCTTCCCCACTGCTCCCTGGAGTAGGCTAAAAGGCAGCAGCATGGATGCTGCCCTGGACTCTCTGGACACACTGAGAATGCTTCCAAATGTGCAGCTGGCTTCAGTCTTTCCAGAATAAAGCTGTATAAGGTAGTTGTTTTTCAGAAACAGCCAGGAAAAGGCTACAGAACTTGCTGGAGTCATTTCCCATTCCTGGTGAACTAGGTGAGGATTTAAATGCCGGCTTCAGATCTCCCCTGGCCTAACTAGCTGCAGTTGTTGTCTTTTTGCTTCTTAGTTCATGTGTTTTCTCTTTTTCTATCTTGACAAGGTCTGAGTGGTAGTGAGCATAGGACTAGCTTGTCACTTGTTTGAACCCAGTGTGCTGGTTAGTTTTATGACTGAACTTGACACAAGTTAGTCATCCAAGAGGAGGGAGCCTCAATTGAGAACATGCCTCTGTAAGATCTGGCTGAAGGCAAGTCTGTAGGACAGTTTTTAAATGAGCAACTGATAGGAGGAGGGCATAACACCATTGTGGGCGGTGTCATCCCCATCTGAGAAAACCATGGGAGCAGTCCAGTAAACAGCACCCTCTGTGCCTCTATATCAGCTCCTGCCTCCAGGTGCCAGCCCTGCTTGAGTTCCTGCCCTCACTGCTTTTGTTGATGAGCTGTTATATGGACTGTTAGTGAAATAAGCCCGTTTCCTCACCAAGTGGCTCTTCATGGTATTTCATCACAATAGTAACCCTCACTAAGACACCCATCTTCCAACAAGACCCATGGGAACAGGACATGAAATGTTTAGTAACCGTGCCCCTCAGAAAGACTCTAGTGTTCACTGAAGATTCACTCAGCAAACAGACTAGATGCATTCTTAGCATTTATAAGCCAGAGAACCACCTTCACCACATTGGATTCAGAAGTCACAATTTCAAGTCACAATTTCCAAGTTTTGAGGGGAATGCTAGGGAGTAAATCTGGAATTTCATGCATGCCAGGCAAGTACTCTATTACTGACTACAACCTGGGAGTTCCTTTCTTCTAAATTGCCACTCTCCCCCTTTCTCTCTCCCTCCCTCCTCAAACCTAACACCTACATCTTGTCTTACAGTTACTATTGGCTGTGATGTAACACCATGACCAAAGACAACTTGGGGAGGAAGGGGTTTATTCCTACTTACAGTTTCATATAATAGTTTATCATAAGAAGCAGTGAGGGCAGGAACTCAAGCAGGGCAGGAACCTGGAGGCAGGAGCTGATGCAGAGGCCATGGAGGGTGCCGCTTACTGTCTTGTTTTCCATGGCTTGTTCAGCCTACTTTCTTAAGAGGCTAGACCTACCAGTTCAGGGGTGACCCCACACACAGTAGGATGGGCCTCTCCACGTCAATCATTAAGAGAATGCCCTACAAGCTTGGCAATAGCCCCATCTTAAGAGCATTTTCTCAACTGTTTCCCTCCTCTCAGGTAACTCTAGCTGGTGTCACGTTAAAATAAACCTAGCCAGCACTTCCAATTATTTTTTCAGTTCTCTGAGTTGACTGAAATTGTCACCTGGATGTAGCTGCTCTAAGATACCAGGCTGAGGCTAAGGCCATTGGAAGGTGCGTCTGGGCTGGATGTCCAACTGGTACCTTCACCACAGGCCTGCACTCTAGTGAGAGCAGCTTTACCAGTGAGGGGTGGGCTGCTTAGGCTTACCTATCTGCCATCACAGGAGGCTTGTATGAACCTGCTCCTCCAAGCTCCGACTCCCAACGTGCCTCTTAGCAAAATATGGGATGTTCAGCCCAAGGCAGGAGGCTAACGATGCAAAAGACCAGAGCCAGGCATGTGTGTAGACAGAGCCCATTGGTTTTGATTGACTTAGGCCAGACATGGGAACAAGTACAGCCTCTTGCCCTCAGCTTCACAGTCATGCAGGGTTCTACCACAGAACGTGTACTGTAAATCCAAAATGGTGTAACAACAGACACCTCTCAGCTACATTTTAACAGCAATCTTCTTAATACTGAGGTGTGTGTTGTGAGATGCCATTTAACACATGCACTCTGCAATAGTATGCTGTGGGCCAGGCAAGCATTGTGATGCCCTCCAATAGCATCAGGAAACTCATTGTTTTCTGAAGTTCAGGGCATCTGAAAAGTGGCCTCGGTACTTAGGGGACAGCTTCCTCACCCTTTTAGTAACCCGTGCTCAGCACCAGTGTTCACTGTGCTGTCTGTTCCTGTCCTCTAATGTGGCAGCTACTACTGATAGATACCACGACTCCAAATATCTTCTCTGCTCTTTCTTAACCTCTGGAGCCTGTTTCTCAGGCTTAACCAGATGAGCAGTATCTAGTTTGCTAAGCTAGTAAATAATCTTATAGTATGTAAACTAGTGAGATAGTAAAACCAATAGCTGGAAAACATTCTGATATTTTTATTTTACTTATTATTTTATTACTAATATTTGTTGAGGATTTTATTATAAAATTTACCCTTAATAGAATGTTAAAATAAAATCCTGCACCTGGATGGGGACTCCAGAACTATCCCCAACATATCTGGTATATATGATGAACAGCCAGAGTGTGGTTTCAACAAAGCTGGTGACACACGGCAGCTGGGTGTTCTTTTCCAGGAATTCCACTGAGAACAATTAGCAGCCACACACAGGGAAGGAAAGCCATCTCACTACAGTCATGAAAACATGTTTCACTAAACTATAAAGCTAACCCTGTAAGTTGTAGTAGACAGAGTCTAGGTCAGGCAAAGTTAAGATGAAAGCTGTTTAGCAAAAGTGAAGATGTTGGCAGCTGTTAGAGGGAGATACAATCTGAAAAAGAAGTCTTAATAAATGTACACAGAGTATATAAAGTACGCTGAAACTTGTTACCAACCTAGTTAAAATGGACATACAGTTAAGAGATTTCAACAAAAAATGTGCATGTAACCTAAACCTACGAAACATTGCTACTTTCATTATCATAGTTTAACACCCACGACAGCATAATGCATGACTGTAAAAGATGCACTGCAAATAACACCTTACATTTATGACTATTCTTAACTATGTGTATGCAAGTGCAGGTTTCTGCTAGGGCCAGAAGAGGGTGAGATTCCCAGGGCAATTTTATGCAGCCCCATGTGGGTTCTGGGACATTCTGCTAAACACCCAGATTCTTATCATCAGCTGTTAAGAAATCTACTCAGCATGTTTTTCATGGGACTGACTTATATAAAGGTTTAAAAGCATGCTGTCTGAATGGGCTCTTAGCACTCAACTATGCTGAAGCAGGGCTAGCTAACTCTGTCAAAGTCTCTAGGTGAGGTTTAGAGGGAACTTACCACAGCTTATATCTTATATTCAATCTGCCTTACCCTACTTTTTGTGATCTTTAGAAAGATATTTCATTGGTCATTCTGAAATATTCACAGGATTTCCAATTAATTCTCTTCCAAGCAGAAAACTTTAGTAACTGAGAAGCAAGGCTTCAAGAAGCCAAGGGAACTGTACCATTAATTATCTTACAAAACCCTGGTACACACAGCGCAGGACCAGCAAACGCACATGAAGCCCACCCTCTGGACCCATCCAGGAGCTGCTTTGCTGGAATCTGACCCATGCTGAGGTTTGCACGAGTGTGTCAGGATATTTGCTGACCCTAATAGGTAATTTTTTATCTTCTCCACAGAATGTGAATGGCATAAAGTACCATGCTAAGAACGGTCACCGAACACAGATTCGCGTCCGCAAACCATTCAAATGCCGGTGTGGGAAGAGTTACAAGACAGCTCAGGGCCTGCGGCACCACACAATCAATTTCCATCCCCCAGTGTCTGCCGAGATGATCAGGAAGATGCAGCAGTAACGTGCTGGTCAGAACTGTGCCAAGAAATCCTCACCAGCAGTTGCTGATTTTGAAAACAGCCACCTTTTTTCAGGGGAAGCACTCAGCAACCCTTTAAAGAAAAATAATTAAATGCATGCTTTAAACTTTTCTGTAATTTTGGAATGATGTATCTTTGTAGAGTTAATGATTTTGTACATTTGCACATGTAATCATCACGCCCATTTTCATTACTTTGATATAAGGTGCTAAACAAAAAAAGCTCTAGGTTCTTCAGCACATTTTCCCCCAAACAAAATAAAATTAAGGGCATGTTGCATATTGTTTAACCATATTGCAGTGATGTCAACTGGGAGAGGAGGGGCTGGCACAGAGATGTTTTAAGATTGTAATGTGATTGAAGCTTTTCAACACATCGACTCACATAAAACCAAAATACCTTCATTATCAAACTGGTTACCATGCCTTACATAATGGAGTATTTGTGAGTAGAAAGACTTTAGGTAATGGAAATATAAATAAGAATGTTTAACATAATATGCTAAAAATATTTTCATATTTAAATAACATGCATAAAAGGTGTGCTTTTTTTTTTTTTAGTTATTATCTTGCCCTTTAAGAAGCTGAAACTCTTGCCATCGAACTTACCAATCATTTGAGTGTTCTAAATGGCATCTTTGTGCAAAGGACTCAGTTCACTCATTAATGCTAACATTCTCATTGAGTGCCTGCTGGGTGCAAGAGACTGAAGTTATACCTAAGTTACTTGTGGACCAAGATACCAGTGAAATACTTTTCCCTGAAATGTTAGGAAACACTTTGAAATACTTAAGTGCAAATTGTGTGTGTGTGTGAAACTTAGTTATAGCTTCCTCAATAGATGAGGTTTTAAAGCACTTTGTAGTTCTCTATTGCCAACAATTTTGTTTAGACATTGCCAATTCTTGCAACTATTGCCCTAAGAGATCTGTGGGTTGCAATCCGAACTAAAATTCAGAGCGTCTGTTTGAGAGAGGAAGGTTGCTAAGATCCCTACTGCCCCTTTCCTGTTCAGTTGCGACTTTTAAAGGCACTTTCCTATCACATTGTAGATGTCTGCATTCTCATTAGAACTGTCTGTTTAGCTTTAGAAAACATTTTGCCAGAATATGAAAATAAGCCTTACTGACATTAAGTGCTTCTTGCAGCAGGTGGTCAAGGAAGAGTGACTAATAGACCCACTAAGAGTGGCCTACATCTGGATCGTCCTGGAGCTTCTCACCGACAGTACCATCATGTGTTGAGTGTTCTTCTCTCCCAAGTGCTATTCTTTAAACAAGAGTTTACCGGTTGCCTAATACGCAATAAACGTTGCTTTGACACAGCTAACTGCACACAGTACAAACTGGTGAAAGGCAGACTCAGATTCCCTCTAAAATAACCTTTTCCCATGTTCCCATCTGACGCAGTCTTACACATAGCTAGCTAGTCATCCCTCCTCAGTATTCACACTGTGAAGACAATTCTGTTAAACAGATGGGTAAGCTTCTGCATCAATCCCTCATGATGAGGGATTTAACAATACTTATAAAGATGCTGCCCACTACAAATGTCCTCAGCTCTGAAAAGTGGTCTCGGTCTTGACTATACAGTGTTAGCTCTCATGGTGTTAATGGATGATCCAGAATTCAGAATCGAAGGCCCTACTTGCTCCACATCTACCTACAGTTGACCAAAAAGTTAGGCCAGCAATTCATAGTTAGCTTTGCTCTTTCTAGTGTGAGAAACCGCAGGCTGGATCAGTAGTTCAGCAGCTACAGTCATAAAAAGTCATTGTGCATGTTAAAAATCTTTCAGTGATAAAATCCAGTTTCTACTTCTTCATTGTGACAGTATTACTAAACAGGTGAGGAAGGGATATTTTGTTACACCGTGTATAGTGAATGTATTGTACCGTGTCTGTGAAAACCGTGCTTTAAATTATATTTTCATATGTTTTGTTGGGGACAGAGCACATTAAGTTTGAAAGCAACAAAACTATCAGAATTGAAGGCAATTTACTCAAACTTTCTGTCAAGAAAAGCTGCTTAATAAATGTACATGAAATCACATTTAAAATAAACTGCCTCTGACCCAAAATAAATATGGCTCTTTATTTTAACTGTAAGTACCTACATCAAGTTTACTGTGGGAACTAAAACATCTGTCCAGGGCCTGTTCTATTAAGCTCCTAGTTATTTTGCAAAATCTAGATGATATGTAAAGATTTTGTTCCCTTATGTTTTGCTTACTTTTCTGTAAATAACACTTTATCATAAGCTTGGGGCTAAAACTCTACATAAACTATTCAGTTAAACAGCCAACAAGAGAGCAGCCTTGTCTCACTGACAGTAATATTCAAAGACTACTTTCAGGTTAACATGGGTCATACTTCCTAAGTGTAGGAGAAATGTCCACAGTGTGTGTACACGTGTGGAGGCCAGATGTCAACATCACGTGTCATCCTCAGTCATGTCTCCACCTTGGGACAGGGTCTCTTACTGAACCTGAAGATGAGCTAGCTCTGTGTAGACTGGCTGACCAGCACATGCGAGGACGTCCTGTTGCTGCCTCCCCAGCAACACGTCTGCTTTCTCACACCAGTGCTGGGATCAGAACTCAGCACTTCCAGCACTTTCCAAGGTCTCGTGTGGGGCACATGATGCCCAAGGATATTCTATGGAAGACTCACCAGGATGCTGGAAGGCATATCCACTGCTGGCCCTGCCTCTAAGGACTGCCTGACGCCTGGCATCTGAATGCTTCATGCTGGTTCACTCAAGAATATAGGGCAATTTGAATCTACAGCCTAGATTTAAATACCTTTTCAAATAAATGCAAAAATAAAAATATTTTAAAACATATACATATACCTTTTCAAATGATTCAAGCAATACACCAACTCTTCTATAAATATCAGCAACATGGTATACAGCAGTTCACAAGACAGCAATCTAGAATGCTACCAACTCTGAATATTTACTTAACATCTCCAATACCTAGTTTGCTCAGAACGGGCCTCTACTTTAGTGACTGCTAAAGCAGCAAATGAAAAGTACTTTAACATTCCCATCATAAAAGAAAGAAAGTGTGTGTGTGTGAATGCTACAGTGGCATGACAGCCCCACACTGTCTTCCATAATGTTAGCTGTGACTGAGAAACACAGTTGTTGGGTCTGGGTTGTGCATTGTATTTCTGAGCACTTACTGAGGAACGTTATTTCCAATGTGTATGCTCATCAGGAAAATGTGAGAAAGACCATGGTACACAGTCTACCATTTTAAGCCCCAAATCATTTACAAAGGTCATTTAATGAGAACAGATAATGTCTTGATTTATTTTGGTCCATTATAGTTAAATACAATTATAGCTAGTTATAAATACAAACTCAATCATTTAAAAATAGTCATCTAGATTATGCTAAAATGTTCTATCAACTCCTAAGCCAGTGTTCCCATATAGAAAGGGTTTCTTCATGCCTCCTCTCTCTTCTTGTAGCTCCACATCTAAGTAAGATTTTAAAATTTATCATTTCATTGACTAAGGATTTTTCTATATTCAAAGAATTATTTCACAGAACTGTTATGATCAATGCTTTTTATTACATAATAGTCATGCTCAATCGCCAAGGTGAACAGAAACTTGTAAATCTGATTGTGCTCAGTAACTAAGTACTACATGTTTATGTTTTCAATTTGTTAACATTAAAATAATTCTTGTGTTCTTCATACACTTTTGCTAACTGGAGGATAAATAGAGATACAAACACAGAAGCACTTTTCTTAAAGCAGACAAGATTAACAGAGATTAAAACTGTATTTATTGTAGTCAAAGCTGTACCCTGGCCCTAGTGACAGCACACGCTAAAGAAGTTCTCCATCATCAGGAAAGTGTAGAGGAGGAACCTGAAAGTGACACCTGCTATCTCCTTAGCCTCTATTTGAGATGTGGTTTGTTTTTTAACTGCTAAATTTTACTACCTCTTAACTAAAAGCTAGTCGAAGTTGAGAACATTCTGATCAAAATGGGTCTGAACATGCCTTTCAAACCCCTGCTGGTCGTAGTCCGGCGGGAACTGCTCGCTGCACATTGGGCACACCTTCCAGTGACTTTCAACGTGTTCTTCAAATTTGGTCTGATCATAGTTAGGAGGGAACATTAATTCACAGAGGGGACATTTCTTGTGAACATCAAAGCTTTTAAAGAAAGAAGAAAATAAAGAATTAGGTATTTTCTAATTAACTTGTAATAGCACCTGTCCATGTACAAGTTGAATTAATTAATTAGCTGATATTTACACTAAACAATTTATTCTCAAAGTCTTCACACATTTACTTTCTCTGTTTCTAGATTCTTGGTAATATGTACAGGATCTGCCGTTTTAGAAAACCACCACTAAATATAGTTTTAAAATTGGACTGACAAACACCAAAACCTACCAAACTCAGGCATTCTGTGAAATGAGGCTTACTGTAAAAAACTCCCACTTTTTAACCAAAATGTTTTTGTTTCTTTTTTTAATTCCAAGAATGAATACAGCTCGTCCTTTTCCCCCAGTGTCTGCTGGTTCGGGGCTGAGTAAGAGCTCGTCCTCTCTGTCAGAGGGTCAGTTTGTTCCCTCTCTTGGCTCACAACTGCCTGACCTGGAGCACCAGGAAGTCAGATGGCCTTTGCTGACCTCTGTGAGCACTTGGCCTCCTGTGAACAAACCCAAAACAGAACACACAGATTTTAAAAGTATTCCAAAGTTCCTATGCCTCCAGCTCTTCAAAAGATGGCAGGTCTGAACCACAGGAGGCGAGATAAAAGTGAATGGCCGGAACCTTGAAAGGAATTTATGTTCTGTATGCTGGGCTCTGGGCACTATTTTAAATAAGCTCCCAGAAGCTAATTTTTAGAATCACTTGTCTTACATAATTTTATAAAATTCTACAAAGGAAAAACTTGCCTGGAATCAAAGCAAAAGCCTGCTCCATGACCACGTAAGTGCTGGTTTGCTGGATCAGGAGGAATGGGCACATTTTCATCTTCCTGGAAAACACACACAAAACAAAAACCAAACAGGGCAACTTTTTGAGAAAAGAGAAACCAAATATATACATTGTTCAATTCAGGAAGCTCATAATGACACTTAGATAACTCAATTTAGTTTTTAGCTCTATTATTATTTAAACTTTCCCATAAACATACATTCATTTGAAAACATTTATAGAGAGTAAGTATTTCATTAGGACAAATCATGTGACTTTTCTGAAGTATGTATGCCTCCCCATTCCAGAGCATGCATTCCAAATCCCACAGTAGACGCCTGAAAGTGAGGTTCAGACCAATGCTGCTGTTCTTCTTTTATTCATGGTTATGGAAAACTTTAATTTACAAATAAAGCATGGTTAAGAGAGGTTAAAAAAAGCAAAACAAAACCACATGCTTTAACACATGTGAAGTTGAGCTCTAGTACCACAAAATTTTGGTTGTGGTTTGGTTTTTGAGACAGGGTTTCTCTGTGCAGCTCTGGCTCTCCCAAAACTCACTCTGCAGACTAGGGTAGCCTCAAACTTGGAGATCCACCTGCCTCTGCCTCCTAGTGCTGGAACTGAAGGCATGTACTCCATCACCTGGCTTTAAAGACAGGACTTTATGGATGTTTTGTTGGCATATCCAACTTCCAGTATCTCTTCTTAGTGCTTTGAGCCCATCATTAAGTAAAGCAGTTACTTGAACACAAACACTTCAGTCTAAAAACAGAGACTTCTACTAAGTTATTAATGGACATAGAACATACACAGGCAAATACACTGGACAAAGAAGTGACTTACCTTTCATGAGATTGTTTTTTAGCACACTACTCTAAACTAAATGCAACTAACATGTAGGAATGACCTCCAGACCACAGTTGACAACTTATAGTAAACCACAGGGAAAAGGAAGACAGCAGCAGGCTCAGTGCAAACACTGCGAATGAAGCCAGACCAACCAAGTAGGACTTTCCAAGCCTTTCTATGTATATGACTTTGCTTATTTTTTATAGTTCCAAAGAGAGGTGGACCATTTCCCAAATGCTTGAAGTCTGCCTTTCTGTTCCAATTATTCTCATTTAATCATTGTTAACTTTCAATAATCTTTTTGGTAAAGATGTTTCTAAACACATATATACTATACAGAAAGCATGAATACAGAATACAGGAAAAGTAATAAGATAAAGTTTGTGTGACACATTCTTGGATTATACACACTGGCAAGACTAACTGGAAAACACATATAGCAAAACAATCCATAAATTAAAAGCCAAATAAAAACTTGATTCACATGCTGTCAGACCTCAAAAAAAAAAAAATCTACAGAACAGAGTTTTAATCACAAAGAAAGCAGTAACTTAGACCCCCATGCCTGACTCCAGAGTCATTTTTAGATCTGTTTGAACAGCCAAACACAGAAGCTCATTGAACACCAAAACAGAACAAAATACCTTCTTCAAGACTTCTCAGCAGCTACCACCTGCATTTATTGCACTGTTGTTGGGTAGTCACAGCTGCATTAATGCGTTAACCATGTGTGCCATGGGGAAAGGCACCAGAACAGGGTGTTGCTGCGAAACCGCAACAGGAATAGAGAGAAGCAGAGCTCTACTGCCCAGGGCTCACCGCTTGCCTATTACCTGATTTTCCCTGCTTGGAAATTAAAATGAATTACAGGCCTCAGAGTCTGTATCTGTCTCTCTCCTTCTCTTTCACCCACGTGTGTGTGTGTGTGTGTGTGTGTGTGTGTGTGTGTGTGTGTGTGTGCGCGTGCGTGTGTACATTTTCCATAAGAGATGACTGGATGACAAAGAAAATAGGGCTAATAAAATTTATGTACAAATAAGAAAGATGATATCTACTTGTTGAACCTGTTATATTTATTATCCAAGACACAACCATTGTGGTTCGGTGTCGACCTCAGGCTCCCGGGTACAGGACTTCTAGCCACAATTTCTGAAAAACTAGATCTGCTTACTAAGTAATACTGATGATGAAATTTCAAACTATTTTCTTCATTTTTGTAAAAAAATTTCTAATTTAAAAACATTAAAGAAAATGAAGGGGAACAATAAACAGGGCAGGCTTTGGCATTCTAATCTCGAATTCTTAAAGGCAAATATTTAAATTAGAATACAACTTTTTAAGAGCTAAAAACATAATGGACCAGATAATTCATTAACCACTTGCCCCCCCCCCCATTTTAAATTGCCAACAGCTTACAACAGTTTTGTAAGCAATCATGAATTAGCTGATGAACAGTACAGTATAAACACAGTCTATCAGTCGCGTTGATGCCCTGCTTGTTAAATACTAGGAGGGGTAGAAAGAGTAAAAGCAATTTCTACTTTCTAAATCACAAATAAACTGTTAATAATCTTAAATACTACTATCTTTTAAAAGAGAAACTCTATCTTTTAAAAGAGAAATTCTAAGGTTAGGTGTGGCTGCAGATGTTTGTCATCCTAGCACTTGGGAGGGTGAGGAAGGGCAACATGAGACAGAGAAAAGCCTGGGCCCCATACCAAATAGGCTCTCAAAAGCACTGTAGGAGGAGCCTAGGTGGTAGCACACACCCTCAATATCAGCACCCTGAAGCCGAAGGCAGGGAGATCTCCAGCTGCTGAGACTACCATCCTTTACATAGTGAGTTTCAAGCCAGTCACTACAAAGTAAACCTCTGTCGCACATTATAACAAATATTGAACTCTGGATGTTACACTGAAAAACAGCAGTTTCTTTTCTTTTTCAAGATAGTGTTTCACTGTGTAGCCCTGACTCTTCTGGATCTCACTTTGTAGACCAGGCCGGCCTCAAACTCACAGAGATCTGCCTGCCTCCGCCTCCTAAGTGCTGTATTTAAAGGCGTGTGTCAATACCACCAGTTAAAAGCATTTCTTATGAAATTAGAAATAATCTCTTTGGAGGACAGCTTGAGCCATGAAGTATGCAAGGTCTTCAAAGCAGCTACCTCCTGTAATTATGATTATGCAATTCATATTAATATATAAAATGATCAGTTAGATCTGCACTTAAGAATATGCTTACAACCATATGAACTCATTCCAAGCCTGCTTCCTGAATGAGCAGTTCATACACTGGAGCCTTCTGAAGAGTATGCGTCCCAGAGAAGAGAGACTCGAAATTCCAGTAAAAATAAAATTCAATTTTAGAAAAATAAATTTAATACATATTAAAAATATATATATTGTTTGTACATCTGCCTTCCAGTTGAAGTATACAGACTCAGAAAAATGAGCTGTTTCTTTTTCATTACATTTTTATGGCAGATGGATAGGAGGAAGTGGACCGATACAGAAAACAATTAGAGAATGCTCCTTTGGTTTTGCTTTAGGTCAGGGGATACAGAGCTGGATACAGGATCACTTGAACTTGCAGTAATCGTCCTGCTTCTGCCTCTGGGTGATGAGATTATGAGATTATAGGAGTATACCACCACACCACTGACTGGCTTTTGCAAAGTAATTCTTAGTATATAAAATATTTAGTGTTGTTCTTAAAGACTTTTTTCTATTAAACTGAGATATAAGAGAAAACAATTTTAAATGTAATCTCTTTTAAAAAGAACTAAAAACATGATAATAAATCAGTAAAGTCTTCAAAAAAAAAAAAAAAACCCACTACAATCTATCCCTACTTCACTCCCAAGTCCACATCAATGAAACTGGCAGGTTGGATTGGGAATGACGCTATTAAAGCAGACCCTAAATAGAAGTAGGGGGTGGAGGATTAAAAGCAAAATAACTCAAAAATTTCAATGTATTTTAGTATTTTATCACATAGCTATAAGTTAAAAGAATGAAATGCCATTGGTTAAGTTTTATATTAATAAACTTGAGTCAAAAATTATATTAGAAATTGAAGATGAACAATGGTATATTTGGAAGATTTCTGGGGCTGTTAGGATGCTGTGGTAGTCTGAATGAGGATGGTATCAATGGGCTCATATATCTGAATGCTTGGTTTCAGTTGGCGGAACTGCTTTGGGGGATTAGGAGCTGTGCCACTGGTAGTGGGCTCTTTCTGTCTCATGGTTTTTGTGTATGAGCTCTCAGCTACTGCTCCAGTGCCATGCCTGCTTCCTGCCATCCTTCCTGCCATGATGGTATGGACTCACTCTGTGAAACTGTAAGCAAGCCCCCAATAAATGCTTTCTTCTATAAGTTGCCTTGATTATAGCATCATTTTACAGCAGTAGAACAGTAACTAAACAGAAAGGTCAGCAGTTAAGAGCACTTGCTGTTTTTGCAGAAGACCCAAGCTCAGTTCCTAGCACCTACATCTGTTGGCCTACTCTAACTCCTGGGTATCTGACACCCTCTTCTGGCCCTCAGGGTATCTGCATATATGCCCCCCCCACACACAATGGACATGTAAAAAGAATTTTTAAAAGGTAATTCTAACATGTTTATAGTAAAAATGGCCCTTTAAAAATACAATATAAAATAAGCCAATTACAAAACAATAACAACAACAAAATCCCAAATATTTTATGATTACAGGGATATCCAGAATAATCATTCAAGAAGACCAATTAGATGTGTGGTTTTTCAGGACAAGGAATGTATTTAATGAGTATAGAGTCATTTGTCTTTTTAAGACAAAACTCTGGAAACTGGTTGCTTAGGGCGAATTGTTACAGAACTGTTTACTTAAAAATACATTTCAAAATGTGGAGCTGGACAGATGACTCAGTGGTTAACAGTGCTTGCTGCCCTTGCAGAGGACCCAGGGGGTTCTATTCCCAGAATCCACATGATGGCTCATAGCCATCTGCAACTCTTGTTCTAGGGTATCTGTTACCCTTTTCTGGCCTCCTTAGGCACCAGGATGCATGTAGTATACAGACATAAACAAGCAAAACACCCATATACATAAATACATAAAGTGTTAATCTTAGCATTTTAACATGAAGAAGAAGAGGAGGAAGGGGAGGGGAGGGGGAGGGGCTATGATGATCAAATTACAGCACAATACATTCAGACGTCAGTAACCAAGTAACAAAGTCAGAGTCTCCAGTTGCCACATGTGGGACTGTATCTACCCTTGCAGGAATTATTAGCTGAAATATTTAGTTACATTCAGGAATCTGTAATAAGCATCAAGTGAGAAGGGCTCAGCACTGCATAGATCTTTGCTAATTGGTAATTACTACTTTAATTCAAAAGTATGCATATTTAAGAAACTGAAGCATTCATTAATGCCAATATCAATGCATAAGACAAAGAAGGTATGAGTGACTAGACAGCTTATTTAAAGCCAGGAGATAATCCTGCCTCTCAAAACCTGTATTAGGTGGTGTTCATGAACATTCCTCTTTTTTTCTTTTTTATATTGTGTTCAAGCTTTACCACACATTCATTTCTAGTAATTTATCAGTTCGTGAAAGAACACATTGAACTGTGAAATTTAAAGCTATTTAAAGGGATTTTAAAATCAAAAAACATACTTTTACAAGATCTCTATTAGTTTTCAAATCTAATCCTTATTCAAAACTCATCCCCAAATGGACCAAAGTCCAAGTAAGAGCGCTAGCACTAAAACCCTTGCAGTGACCCAAAGCTCCTTCCGAGGCAGGCAGGAGCCTGTATACAGACAGGAAATGGGTAAGCAATAAAATACCAGATAAAGCTGGCCTCACCAAAACTTAAAATCACTTTTGTGCAGCCATGGACTCTGCCTAGAAAGTAAAGAAAACCCAAAGAATTGGGGAGTATATTTGCAAATGATAAATCTAATAATCCTGTTTAGAAACAACCGAAAACTTTAATACATCTGTCCAAAGACAATTTGTAAAAGCGTAAGGAAAGATGTCAGGCAAATTAACAGCATGGGGGGGAGGGGAGGAGCTGCTTCCCATCGCTCTAACAGTCTATCACTTCCAATCAGGAGTTTATAATAATGAAGGATCAGTGAGTATGTGGAGAACTGGGACCCTGATACTAGCGATGGGAATGGAGCGTCACGCAGCCACTGTGAAAACCAAGAAAGCCTTCAAAAGGTCACAGACTGGGGTCACATGACCAAGCAGCTTAGCCCTTGGGAGTCCATTCTAGCTGGCCACTGTCCCCAAGAAAGTGAAAAGAAGTATTATCCCAACAAAGACTGCTACACAGTGTCCAGAAAAGCACTGTTCACAGTAGCCCAATGGGGAAAATGATGCAATCCAATAAGGAAGACATAAAATGTGCAATATTAAGGGACTGGTGAGCTGTCTCAGTGGTTACGAGCACTCACTTGTTCTTGCAATGAACCCAGGTTCAGTTCCCAGTACCCACACAGTGGCTCACAACTGCCTGTAACTCCAGTTCTAGGGGATCAATGCTTACTTCTGGCCTCCACTAGCACCAGGCACATGCATGGGACACAGACATACATGTAGGCAAACACTCATATACAAAAAAATAAAAATAAATCTAAGTATGTATATGGATTATTCAGATGATGGAGTATTATCCAGCAATAAAGGAAGCAAGCACATTTCCACGCTAAACATAAATGCATGCTAAAATAGTGATAACTTTTTGAAAACCTGCTGGGGGAGCTCAAAGATCGCGTATGATATGGTGTGATTTGCGGAACTGAATGATGAGAATAGACAGTGTAAAAGGAAGCAGATAAGAGATTTCCTGGGATAAAGGAACAGAAGGGAGGGGTAAAGTAAAGGACAAAATAATTTCTTTCCTTTGTAGTGGCAAAAAATGTTTCCATACTGACTCGGTGATAACGTCACTAGTCTGAGTGCTGAGCACGAGCTCCACCCTTTCCATGGGGAACCTGTATTCCAATAGCTACTGCCCAGCACTACCATCCTAAGGTAACCGAACCTTTAAACAGCAGGGGAGGCTAAAACAAAAGTAAAACCAGAAAGGGAGAGAAATCTATTTCTGTCTAATCAAGAGAAACAAAGATCTAGAGAGGGATCTTCCACTGTACTTTTCTGGCTACTCAGTAAAAATGAATTGAATACTTTGTATATCATTTTTTGTAAACACACTAGAACAAGTACTTTTAACCTGATGGCCAATTTAAAATGAAGCCACAAGCAGTACATTATGACAAACAGGGGACAGCCCTGATTCTTTCAAAGTGTGATTTTCAATAATTCTAGAGTCACAAGACTACTTGAGAACCACACTTCTTACAAGAAATGCTAAGATTGTGACAGAAAAATGTAAACCAACAAAACTAACTTCAGTTGGGGGGGTTCATTATTAAAGACTCATTTCAGAATTTCAGAAAGCTCCAATAAAACACCTTAATACAAATAAGAATGAAGAAGAAAAAAATGCATGAAAGTGGGAGGGAGATGTGTACTGAGGGAGGTGTGTACTGAGAGAGGTGTGTACTGAGGGAGGTGTGTACTGAGGGAGGGAAATATCTAGTCTTAAACTCAGGATCGCTGCACCTGCAACAGTGACCACCACATAACCACTGATTCTCAGGGGGCTGGAGACAGGAAAGCCGCCACTTCTGCAATCCTCGAGGTCATAGCACTGCTTATATACAAACCACACTTAATGAGTAGTAAAGACTTAGATCTTGGTTCTAGAAACTGGGTATGAAGGTACCTGGCTTACCATTGAAATTCATACAGTGTCTATTGGATTTTAATCCTGGGTTTGTCAGATAGCATTGAAAAAGCAATTCAACCCCTGCTCGGTTTCAGCTCTGGACAGTGCTAACACTCTTTTCCAGGCCACCCTAACTTTGAGAAGCTGAGTCCCTGGCACTGCCGAAATGCAAAGCAAGTACTATATAAAAGCTAACGTGAAGTAAGCAATTAGCTTGTCAAATGTGATTCCAAAGCTCGAAAAGCTGTACAGTGGCCAATAGTCACACACCTCCTGATGGTGACTATGGTTATTTAAAAAATAAACACAAATTTTTAATTCGGACATGCTATTTCTAAAGGTTACTAAATATATTAGTATGTGAGGAAAATGTTCACGGTGCTATGAGAAGTGCAAAACTCTGAGGTAGCCACAGCTGAGAGACAGTTAAAACCACAGCTTTCACACAGGACCTGAAGAGGTTCTGATCCTATGTCTACTTTACCAGTGGTGTGATTTAGGCCTAACTGCTTAACCTGTACCTCAGCTTCTTCCACTAGCAACTAGCAAAGCTGACAATCCACCTCTATAACAATACTACCATGGTAAACAAATGACCTATCATGTATATAAGGCTCAGCAGGCAAAGAGCTAGAGAAACGTTTACTCCCTGTAATATCATTACAATTATTAGGTAAATGAGACTTATGAAGGGATCTGAAAGCCACCAGTTTCTAGGACAAGAGAGGAAGTGGAGGCTGGAGGTTGTAGCATAGGCTAAAAGAGTAAGACAGCTCAACTCTTACTCCAAGGTGCCCATTAGGGCACCGTGACCATGAACCACTCTCACAGCAAAATCTACTTTCCTATTCTTACTAAAACTACATTTTAAAAAACCTCATCATTTGCAAATGGTTTTGCTGTTAAAGACAAGAATTTTTGAAATTTTAGATGTAAATAAAAAGTATGGAAAAATTTTCTGCTTATAAAATGCAAATCCTCCAGGCACATATAGTAAGAGCCCTTCTATCTCATTAGCCAATCTAAGCGTCTCAGCAAATGGGCCCAAGACTCTAACATCGTTTCTCAGGGGTTTGCAGGGGGGCAAAGCACACAGACCAGAAAGAACATTCTGCTAATTAAGCCGAAGCAGATGACTGTGGAAAGGAAAGGCTTGTCACATGTAACATCTATGCCAAGAATGATCAGATTAGATATGCAAGATGTAAAGTAAAAGTGTAGAAAAAGCAGTAAGATAATACTAGAGACCTTAAACAGACTACAAAAGTTCTGACAGTTTTCCTAATTATTCCCAATAATGGACATGGGAGGCCAAAAGGTAGGAGGGAGAAGTACATTTTTCTCCATTATGAGTGTTGAACACTAGGTCTAAAATCATGCCTGTCTGAACACTGATCAGTTTCTGCAAAGGTTAATAGCAATTAAATGCAGCAAACTATATTAAATGAGAAGCAGGTCATGATACCACTGTACTTGCAAAGAGCACAATAAACCATTTCCTTGAAATTTATCTCAGTGCACAGGACATCTAAGAACTGTTCTCAGAAATTTTATTCATTAATTAAATGGGGGAAAATCTCTTAAAAATAATCTTTTAGCCAGACACAGTAGCCTATGCCTTCATTCTCAACACTGGGAGGAAGAGGCAGGTGGATTTCTAGGAGTAGGAGAACACCCTGGTCTATATACTGAGTTCCAGGACAGCCAGTAGTATGTTGAAAGACCCTGTCTCAAAACCAAAATAATAATAATCTTACACCATATAAACTAATTTAATTATCATTTTAATGTTTCTTCTAGAAAAAAAATCATATAAATATTAACAATCTCTAAAGGGGATTTGCTCCAAAAAAAAAAAAAGAAAGAAAAGAAAAGAAAAAGAAAACTACTATATGATAAAGATAATGTTACCTTAAAATTTACAGGATATAACTATAAAACTGAAATGACAGTACTCTGCTTTGCATAGTATCTTTGCATCTTCATATTTTGTTTCTTCTAGGCCAGCAGACCACAAAGGATTGTAGGTAGTTATTTAGAAAGTCATAATTAGGGTTACACTGATAATTGATACTGGTATCAATTATCCATACTTTTTATTTACATCTAAAATTTCAAAAATTCTTGTCTTTAACAGCAAAACCATTTGCAAATGATGAGGTTTTTTTAAATGTAGTTTTAGTAAGAATAGGAAAGTAGATAATCTGCAATCATCTCAGAACTTAATCTTTAGTATATAAAGCCTAAAGTGGTAAGTCTGAAAAAACTACTACCTCCTGCATCCCTGTACACACCACACACAGGGTTTCTCTGTATAGTCCTGGCTGTCCTGTAGACAAAGCTGGACTCCCTGCCTCTTTTTCCTGAGTGCTGGGATTAAAGGCATGTGCCACCACTGCCCAGCACTGGTTGGGTTTTCAAACATGGATTTAAATAAATAAATAAATAAATAAATAAATAAATAAATAAATAAATAAATAAATAAAATAAGATAAAGGCAGTCACACGCAAATGCAAATTCGGTCTTTCTAGACATACAGCCTTAGCACTCCACCTAAGTTAGAAAGCACAAAAGCAGGCAGGCTCAAATAATTAAAACTCAATTTACTCTGCTGTCTTCGGGGTCCTCTAAACCATCCGGCCGGCTAAGGTTTCGAGCAGGCTGGCTACAGACAACATTGTCTTCCCAAGATGGGACTCGCACAGGTGGCCTTTGGATCTCATCTGGATAAAAAGCACCATCTGCTCCATCTGTGATATGAATTATAAAAGAAACATTTGGGGAAGAATTGGATGAAACCAGTTGCAAGAAATGAGCATCTCTCTCTATATGTAGTTATGATGATATAGAAAAGCAAACAAGAACTCAGTGTGTTGCTCAATGGAATGTGCTTTCCTGAAGTACCAAAAGGCCTGGAGCTTTGGCATTCCAAGAGGAAGAAGGGCCACAGAGGCCATGTGGGCATGGTAGCACATGCCAGGCTAGGTTAGAGACCAAGATTGTTTCTTATGTTTTTATTTTTAGCCCACAAGTCTAAAAACTGAGTCTGCGATAAGCAAATACGACTCTTCACTCATGACATATCACCTGTAGATGTCAGTAATAAAACTAAGCATTAAAATAAAAACTACATGATTATAGTTGATTATACCCTCAGCTCTCTTTAATTCCATGAAAATAAAAGCTGAATGTTTTAGAGTTAGCTAACCCCATGCCAAAAAATTACTTGACCAACCTCTTGTTTCCTGTGCTGAGTAAGGGTTGCCATACTGAAGAACTGGCTGTGCACTTGACAGTGGAGGAAGGAGCCCATTTTGCTCAGAACATGTGTTGAGACACCTTGAGACTTGTTGAGGGCTCTGGCCTTCCATTTTCCTTCCTTTTTGATCTTCTAAACTCTTTGTAAGTTCCTAAAATTAACAAAACAAAGACATGTAAGCAAAGCAAAGCAGCCAACTGTCCTCTGAAGACAGTGTAAACACTTAGCCCAAATACAGAACTAACATTTCTCTAGCATGTCACAATGACAAATATCTTCAAAAAAAAAAAAATCATGTTAACAGAATAAGGAGGAAAAAAAAATTCAGTGTATGCAGAAAACCCAAGATTTATTCAGATATTTTAAAAATCCAGCAAGTTAGACTAAAAATAATTTCCCTAACTTGAAAAAACTCATAAAGTATATAAAGTAGAAAAAAAATCAAATGCTTCTATTTCAGATAGAATATAAGCAAAGGATCTGCACTCCCTAATTCTCTTCATATAACTAGTGTTAACTTGTGACAAGATTAAGGCAGACTGAAAAAGAAATGAATCTGTCTTTATTCAGAGGATACAACTATACATACATTAAAAAAAAAAAAAAAGAAGAAGCTACATTGGGCAGTGGTGTCACATGTCCCAGCACTCGGGAGGCAGAATAAATAAATGTGTATATTTATTTACACATATAAATTTATATGTGTATATTTATATGTGTATATACACACACATATACATATATACACACACATACACACACACACACACACACACACACACATATACATATATATGAGAATGAGAAGTATAGTTCTAGTTAGTGAAATCAATGAGAGAAAGTGCCTAGGAAATTAGCAACAAGATGCACAGTGCTTATGCACTAAGAATAGAACAATACTGAGTGTGATAAAGACAGCACAAATGGAGGGATGCATACCAAGTATACAGACAAAAAACTGTTTACAGTAGTAACTCCCCTCAAACTAACTGCAGATACAATGAAATACTAATTTTAAAAATTCCAGCAGGCTTCTCCATGAATTGACAAAATGATTCTAAGATGGAAACAGAACATCTTAAACTGCTAATATTTCAAAACAATATCTTAGCACTTGGAAGGTAGAGGAAGGTTAAGGCAAGCCTGACATACAAAGTGAATTCAAGGCATGCCTGAGTTCTAATGAAAACTCCTGTCTCAAAGCTAAAGATACAGTTTAATAGTAGAACCCTGTCTAATCTAACCTGCAGAAGTATTTGGGTCTGACTGCACAGCACCATCCAAAAAACGATGAAAGGGGGCTGAGAGGAAGGACGGATGGAAAAGGGAGAAAGGAAGATGAAGGAAGAGGGAGAGGACCCCTAAACAAGCTAGATTTCAAGCATCATGTGACTCAGTCTACCCTTCTCTGAAGCCATCCTCTTCTTCTCTAAGAGATTTTAACACTTCAATGTTTATATTTGGTAAGTCTTAGTACCTGGGAGGCAGAGGATGCACAGCTGGATACTACCATTTCAAGTTTCCCCCTCAAAGACAAATGCTATGAAGATTAAGTTTCTTAGGAAGCCACTAATTTCACTCTAGTGGCTTAAAAATATGGCAGTCCAATGAAGCAGTCCTCAATCTACAAAACCATACAGATAATCTAAATGTAAATCTTAGTAAAACTGCTGCTTTTAAGAAGAAGAGAATTATAGGCTAGAGAGATGGCTTAGCAGTTAGAGGCATTGGCTGCTCTCCAGAAGACCTGAGTACAATTCCTACCACCTACATGGTAATCTCTAACTATCTAAAACTCTAGTTCCTAAGGGATTTGACACCCTCTTCTGGCCTCTTTGAGCACACACGCACAATATACAGATATACATGCAGGCAACACATTAAAAACCAACAACAAAAAAAGCCTTCTAAAAGAAGTTGTCAGGAAGCTGAGATAAGGAGGATCACCAGAGTTTAAAGATAGCCTGGACTATTTATTGAGTTCAAAGCCAGGCGAGGTTACTTAGTGAAACCTGTCTCAAGCAGGAGGAGGTAAAGAGAGGCTTGTGAGTTAACAATAATACTTGCTTTTGCCAAGGATCCAGGTTCAGTTCCCAGCACTCACTGATAAGCTAACAATCACCTGTAACAGCAGTCCTAAGGGAAGGGACACTTCTTCCTATACTGCCTCTATTCTATCTTCCCCTAGTCTACACTGTGCTTACTTTTTACTTCTTCCTTCTTAAAAAAAAAAAAACAAAAAAACCAAAAAAAAACAGTGAGAAGGGGTGTAGGGGTGAACATAGACATACACATACATGCTGGCAAGAACTCATACATACAACAAACGAATCTTTAAAAACAACCATGAGCAGCAGTGGGATCAGCACTTCTTCACCTGACTACTGCTACTGACCCTTGCTGCCTTCTAGGCAAGTGTGTGTACACCTAGGGGTCAGTGGTGACTAACAACCTAGCACTAATCTCAGCTCTGGCAGGTTTTAGAATTCTCAGAAATACTCTCGAAGAACTAAATATTAACAGGTTGTTTGACATCACAATGCAAATACTTAAAACACTTTTAAGCAATGACATACTACAGGAAACAAAATAAGTTCCAGGTTTTATAATAGTAAATAATAATAGCAGTAGTAGTAGTACTAAATGAAAGCAGATAGCAAGTGATCAACACAACATTCCTGGTAAAGTTGGCACTTTTAAAACTGACAATAAAGCTACTGATCTCAGTATATTTCTTCCATCAAATCTTCTCAAAGGCAAATGCTATAAATTATATTTGCTCCATTAGTTTATCCATTTAACAAATGCTTGACTTCAAATAGCAGGTATTGTAAAAGGGACTGCAAATACAATGAGAAAAACAGGTACAATCTGAATTCTTCATGGACCATGCAGTTAATAGAAGAAACAGATACCCAACAAAGAAACATAAAATATATACAAATAATTTACATTATTTGTATTTTATTATGCAAGCTTCTGCAGCTGAGTCGCTGGCCTGTAAGGGATGGCAATGCTACCTCACAGTAACATCACAACTGACTGGGGGACACCAGTGAATTAGCAGACTACTGTCAAACCACAAATACAAACATCAATACAAGAAAAAAAAAGGGCTTTCCTGACAGAATGACAAAAGACAACTTTAGGGAAGCAGGAGGCTCAAAGTCCCATTTTGTAGCAGAGTAACACCATCCAACCTGAGGATCCACTCCCGTAAGATCTTCCAAATTCTGCCACCAGACTGTTAAATACATTTGTACACACTAGTAAGCATCAAATTAACACAGAAGACACAAGTTGTCAAAATTTTAGCTTGGTTTAAGGTTTGAACTTTATATTAGCAAGAAACAGCATCAATTATTTCCCTTTAATTAATGAATTCACTTCTTTTCAAGAAAGTACCTAAGTTTGAGCAAATACCCAATTAAAAATTCACTTCTTCCCTTAAATTTGCATATTCTAAACTTAGCTTATTATCTAATGCAAAGTATGTGATGGAGATCAAACTAACAACACTGGGCATATTTCTCAAAAATTGGCAGATGTGAAATCTGGAAGTAAGAATGGTACACAAATTACTGTTTACTACCAGGAGGTAATAGTTGAAGACATGGAGGAAAGCTTTCAAAGAGAAGTCAGATGAAAGAAAGCAAAAATCGGTTACAGGATGTACAGAATGAGTGCACTGCTCAATACCTTCTCCCTTGAGAGATTTTCCAAATATGAAGCCAGACCATTTATTTCTTTCTCTTTCTCTGCCAACTGAACCTGAATTTAAAAAAGAGAGAGATTATCGTTAATATTTTTATTATCTATTTTCTCTCACACATGTGATTCACTTAAACCACTACTGGCAAGGTAATTTTTCTATCACCAAACTCAGTTCTTTTCCCCAGCTCTCAGTCTGTGTATTAGTTGCCATTACTGACCAGTTTCTTCTCTTTCTACTTTTGGATTTACGTAGCCAGGCTGACTAGAACCACCATAGGTTAGGTTAGTCTCACACTCTCAATTCTCCTATCTCAGCCTCCAGACACCAATGGTGTGGGCCATCATACCTTGCTTCCTTTATCCTTTTAAAATGTATCAATCACACACAATATCCACAGTGTACTTTTATGATATGCACCTCCTACTATCCTTCCTATTCCCCTTCCTCCCAATGATTCTCATCCTCTTCCCATCATCTACATTCAGAGTTACTGATGACCTAAGGGGTTTCATTAAAGTTGCTTACAGGGTCTTGGTTGGGGTTATAGCTTCCTTACTAGTTCCTATACCACTGAATAAATTCTCTTTCCACCTCCTAGCAACAACTATTTGGTCCCAGAATACTCAGAGAGGGATGGGGTCCCCTCCCTCCTAGCTATCATTATCTGTCTTTAGGTCCTGGGCCCTTTTCCCCCCATGACAGGACACGACAGGCCCAATACTGTGCCAGTCTTGGAGTTAAGAGTCCAGCAGTGATGGCATATCTTAGGACCCAATTCTAACTCATTCTATGTCTTCTTCTAGCTTTTTACTTCTTTCCACCCCATCTTCCAAAATGTTCCTTCCTCCTTAGAGGCAGCTTTCCTTATCTTTAAAATTTCTCCTTTGGCTTATGTAGAGAAGTATACCAATATTGGTATCCTAATGCCAGGTTTTTTTTTTTTTTTTTGGTGTCTTCTTTTGCTTCCCAGCCACAAATGAAGATATTTTATAACCATTCTTCATTGGCTCTTTTGTCCATCTTGTCTCTGAAAACTTTCTTCCATTCTCAACTGATAATAAGCCATAAGTATTAATCCATGTATCACTCTCATTCCCAAGTTCCAAGTCTGTCCGTTGTTATTTTTGTGTCAGGGTCTCACCCTGGGTTCCAAGCTAGCCAGGAACTCACTCAAGATTTAGTTCAAGTAGGACCTGAATGATCTATAATTTTTCTGCCCAAACTTCCAATTGTCAAGATTACACTTGCTACAGTGGCTGGGAAAGCTGTTTTTTAAGTAATAATAAGATAATGTTTTCATTGCTGTCTTTCTTGCACTGTAAAGATAAAATGTTCCACAGAAACCATCAGAATAAATAGCGTAACAGAAGCTAAGGAACTACAAGCATTTTTCCTTCACTCCCCAACATTTTCAATCTGAATCACTCATTCATTCAACAACTACCCACTGATCAACTCTAAGAGCACCAGCATTAATGGGTACAAATTCTTTGCTGGATATGGTAACACACATTTTTAGTCCCAGAACTTGAGAGGCAGAAGAAGACAGCTCTCTGTAAGTCAGACCAGCATGGTCTACACAGAAAGTTCTACATCAGCTAGGGTTACATAGGGGGACCATGTCTTAAACAAAATAGCAAACAATAATAACAAACTCAATTACTTCAATAGTTCTTCCTAAATGATGTATTTGAGATCAATCTTTCTAGGTTCATGTCCCCAGTCTATAATAAAAGTCCCTAGAGTTCAATTCCCAGCACCCACATGACAGCTCACAACTCCCAGGTTCATGGAATCTGGTGTATACATCTGGCTGCCACAGGCACCAGAAACACAAAGACTGCACAGATAACACATAAAAATAGAAAAGGCATCCAAGAGAAAATGGACTTCGTATCTTACTTCACCAGCTTTACCCCCTACCGCCTACATAAAGCCTCTCTAGGGCTCACAAAGGACTTTGAAAAGGAGCTACTTTCACTGAGTTCCTTTTCTCCTAGAAAATTCTCAATATTATATAAGACCCAAATTCTATTTTAGACCTCTAAAACCTGACTCTATGGCACTACTGAAGTCTAATCTATACCACCATAGATACAATTCTTCCCCCAAGCAGCTATGGTGTCTGTGTCTCTGTCTCTGTCTGTCTCTCTTTCTCTCTCACAAATTAGCTAGAGATAAAATTAAATTACTTAGAACTCACCAGTCTTTAATCACAAAAATAAGTAAATTGTAATCATAATCAATCAAATGCATTTTAGTCCCTAAAAGGATAATATTTTTGACTTACTAGTCAGGTAGCTTGCTCATTTTTTTTTCTAAAATTCTTACAGATACCATTTATTACTGGGGTTGTAATATTACACTGATAAAAATAAGTTTCTTTAATTAATAGTATACCACATCACAGAATTATGATAAATTTTAAGGCTAGCAAGTTAGTGATAATATATCAATTACACATACACATTAAAAAAAGGTCAAGTCCCAAAATAATTTAACATACACATTTGTGATACAGTAAGAAAATGAAATGATTGCTTCTAAAGATACAATTTTTTTGGAATGGATTACTCCCTGTGGGTTGTTGGCCAGTCCAAAACAATAGAAGTTATCGCTATTGACTACGTATCCAAACTAGAAGGAAAAGACATCACATTATTTTGGTTACAGGACTTAAAAGAAACCAAGCTGGAACTGAGCTGTGAACTTCTTATTCCAGGGTAGCTAGCTTTCACAGCAACAGATAAGCAGGCTGGGGTGGGAGGTGGAATGTGTGAGGCTGAGACTGACAGACTAACCACTTCCTGACTGGAGTACTGCTAAATGGTCATGATGTATATACTTCTGTCAAGCCGCCCTCTGTTGAGTTTAAGCCTACAAGTTACTACTACAGTCAGCTTTGATCAGAGAAAGCTTCTCTTTGCAGTTATAGAACTGGTCAAAGTGCTGACATTAAATGACTATTAAGTGCTTATCCCGAAATGGATATCCATGTCACTTCATCCAAGGCTAGGGGAACACTACTGAAGAAGAAAGGGCACAAAGAATCTAAGAGTCTGTGGAATGCTGTCTTCTGGGAGTGACATGGCCTTTAGACGCTCAAATTCTCAGCAAACCTGATTACCTGCCTAAGACTGCATAAGACTGAGTCATCAACATTCCATCATGGAGGGTGTAATCTAATGAGGCCTCACACTTCTCTGAGGATTGATACACAGTTAACAGCTACCGGAAGAAGGAGATATGTTTTCCTCAGTGGTACAGTCACTACTACACTGCCCATAAATAACCTATAAATAACCTCTCACACAAGATCCTAAAAGCAGCACTAAGAAAAAGCATGTGCCTTGGGGAAGGAGGTGGCAGACACAAGGACAAGGCATGAAAGAAGTGACCTATTTAAACAGGCTCTCAGTAGGAAGATGCAGTGTGCATCAGGTTGAATATTATAAAAATATATCATATAGGTACATGAAAATATACTGAAGCCTATGATTTTATACAGTTAAATGGTAACTTTCAAAGTCCACCTGAACCCAAAGGACTAAAGCCACATTAACCAATGCATATGGGAGGCCATTTTCTCAGGCAAGTGAATAAACTGTATGTAATTAAATACCAGCATATCTATATGGAAACTGTGCTTGGCTGATGGTCTATAGGATCTCACTTTGACCAGGACCAGGTTCACCAAGCACCATGAGCCAAGCCTATGAACTTACTTTGTAATTATCCTCTACTTCAGCTAGTTCAAGTTTTACGTTTTCAGCAATTTTCACTTGTTCTTTCCACTTCAGCTCCATTTTGGCAAGTTCATCAGCGTATTTATTGCATTTGGTTTTCTCATCCTAAATAAAATTAAAATTAGTACAATCACTAAAAACTTCACATCTCCACAGAGTAGATAGATATCTTTACACACACATGTTATGATTACTGTAACAGTATAGAGCCAAAATGTTTACGAACACAAGATTAGGTACATCATTTTATAACTACACAATGGAATAACATATCTACTTAAAAGAGATGAGTGGACGGTGAGATCACCAGGAGAGGTGTCATCTTAACAGTACACCGCAAAAGAAGGTGTATGATATATCCCATTAGCTTATAATTTGCTTCCAACAGTTATATTTAATATAAGTGTCAGTGTTATACAGAAAAATATAACCCAAATAGCCATAATTCCTGTACTTGGATCATGATAAATATTATTTCACAAAAGGACTACTTTTGCAAAAGGAGGAAATCTAAATCATGCACTTTATGATGGCCCTTTTTCTTAAAAACACAAGGAAGAAGTTACAAATAGAGACCAAAAAGTAAATAGGCCAATTTCATTTTGAATATTTGTTATTTCAAAGTGAAGTTCAAAAATTATTTTGAGCAATTCCAACCATCTAAACTACACACCATACCTTCTACACTTCATAACATACAAAAAAAAAAACCAAAACAAAACAAAAACCCAACAACCAACCAACAAACAAACAAAAACAGCTCCAAGTTTCATAAACCTCAATGTAAAAGCTGTCTATAAAACTTCTGGATGGACCAGGAGTGTAGCTCACTAGCAGATCACTGGCCTAAGGCCTGGGTTTGATCTCCAGGCACAACAAAAGCAAAACAAGTAACTCCTGGGGCAATGCAGGGAATATGTTTAATGCCTTGCAGAATGCGCTTTAAAAAAAGTACAAAATATACACAAAATTAATACTCTATCATAATTAAAATTTGATTTTCTAAAAAGATTAAGCAAACAAAATCAACATCACACATACAACAGAGAAAGTAACTCCATCTACACACAAAGCATGAGACCTGTGTGGATCCCTAGCAGCCATGTAAAACACAGGTGTGACGGCATGCATTTGCATTTGCAAGCCTAGAGCTGAGATGCACAGGGCCAGGCAGATCCCCCAGAGCTCGCTGATTAGCTAGTCTAGCCAATTAGTAATCTTAAGGCTCAGGGAGAAAGCCTGTTTTCATAATAAGTTGGAAAGCAATCAGTTCACAATAAACTCTAGTCTCCATAGATGTACACTTAAATGTGTACGTGTAGCAACATGCACAGGCATGGCACATACACAAAATGCACACATACATACGCACATATGCACATATCTAAGAAAGAAATGTAAACATTATGGAAATGCAACTTAAACTACAATAATATTCTCATTACAGTCATTAGCTTCATGTATAAAGTGATAAAACAGCACGAAAGAAAAACTATGTACTGATTTCTTACAAATCCCTATCCTAGCACCTGGGTATCTGAGTGCCCACAGAAGGCTTCTATGTAAATGTTCACAGTGCCTTTATCAATCAAGAATCCCCCGCCCCAAGCATCATCACCATATTCTCCCCACTTTCCAGACTGCTTCCAAAGAATGCCACACTCACTCACTCAGCCACTCCTCAGTCTTTTTAGAATACTCTGCTGTCCAATCAGGAAAGAGCTGTCCATGGTAGACAAGACTACCTGAACACCCACAGTTGCCTAACAAACCCAGTCAAGTCTAATCCCCTTAGCTTTGGCCAGAACCTATCAGCAGCTGAATCTCTAGTCCTACAACAGCAGCGATGGGGAGGAAAATGGAAAGAGGAAATTGCTTCTATTTATTTCATCTTTTTAACAAAGCCAGGTCAAAACATGGTTAAGTTGAAAAAAGAAACAGTTAAGGTTTCCTAGAAATTGACTCTACTACTTCCAGAGAAACATAAAAACCTTTATCTAAAGAAAAAAAACATCAAAAGGACAGGCCTATAGATGAATTTGTGTCAACGATTTTCAGAGTTGATCCTAACGTCCTCCATCTTGTAGGCTTGTCAAAGGAGCTCCCATCTGGGTAGACCCATGTGAGGAGCACTGTTAGCACAGAGAAAAAAGCAACACATTCATTCTTGCCAGCTCAGAAGACAGCAATTCAAGACAGTTTCCAGGGCCCTTGACAAGGTGATTTCTGCTACCACACATGCAGTGCACACTCATATCTGCAGGCAAAATGCCCATACACATGAAAACAAAAATTAAACAAAATCCAAACACTTTGTTATAATACACACTCCAGCAACAATTGTATACAGTGTATAGTCACGTGTGCCTTGTCCTACAATTTACACTGCACTATGTTTTTTACAATAGCAGCAATAAAAACACAAGAACTACATTATACTAGAATATCAGGACCATTCTCACTTCTTCTATAGAAAGAACTCAAAAAGCCCAGTTTGAAATTTGATCAAAACACTTTAAACACTACTTTAAAAGCAAGTAGCTTAATAACATCGAGCAGATCTATGAATTTCATTGTTGTTCAAGAAGTTACTTTCCTTGCTCATATGCAAAACACACACAACACACACACACCCTTAAAAACCATATCCAAATATAAAATAAATTTGTTCTTTATTCTAGATAGTAATGAGAAGCATCCACCCCTGTACTTTAACTAGTTCAAAGTGAGTACCACTGTACTGGCTAGTTTTCTGTCAACTTGACACAGCTGGAGTTATCACAGAGTTGACCACCAAGAACAGCAGCAGTTGAGGAAACGCCTCCATGAGATCCAACTGTAAGGCATCTTCTCAATTAGTGATCAAGGGGAAAAGGCCCCTTGTGGGTGGGACCATCTCTGGGCTGGTAGTATTGGGTTCTATAAGAGAGTAGGCTGAGCAAGCCAGGGGAGCAGGCCAAACATCCCTCCATGGCTTCTGCATCAGCTCCTGCTTTCGGTGAGTTCCAGTCCTGACTTCCTTTGGTGATAAACAACAGTGTGGAAATGTAAGCTGAATTCCTTTCCTCCCCAACTTGCTTCTTGGTCATGATGTTTTGTCCAGGAATAGAAACCCTAAGACAAATTGGTACCAGGAGTGGGGTATTCCTGTGACAACCTGACCATGTTTTGGGGAGGACTGTGGAAGGACTTTGGAACTTTGGGCCAGAAGATCCATTCGGTGTTAAGAGCTCTGTGAGATATTGTATAGGAGCTTGGAAGATAATGTTGAGAACAGTGCAGAAAATGGAGGCCTGGCTTGTGAAATTTCAGAGGGAAAATTAAAGACTCTTTTCAGGGCCATTGATATTTTGGATTGTGAAGATTCTGTGGTTCTGGTTAGCTGGGGCTGAAGAATCAGCTGTCATTAACAAGATACCAGAACTAGTAAAGTGAAACCTTTGTATTACTGGGACTATTGATGCTGGTTAGCTGGAGCTAAGAAATAAGTGGTGATTAAGAAGAGATCAGCATCATTGAGGTGACATCTTCTGAGAAGTGTTTTCTGAGAGCACAGAGGCTGTGTTCCAGAGATAGCCAAGGTTGTACCTTGTGCTGTGGCTGGACTTGGTAATGTGTAAGTTACCTAGGTGGTACTGGTTTTGAAGGCATGAAGGGGTCAGAGCAGCTGAGGCCATGGGAGCACTGTGAGAGGCCATGGAAGGCCATTGGTGAAGGTACAGCCTCAGTTGCAATTGATGGCCCCAGGACTGAAAGAGTCATGCAAAGGAGTTGAGGCTTGGCACCATGAAGAGAGGCTAGTGTTGAAGCCTAGTTATAGTGGAAGACAGCAGCATTTTGAAGATGCCAGTATCATGAGATGACCACCAAGAACAGCAGCAGCAATGGAGTACAGGCATCTGGAGCCTAGAGGACAACATGTGTGCTACCAAAGGGATGGCTGGAGAAGTGACCCAAGCCCTTAGAGGAGCCCAGAAGATCATGAGTTGGATCCCAGACATTGGATGGTTGGAGATTGATTTTTGCTTTTGATTGTGACTGTGCCCTGATAATTTTTCCCTCTTGAAGGAAGAAGGTATTTTAATGGAGTCCACAGTTGGATTTTAAAAGATATTGGATATTTTAAAGTGATTGGACTTTTAATATGTAAAGACTGTGGGACTTTTAAAGTTATTTAGATGTTGGGGATGAATAAGAACATAAGGGTTGAGGCTTACTAGTGATGTGTTTGTGTGTCAAGTTGACAAAGGGTCAATTGTACTGGCTGGTTTTGTGTGTCAACTTGACACAGGCTGGAGTTATAACAGAGAAAGGAGCTTCAGTTGGGGAAATGCCTCCACGAGATCCAGCTGTAAGGCATTTTCTCAATTAGTAATCAAGGTGTGTGTGGGGGGGTCCCTTGTGGGTGGTGGCAACTCTGGGATGGTAGTCTTGGGTTCTATAAGAGAGCAGGCTGAGCAAGGAAGGGGAAGCAAGCAAGCCAGTAAAGAACATCCCTCCATGGCCTCTGCATCGGCTCCTGCTCCCTGACCTGCTTGAGTTCCAGTCCTGACTTCTTTCAGTGATGAACAGCAATGTGAAAATGTAAGCTGAATAAACCCTTTCCTCCCCAACCTGCTCTTGGTCATGATGTTTTGTCCAGGAATAGAAACCCTGACTAAGACAACCACCATGAAAGTTAACAAAGTTGAAAGAATCTGAACAATGCTGCTTAAAATAATTAAGATCACACTGAGAAACAACAACTCATTTGCTTAGCATTCCCATTCTTGGCTAGATGGGTAATGTACTTGGCTGCAAAAGCATGAGGACCTGAACTGAGATCTCTAGCACCATTGACCACGGCAGCCTGGTCTGTAACCCTGGTGGTAGCTCCGAGGGCTCACAGGCAGCCAGTTCAGCCAAAACTGCTGTCTTCAGGTTCAGTGACAGACCCTGTCTGAAAAAGCACTCTAAAGAAGCGACTAAGGAAGATACCCTGAAGTCAACCTGTAGCCTCCATATACATCAACACTGGGAAGTAGATGAGTGAACACCACACAATTTCCTGGTTTTTTATACAATACCTTTTTAAAAAGGACTTCCCTTCTAAAGTTCAAATATTTTCCATATATCACCCTAACAGAAATAAAAACTCTTATTCAGACAAGGACACTGTATCATGTGTATGGAAAATACTGACTTCAGAAACATAAGACCTGAATGATAATGACAAGTACATCCCAAATGTAGTATCAGTATAGAAGAATGGGGAAAGAGCCCTCTATACTTTGACAAAAGAACCAAAGGCTGGCATCTAACATTTGACAAATCATTCCCGGAAAAAGGAGCTTACCTGTAAGAGTTGTTTACACTTATTATACTTTTCTATTTTCTCAGCAATTTCTTTAGTCATTTCACAGACATGATCCTTTGTTGACATATCAAAGCCTGTCTCTGTTGTAACAAGTTAGAAAATAATTAATATTAATTAAGAAAATACTTAAATAATATTTAAAATAACTTTGCTGTCTGGAGGCTGAAGAGATGGCTCAGCCGTAAGCACAGCTGCTATATCAAAGGACTTGGGTTCCGTTGCCAACATCTACCTGGCAGCTGACAGCTGCCTATAATTCTAGCCCCACAGGACCTGATACCCTCTTCCAGCCTCCAAGGTACTAGGTATGCATGCATGTGATGAATAGACATACATGCAAGCCAAACACCCATACTCACTATTTCTTAATAGCCCTGTCTGTTTTGGAACTCACTCTGTAGGCCAAGCTGGCCTTAAAAATCAAAGAAATCTGCTGCCTCTGCCTCTGCCTCTGACATGCTAAAGTTAAAGTTGTGGGACGTTACTGACTAGCCAAAAATAAATTTGTTCAAAGAAAATTTTAAGTAGTCTGTCTGAGGTCAGCCTGGTCTACATATCAAATTCTACACCAGCCAGGGCTACAAAGTGAGAGATGCTATCTCAAAAAGCAAAACTATTTTTTTTCTTTATTTATCTTCTTGTAGAAAAACTTTTGAGTGTTTTGTAGAACAAAACCTGGAATGTTGCCAGGTCTAGGAGTACACTGGGCTACAATCCCAATATTCAGAAGACTAGGATAGGGAGCATCAAAAGTTGAAGGGACAGAGAGGGCTTGAGGGCCAACCGAGGCACCTTGATAAGTGCTTATCCTTAAACAAACACACTAATAAACAATTAAAAAGAAGAGGGTAATCTGCTGATCCAGCTCAGTGGAAGAATATCTGTTTAGCATGCAAAGCTCAACCCAGCAAAAAATGAATTTTATGAGATCTGTTTGTTGTTCTCTCCCATACTGCGCGCACGCGTGTGTGTGTGTGTGTGTGTGTGTGTGTGTGTGTGTGTGTGTGTGTGTGTGTGTCTTGTTTGTTGTTTTTGAGAGACAGTCTTCCTAAACAGCCTGGGATGACTTTCATTCATACCCACTGCTAGGGTTATAGGCATGTACGAACATATCTGACCAGTATGTGAGAATTTTAAATGTTATTTTTGACCAGAACAAATCTCACATTCAAATGTGAGAATAAAAAAAAAAAAAAAAAAAAAAAAAAGTCACTAAAAGTATTTCCAAAGCAGCCTACCAGCCTCCACCCTTATGTAACTGGTAGAAAGCAGAGTGCCATACTCCTGAGAAGAGTCTATTCCTCCAGCCTTTGTGACCCTTCACTAAGTCTCCATAAAACAACACTATAGGATCACAGCAGGTACTACAGGTTGAATATCATTATCATAAACTCTGAAACTCAAATTCCACTAACAGTGCACCATTAACGTGGAAGCATTGGGAATGCCAGTGTGACACTAGGAAAGATGCAGATGTGAGGCAGTTCAGGGTCTTAATTCGCAATAGGAACAATGAACTCTGTGCAAACATTTAATTTGTAGAAAAACTCTTGAAACCAGAAAGCACTTCTTTCCCTAGGTATTTCAGGGTTAGAATAGTCAACCTGAACAGAGGACAAGTAAACAGAATGCTGCAGACTATTCTACAGGCTCTTCTTCATTCAATATTTAATTGCATAAGAAATCTCACTTTTAGCCGGACATGGTGGCGCACGCCTTTAATCCTAGCACTCGGGAGGCATAGGCAGGCGATTTCTGAGTTCGAGGCCAGCCTGGTCTACAAAGTGAGTTCCAGGACACCCAGGGCTGCACAGAGAAACCCTGTCTCGAAAAAAACCAAAAAAAAAAAAAAAAAAAAAGAAGAAATCTCATTTTTTAAAACTAAACTGTCAGTTACACCACACACTAAAAAATGGAAATATAGTTAGCTTGCACTTATTTTCCCTATTGTTGCTTGTTTTACATAAAAGAAGGGGAGAAGATCATTAAAAATCCAGTTAATTCAAATTACTACATTACCCAAAAAATTAAAGTGCAAGATAAGCCTCCAGTTTGGATGTTGTTAATGTGCTGCAAAACCTAGATTTTTCAACTTCATCACTTTCCATATTTGTCCTTTATCACTATGTTCCAAGAACCTTCTCTGGTCTGTATTTATAGTCACATTTATAAAATAATTTGGAGTGTAAGGAATTCTTACATTTCACTGTTCCATATGGTTCAAATTAGTACTTCTAGTACCAATTTAACGTTTAATATGTGACTTTTCTCCTAAAGCTAAATACTAGTTTACACTCACTCTGCATGGTCACTACATACATAACTCCATCTCACATGAATACCCTCATATTCCCCCTTTACCTCTCAAGTCTCTCTCCCAAGAATTTATGGAAGCAACCTGAAATTCTCACACATGAAAGCAGGCAGTATCAAATCAGTGTCCAGTTTTCAAGGAAGGTCACACTACAAAGGAGATTTTTACCTGCACATGATGCTGCTGGCTTTACATCCATGGCAGAAGCAGAAGCAGAAGCAGAAGCAGCCGGGTCTGTGTTTATTGAAGCATCGTTCACTTTCTGCTGACTCCCCATTTTCTTTGTGAAGACACTGTTAGTATTCACCTATCCCAAAGGTTAACAGTAAGTTACTGGAAAAGTCACTGAATGAGTCCTATTGATTTCCTTTACTAAACATGTATATAACCAAAAAAAAGTGTACCACACTCCTCACTCTGAAAACCTAAAAGGAATAAAGCTACATCATTTTCCTAAGTGGTGGAAAGGAAAGAAAAATCACTGTGTTTTTCTTGTGAAATCACCAGAACTCATCATTCATAAACATCTTACAATCTCACAAGTCAAAAGTGTATCCAGCAGGTCTGGAGAGATTTCTCAGCAGGTAAGAGCATGTGTTGTTTTGCAGAGGACCTAGGTTTGATTCCTAACACCCACATTGTGGTTTACAGCCATCCGTAGCTCTAATTCTAGGGAATTCAATGCTCTTTTCTGACCTACACAAGCACCAAACCTACATGTGGTGCACACATGTAATGCAGGCAAAATCTTAATTAGATTTTTCAAAATGTGTTAAAAAAAAAAAAACACAAACAAAAATCTCCATTTCTTCACAGAACTCTTTCCACTATCATGCATGCACTCCTTGCTCCTATTTGTTCCTGAGAACCTAAAACTGTGGGACCACGCAACCCCACATTTTCAATGTTTTCTTTATACTTCACTTCCAAGATCCCCTCATATAACAAGTACAATTTGGGGCTGTACATAATACATAAACCCATCCAAATGAAATGTTTTTGTTTTATTATGAATCTACTTACTCCTACATGGAATATATATGAGTAAGCCAACACATTTTACCTCTTCCTAATGTGGCATGAGCAGAATGGAAGAGTACTGAGAAAACAGTGAGAGCAGTCACCTTTGCCACAAGTGACATTTACTAGGACATATTGAGTTTAATCAACAAAGCTACTTATCAAAGGCTTATGAGAGCAAAAGACAAGAGTTCCTGCTTGTTCTTGCTGCTGACCTAGCTTCCTTCCCTTTAAAATTCATTCTCAGTAAATACAAATCTCAAGTTTAAACAGAAAAAAGATTGTCATTATAGTATTAGGCCAATGACTTGAAATGGAGATGATAAACTCGGGCCAGCAGGATGGCTCAGCATGTAAAAGCACTTGCCATCAAACTTGAGGACATCCTGAGTTCAATCCTCTATTCCTTAGACCCAGAGGGTGTAACCAGGGAATAATTAACTCCTACAAGCTGTCCTCTGACCTTCACATGCCACCCCCCAACACCCACATATACCTACATAATCAATGTAATAGAAAATAAGATTTGTGTTTGGAAAAAAAATGAAGTGATAATTTATATTCAAAAGGTTAATATTTAAAATATTATACATCTTATCTACAAACACAAGGTTGACAAAGGAAAAGTTCAGTTGACAGGAATTCAGTGACACTTACTGATTGGTCTGAAAGTTTGTTTATTTGTTTTTGGAGCCTCTGGCATTCCTTAAACTTTTCTTTGTAATGATCTGCAGCCATCTGAAGCCTGAGTTTCAGATCTTCAACTTCTCTTCTCAGTTCATGTTCCAGTGTATCAGTCTTTTCCTTAGAAAAAAATATTTCAACTAAGGAAAAAATTCTGATATTTCATAATTTAAAAATAAATCCTAACTCCATTTCTATTTTTTTTTCTGACCTTAATTAATATAAATTTGTTTTGGAGTTTGGGCTTTCTATTGACTTTTATATATATTAGAGTTTTAACTATATATTAAGTCTAAGGATTACTTAAAAGCTGAGGAAAAGCATCCACCTAAGGAGCAATTATGTAACTTGTATGTAATACCCTTAAATAATCAGACTGCCATTCTATGTAGCTGGTAAACAGAAGTTCCACATGAAGCAATCTCTATCACATCTAGTATACATCAAAAATGTGTAATCCAACAGCCTTCACTGACAGTAAGAATTATGCGAATAAATGTCTTCTATTCAATGGAAAAAATGACAATGATTTAACAGAGTGAATAGAAGCTAGCCTTTCTTACCTGACTTATCTGAACAGTTTATTCCTCTCTTTTTATGGGGCCTCTAGTGTTGAGGATCAACAGAGATGCAAGTTAACTTGCTTTACCTGATCTTTCTTCCCAGCATGCAGCTGCAGCTCCGCCAGCGTGTCGGCTAGCTGCTTCTTCACTCTCTCATTTTCTAAGCGTGCAGTATGCAGATCTGCCATAGTTTTATCTCGCACATTCACTGCATCACTGAGCTCTTTAGTCAGAAAGATAAGTTCTTGCCGTGTTGCCTGGACTTGTTCCTCCGCTTTGCGAAGTTGCTCCTTTAAAAATAATGTATCTTCCTGAAGAAAGGCAGATAATATACAATTTTGATTAAAACATTAAAATGTAAAGTTAACAGTTTCAGAATTTTAAGTTAAATAATGCTTTTCCACTCATGCCTTAGACTTTGTTTCAGATTTCTCATATAACAGCTGAACAGTGTTTACTTCTACCATTTTATAGGACAGGAAGTCAGCACACCCAAGGATTAGTTCTGACTTAATAAAACACCTATGAAAGCTGCTGAGACCAAATGAATGTGAGCTCCGCATACCCCATTCTCTTTACCCCCGCATCTCCAGCCAGTATTCTCATTACTCACTAGAATCGAAATAACTTCAAAGACTTCTTTGTAACACCAAAAATATCAGTTAAAAGAGGTTTCGTTTTTTTCAAACCTAAAAGATAGCTATTAAAATATTTAGCTACCATCATACCATTATGAAAATCTGGAAGAGACAACATTTTAAAAGTAAGTATAATGAATCTAACAGTCCTATTTGTTGTCTGCAAAACAATAATGTAAAATAAAATAAAACAAAACTCAATTAAACCTTAGTTTTGAAACTGTTAGAGCCACAAGAAAATATGTAAATGGCCAAATAAAGCTGGTGTGTACAAAATCTGCATAAGCCTAACCACACTAGTTATCCTTCTTTTTTGGTTAATGAAATAGGCTTTGCTATAGTCCAGGTTCACCATGGTGTTGCCATGCATTAGAGGACAACCTTAACCTTCTGGTCCTCCTGCCTCTCCTTCTGAAGTCCAGGGTTCACAGTGTGTGCCACCATGTCTTATTAATGCAGTACTAGTGACTGAATAAGGACTCTCTGCACACTGCACAAGCACTCTGCCGCATGAGTCGTACCTTGAGTTCTAATACTTTCAATCACTCATCAACCTCTATGTCAAGAAAGGAAAAAAATAACTAAAGGAACATTTCTTTTAATACATTCAAGAAAAGTCTAATACTACTCTGAGGTATTACTCCAACCAATAACATGGGAGTATATATATCCCAAATGTTCAAACATATAAAGATTGATTTATTTTATTTTTACTTATTATTTTTTGTTTTGAGACTGGTTTGCTCCACCTAGCCCCAGCTCACTATCCTGGAACTCACTATGTAGACCTAAACTCACAAGAGCTCTGTCTGCCTCTGCCTTCCAAGTGTTGAGATTAAAAGGATGTGCTACCACCATGCTTGGCAAAATTAATTTTTTAAAAAATAGAGAAACGGTTATTAAGCACAATTACATGAACCTTAACTGGGGCTTCTCAGCCTCTCAGCCTCCTTTCAAGACTCACCAACACCTTAAATTATTCTTGGCTCTCAATCTAGCAATTTTAACTTCAAAAATCATTCAAAAATTATAATAGTATAGGCAAAGATTTGTCTTTCAGAATTCAATTAATTTTTTAAACATACTGAAAATTAAGTAGATTTTAAAGTGTCTAAAATGAAATTGTCTTGAATTAAACTATGCTATATCATGCCTCCATATAATGAAAAGCTATGAAGCCACTATAAACAGTAGCATATATTACATCATTGGGAGTAAAACCTAATACAGTATTTTTTGAAAAGGCAATTTGAAAATAACTATCAAAGGTGGCACTTACCTTATGATAAACTTTTAGCCTACCAACTCCATTTGAAGGAATTTATTTAGGCATGTGACTACTGTAACTTGAGCTATACAAGAGTATTACCTGGAGCATGCTCAGAAGAGCTGAAGACAGTAAACTACTAAGTACTGACTACACATATGCTGAAAGACAAGAAAGAATACTATGTAGCTATAATCATGAGTGAAATAGAACTATTAAATGTATTCACAGTAGTATCTTGTAGCTAGTCATGGAGTTGTAGCTAGTCATGGAGCTGAGCATCTTTAATCCCAGCATTCAGAAGGCAGAAACAAGGCAGTCTCTTGAGTTTGAGCCCTGCCTGACCTACATACCAAGTTTCTGGACAGCTAGGGTTGCATAATGAGAACCTGTCTCAAAAGGAAAAAGGTTCTAAAAACTCACTCTCTGTCTCTGTCTCTGTCTCTCTCATTTGAGTTAAAATGTAAATATACATGTATAATTCATGTAACTTTAAATTACAATCTTATAGCAAAAAAAAGGATGTTAACTTTCAGTTTGTACCCTCATCACTATTTAAATTCTTTTATAACCATAAATTCACATGCATTACAATCTACTAAAACATTTTAGCAACTAGTAATCATTTTCCTCAGTAGTTAAAAATTATGTTTTTCACTGGTCTTGCTTAAATGCGAAAAAGATATTTTTAGCATCTTAGCAAATCAAATAAATATAATCAAATACACTTTTCACATTTGCAATCTTTTAGATTAAAAAGCAACTGCAAACTTAATCAGGAACTGTAAATGCCATGGACTCCTAACATTTTTAGAGTTGCATTAATGATGTCCCCAGTAGAATTCACAGCAACATGCTAAAACAACCTAACATTCATCCATAAAAGCTACACAATAAAATAAATGTAAGCATGCGAGATCATGCAGCCACTGGAAAAGATGAGGAAGTAGAGTGTTAGAGATCAGATCCAACATGCTACATAAAGCAAGAGCCCAGGAAGGTGATGGCTACCTATCTATAATCCCAGTACTTAAGAGCTGGAGGCAGGAGGAGTTCAGTAACTGCTGTGATTTTAAACTTTCTCAAAAGAAATGGTTGTGGAACTAAAGATGGCACCAGGGTAAGAGTGCCTGCCTTCCTTCCTTCCTTCCTTCCTTCCTTCCTTCCTTCCTTCCTTCCTTCCTTCCTTCCAGAGGCTCTCAGTGCTTCTCCTGGCCTCTGCAGAGGCTCCCAGTGCTTCTCCTGGCCTCTGCAGGTGCTCACATGCATCACACCAGACACATAAAATTAAAAAGGAGGATTTCTTTTTAAAAAGAGAAATTGCTGGGAAGAATTTAAAACAAGAGTAAAAATCATACTAGAGAAGTTTCAAACACATATTTCTAAAGTTCTTACTTTATTTGAGGTTGTAAGCAGGAGAGCTCTGTACAAATTTTCCTTGTCAGCCAAGCAGGACTGCAGTTTGCTAATCTCTTCTTTGAAATGGGTAATCATGCTTTCTTTGTTTCCATCTAAATTCTTTAAAGTCTGTACCTCTGACACAAGCTTCGTATTTTCTATTTCTGTATTCTTCAAATGTACCTGTAATAAAAGTGTTTGAAATCAAGAATATTCTTGCTAACTTCATAACCCAAGTTAGTCAACGTCTAAAATACCATTATTTGGGGGTTTTAGTGACATGGCTCAGTGGTTAAGAGTGCTGTCTGCTCTTCCAGAGGACCCTAGTTCAACCCTCAACACCCACAAGGCAGCTCATACCTGTCTATAAGCCCAGTTCCAGAGCAAACATGCTGGCAAAACACCAATGCACATTAAATAAATAAATTTTTAAAAAAACAACATTATTTCTTTCTCATCCAAAAATTCCAAAAGAGGAGCTGGGTGTCAGGTGACCCAAGCTCTGCAAAACAGCAATGCAGACATAGAGTGGCAGAACCCAGTATTTGGAAGGCTTTTGTTTCCCACAGAATTCATTCTGATGTCTAACTGTACAACCTGATCTCTGAAAACTTTTCCTTCAGTTTATTTCCTTCATTTATTTTCCATTTTAAAATGTAGATACATTTGGATGTTTTGGGGAAAAAACATCATGCTAGAGGCATATTCAGAAATTAGTGTAAAAAAGTTTGAAAACTAGACTGGGTACATTAAAAACAATTATACTAATTTTTTTAACCTTTCTTTTAATGATGAATATATATGTGGTTGTGTGGATATGTGCATTCAAATGTTAGGTGCCACCACCAAGGCCAGAGGTTTCAGAGTTATGGGTGGTTATAAGTCACCTGGTATAGGTGCTAGGAACCACCAGCCCTCAGTAAGATGGCCATTAAACTTCTGGGGCACCTCTAGCCCAATTCCACTTTTTACCTGTAAGCACTATGTTGTTTATTTTCCATGTGACTGAAGGTGCCCTCTGACTTCTATAGGCCAACTATGACAGATCTCCCAGCCCCCACACATAACATGCACTCACATTACGCATGGACATACATTTACATACTTACACAATAATTTTTATGTAATACAGAGAAGTAGAATTACTTTTTTGCACTTGACTCTTCAAATCTACAGAAGTCTAAAGGACTAATTCCTGTTCCTAGGGACGAAATGATCTCTGGTCCTCTAGGACGCTCAGCAGCCCAAACCTTTAGCATCACTTCTGAAACACTACCTAATGTTCATAACTATCAGTTCAGAAAAGTGATTTGAGTCTAACAACTTAGAATGTTCATCTCAAATTTTTAAAAACTAGTTGTGTTTTTAAACGTATATTCATATGGGGGTATCACAGAACACACATGCTATGGTGCCAGTATGAAGGTCAGAGGACATCCTCAGATGTCAGCTATCTTCCAATTTCTTGATATACATCAAGCTGGCTGGCCCCCAAGCTTTCAGGACTCTCCTCTCTCCACCTTCCACCTTGTTCCAATAAACTGGGATAACAGACCAATACCACTGTGTCCAGCTTTATATGAACTCAGGTTCGCACAAAGTGCAAGTGCCTTTCTCACCCTTCTTCCCAGCAACTCATTTAGAACTTTCTATAGGAAAAGTTTCTTAGATACTTAAAAGAAAAAAATTAGCCTCAATGTTCACCTGTGGTTAAGCTAATTTAGAGCATACTGCAGGAATGCTTTTAAAAAAATAGAACATTTTCAAGAAGACTTATGAGAAGAGGAGATACTTTATAATAAGTCAATCTGAAATATAACCATGGGGCTGGAAAAAACATTAAGGTAACCTATGGCTAAGCCTGACATCTGTATTCTATCTTCAGACCCCATATGGCAGAGAGAATTAACTTCTCAAAGTTATCCTCTAAACTCCACACACATACCAGCTTCTGCATGCCCACACTTGTACATACAATCATGTATGTGCATGTATATACACATCAAATAATGTAAAAAATATTAAGTATCAACACTGAAAATATTCTTAAAAGGTGAAAATACTTTATAGAAATTCTGATAAACAACTATCCTGTTATCACTAAACTTTCATTTATTATACAGTACCTACTATGTCTCTAAAACACCAGCAAATTTACCAAATACTACATTTCAGGGACAGAATCTATTATCGTTGTAATTTCCTCATTTCCTTCCCATCTTGGACTGCTCATTCTGAAGTCAACTGTCATAATTATGACACTCAAGAGGCCTTCTAGAGAAAGCTATGAGGATCTCCCCATTAAAGCATGATCAACCATGAAAGTATATTGTCCAGGCCCCCCATTAGCTGACTACAGTCCCTGTCATCCTTGTGAGTATGATGAGACAAGTGTCCAGGCACTCAGCTGAATTGCTCTTAAATCCCCAACCCCAAAAGCCCACTGGGGTTAAGAAGGGGACAGATAATAGAAAAGGAACTTTACCTTATAAAGTTCCTTCTCATCCTTTTCTGTCTTCAGCTGACATTCAAGTTGTTCTCTTTCATGATGTGCCTTCCTGAGTTTATCCTTCAAACTGTGTTAAGATGATAAAATATTAGTAAAAACCATAAGTAGCTTTGTTAATAACCGAAGTGATTTCTTTAAAGTAGCAGAGATACCTGTCTAGGTCAGTTTCCTTCTCAATTGATTTGTGTGTCACTAAAACAATGTCCTCTTCAAGCTGTTGAACTTTAGCTGTAGCATCAATGTATTTCTTCATAAACTCTTCATTTTCCATTCTCAAACTTTGTGATGCTTCAAGAAGGCCCTGAGAGACAACAATTAAGTATCTTTCATCAAAGCAAAATTGTGTATACTCCAAAGAGCTCTCTTTTAGAAGGAGAGACAAATGTGGTAGCATTAGCCCTTAATCCCAGTACTTGGGAAGCAGAGGCAGGCAGATCTCTGTGAGTTAAAGGCCAAACTACTCTACATAGTGAGTTGCAGCACAACCAATAATAACAATAAATAATAAGAATTTATTTGTTATTAATCAAATAAATAACAATATTGGTTTGGTTTTTCAAGACAGGATTTCTCTATGTAGCCCTAGCTGTTCTGGAACTCACTCTGTAGACCAGGCTGACCTCAAACTCAGAGATCCATCTGCCTCTGCCTCCCTGAGTGCTGAGATTGAATGCATGTGCCACTATTGCCCAGCCTTAAAAGGGGTCTCATATCTTTTGGGTACCAAGAATATATGCATTACCACTACATTTGTCTTTGATTTCTTATAATTTCAATCCCATATATATTATCTCAAATTGTATAAACCAAGACTATAAAATAAGCCTGAAATTCTAACAGTTAAACTTTCATATATTCAACCTTTTTATTTTGTTTTGTATTTTTGTGAGTATATCAAATATCACTGTGAAATATGCACATATGTATGTATAGAGTGTGCAAGCATCAAGCCTTCCCCTATCATTCTACAACTTTTTTATTCTTTTGAAGCATGGTCCTTCCCTTCAGCTTAAGGAGTTTTCTTCTTAATCAGGCTGGAAGTCAGAAAGCTGGCTTGAAACTGGGGTTACAGGCTTTTGCAGTGATGCCCAGCTTGTTATGTAAGTTCTGGGATCTAAACTCCAGTCCTCATGATTACAAATGCATTTAACCACCTAGCCATATCTTTAGCTCCCAAGACTTTTGTTTGTTTTGTTCTCAAACATCATGTAGTGAAATCTGACTGAATTTGTGATGCTCTTACCTCAGCTTCCTATGTGTGAAGATCATAAGCATGCACCACCATGTCTAGCCCTTACTATTAGCACATCAATTACTAACATAAATTTCTCACCCCTGCTTTTCATGCACTTTTATTTCACTAACTTCTCCACCAGAGGGCAGGAAACAAAAATTAAACAAACAAAAAAATTTAATTAATTTGCTTTTTGGTTTTTTGACATCTTACTTTTATTGTTATGTCAGTGACAATTCAGGTCTCATAGGACACTGTAGAGGTTAAGACCCACAAAGTGTCATACGAGCACTACAACACATGCCTGTATCTAAACCATTGCTCCTAATGAACTCAGCATGACTCAAAGACTAAAATAAATATTCAAAGCTGTTACAACATATATTAAAATAAGTAAAATAGAACCTTCTTTAAACAGATACTTTAAAGCTTAAAATATCTTCATCACATAAATTATGACAAGCATCTAGTAGCTTATGAAAGCTTGATCAAGCTCCCCTCTAAGTTTCTCTCCTAGCTAACTAATAAAACTTTGGTTCAAGTATAATGAGGTATACAAAGGTGCTACTATGGAAAATTATATGCCAAATGAACTGGTAAGTCAAACTATATCATTTTCTAAAAGCTGAGTATGACAGGACATATCTCCAATGGCCAACACTCAGGAGGCTAGGTAAGAAGATAAGTAAGCCTGGTATCAGCCTGGTTTACATAAGTGAGACCCTATCTTAAAGGAACAAGATGGAAGACAAATGAAGGAGGGTGGAAGAAATTAAGAACCACTGCACTAATGACCAAATTAATAATTATTAAGTAATTGGCCAGAAGAATAAAACAAATACAACTTAAGAGAAAATTTCAATCCATCCATAGACATGAAGCTAGCCAACTAGCTATAACATTGAAATCGTGAGGCATATTTTTCTATAACTAAAAGTTATTTTTGTGAAAATTATCACATAAATCAATAACTATAGTAAGTAGTCGCCTTTTTTTTCTATAGATTTTAATTTCAAACTCAAATCCAGTTTTCTACATATAGTCAATTTTCTTTGCTCAAGGGAAAAAAATGGCTACCTTAACTAGGTGTGGATTTTTTGTTTTGTTTGAAGGGTAATTTATCGCCTTTCTCACATTAAGAATTTCAAATTTTTGTCTCACAATGTTCTCAGGTTACTGACCTCTGCCTTGTTTCTGCTGCTGTTTGAGTGTCGGGGCAAAGGCTATTGCTATTATGTAGCCTATGCTGTTGTGAACCTGGTCATGACCTCAGTCTTCCTGCCTCGAGGTCACAGGCATGTACCACCATGAGTGCTGAGGTCACAGGCATGTAGTATCATGAGTGCTGAGGTCATAGGCATGTAGCATGCCTACCTAAATTATGGTTTTTGAAGAGTTAATTTTAATTTCTTCATTCTACCTTCCATTTATTTTGTGCTTATTCCTATGTGAATTTCTCACACCCCAAAGCCTTCCTCTTCAAATCTAGCATATAATACAAAACTAGCTGTAAGATACTGAGAAATGGCTGTCAGAAAGCAGGCATGGTTGTTCATGCCTGTAATCTTAGTACTAGGAAGGCAAAGGATGGTTTGCAAGAGTTCAAGGCCCGGGCTACATAGTAAAAACACCAAAAACAACCAACAACAAATTCAGAACTATTATCAATAAGCCTGGTACTGAAAATCTTTAAGTATTTTTCCCATTTAAAAATGTAAAAGAGACTGTGGCAGAAGATTAATAGGAACTGACATTCTTAGGGCTGGAGAAATGGTTCAGTAGGTAAGAGGACTTGTTGCTCTTAACAGAAGACCCAAGATCTAGTCCTGGCACCCAGAGGACCTACCCCCAATTTTGATTCCAAAGGTACCACGCATGCAAATAATGCACATGCAGACAAAATACCCATACATATAAAAACTAAAATGAATACATCTAAAAATTATATATATACACACACATACACATATTAATGTAAATATACATTAATACACACACACACACACACACACACACACACACGCATACACACTACTTTCCCCAAGACCTGATATTCAATCATCCATTTTCAATGCTTGCGTTTTAGAAAGGTGTAAGAAACCTTTTGCTCAGCCTGCAATTGTTCACACCGCCCTTTCTCCTGGCTCAGTTCTCTCTCCATTCTTCCAACTTGTTCTCTCAGCTGTGCTGTTTCTTTTTCAAGAACAGCTATCAACTTTAACAATTCTTCTTTTTCTTTCAGGGTCTTCTCAATTTTCAGCTGTTAAAAAAAAAAACAAATTGATTCTTATAAAATATTACAACTTTAGTTTCTTACTTTAAAAAAGTAAATTCACAAATTTTTACATTTTGCCTACTGCATAGCATTCAGCCTATAATCCTTGTGTTAAAAAAAAAAAAAAAAAAAAAAGGCCCTGTTCTCATAGATAAGCACTAGGGAACTAGGGAAACCAGGAATGTTAAACAAGCATCCCTCTTTAAGGAAGGGATATATACCTGGTTTTTGCCCAATAGGTTAGGATTGGATTTAGTAGCCAGTTGACCTGTGCTATCCTGTAGGGCCAAGTCACACCTCAATCTCTAAAAGTAATGTTTAGCTCAGACTCTTTCTCCCAAGACCATTATCTTGTGCAATGTTTCTCAATCAACAGAATCCATCCTTTGGGGAGATGTCATATGTACTTGATGGTTTGGTGACCTGGATGCTATCTATATGACTGAGACCACACCAAATTCTTCCCTAGGCCCTTAAACTGTAGAACTAACTCATCTTTACAGAAGAAGTCACAGGTATTTTGCACAAGGCTTTATATGAAGTTACATTTTAAGCTTTAGTGTGCACTTGAGATTGAGATAATTGTTAAGCAGGAAACTTTTTGCCAAATTGTAGTGAACTTAAAATAACCTGTCCCCTGTCAGACTCTAGCAGTTTGAGCCGACACTGGCTACTGAGCTGTGTTACACTGGCCACTGAGCTGTGTTACACTGGCTACTAGGCTGTGTTACACTGGCCACTGAGCTGTGTTACACTGGACTTCCTTCTTGCCTCACAGGAATTGTTACTCTGCTGGCGCTGGTGTTTGCAGAGACCCCCCAAAAAACTGTTTTAAGTAAAAATGCAAATTTAAAGGCTAAGGCTACAACATTATACTAACTCTAGCACATTCTTATGGGAATGCTGATAATTACTCAATTCTGCAAAACAGTAACTCCAGTAGGAAACACAAAGCAAAACCTAAATCAAAGGACCAAACATGGTCATAAATAAAATGGCTAGTCTTTATAACAACAAGTCTTTGCTTCTAACTGGAGAAAAGCAGAGACTCAGGAAGAATTTATAAAGAAGGTATTTAGCTGATAAATGTTTTTCATCCAAAAATTCCCATATTAAGCTTTCCAGGGTTGTAGAATCCTAGATATAAATGACTAAAATCTAAGCTTATGAAAGCTAAACTGCTAAACTCTTCTGGAATAATCTTTTTATTCAAATGCATTGAATAAAGGCTCTCAAAATGGAAAAGCTGATGGGAAGGATGGAGAGGAGAACTGGAGGATATGACCAAAACAAAGGTACATACTGTGGGAAACTTTTCAGGATAAATAAAAAGGTAAAAGTTTAACTATTCAATTGTCATACCTATTGAAAATTAAATTATACCCAATAAGCCAATGGAAAGTTAAGACCAAGCAAGAACATCAATCCTAAGAGTTAATGGCATTATTAATACAGCATTGATCTGGTTCAAAACTTTGTAGCAGATTAGAAGTGACCAGTCTTCACCTAGTACAACAGAAATATTTTCAGAATCAAAGTTCTTCAGTGATTTACTAAAAAAGATTTACTAAAGCTTAGTAGGAAAATTTTAAAGAATTTAAATTTGATTAAAATTTGCATAATTCTAAGTCTGGAGATAAAACTCAAAAAACAGATTTGCCTAGCATGTGTCAAGATCCTGAATGTAAACCCACAACAATTTTTTTGGTTTGTTTGGTCTTTTATGCTTTTGGTTTTGGGGTTTTTTTAAAGTATACAAATTGTCTACAACCACACCAAGCAAGGGTGAACGTGCCAGATCTCTTCTGATCTTGGAAGCTAAGCAGGGTTGGATCTGGTTAGTACTTGGATGGGAAACAATAAAACAAGAAATCTCTTTTCTGCTTCAAATTTCTATTTTGAAATCTTTTAAGAACAAATATAGCCCTCAATTCACTAATCATCAATATGCTGCCATGTTCATTTCCCTTTTTATTCTTTTGGAGAGCAGAACAAAACAGGGTCTTATATCATAGTGCAGACTGGCCTGAAGTTCTGTCCCCTGCTTTTGCTTCCCAGATGCTGCGATTAAATATGTGTGCCACTGCATCTGGCTTATATTATAAATTCATTAGTTTATGTGATTTTGTTTTAATTTCCTAAGCCATCCAAAATAAAATTATTGACATTCCACCCCTAAGGACCTTAGATCATCTCTAATAAGTTCAGTATCCTTTCAAACCACTACTGTGATCATAGCTAAGAAAGTTAGAATAATTATACCATCCAATAGATATCCTTTGGTCACGCATCCCTTACTATATCCCTAAAATGTCTCGTTTGTTTATTTATTTATTTATTTATTTATTTATTTATTTATTTCGGGACAGGGTTTTAGCCCTGGCTGTCCTAGAACTCACTCTGTAGACCAGGTTGGCCTCGAACTCAGAAATCCACCTGCCTCTGCCTCCCAAGGGCTGGGATTAAAGGCATGCGCCACCACTGCCTGGCTATGTCTTTTTATTTTATTTTATATTTTCTATTATCCAATTCAGGCTCACAAGTTCAAAGACTTTATCTCATTAATCACTTAATGTACAGTGTTCATAAAATCATTAAAGACATCAATGAATGTATAATTTTAAGAACTTTTCAGAAAACAAAACCATTTTATCTGAGAAATATTTCCCAAGAGACAGCAATTAAAATTTTTATAGCACAGTTTTTATGGAGAAAAGAAAAAGTACAAATAACCTGGGCTGCGTCCCAATTAGAGAAAAGCCTCCCGAGACATGGGGAGCAAATGTCCATCAATGTGCAGGGCTTGAGATAAGGGTGCTCTGACAAGTATTCAAAAACCCTGCACATCAGTGCTAACTGCATTCCTAGGAGCAGGGTTTACTTCAGTATCTCTGACTAACATTCAAATACGACGCTAAAAACCCTGATCAGAGGCAGTTGTCACTACAAAATGTTTCAGTCACCCTATAAAAGTTGCATTTCGTATTTAAGATAAGAGAGGAATTTCTGGGAAAAGAAAGGGAAGATATGAAGAATTCACAGTTCCTTCTAACTCCTGGATGAACTGTCTTTGAACAGCCTGACAGTGGAAGACAGTGTAGCCTCTTATCTTTCCTTTTATAGTCTCAGTTCTTAAAGGTAAACAAAGAAAAATCAAAAGCATAAACACCTGCTTTTAAAGACCCATCTGTCTATAAAGAAAAACCAAACACCTACAATATAATATATGAAATATAGATGTAATTGACAAAAAATACAGTAACCAATCAAAAATGCTATTTTTAAAAAGGACTGATAAATACAATTAGTCACATTGTTTCAAAGAACAGTCTAGCTTCCAGATATAAAGTAGAAAATGTGATCTTGAAACAAGACTTTTTTTCTCATTTTATAATTACTAAAAAACTAAAGCATAGGACATCATCATCAGACCATTGAACCCCCAATATTCAGTTCCAAAACCTGAACCACTGTTGGACGCACTGCTACACTGCACTCTCCAGGCAGCTCCAGCCCTAACTCTGAACAATTCAGCTATCAAATGGATTAAGGAAAGAGGAGGCGAGCCCATGTCTCCGTGGTCCAAAGGCTGTCCTACTACACTAGTTACTGCACACATGACACTTAGCCCTGAATCAGGCATCTATCTTCTCGGCACTCATCTGACAACAAGTATCACAACAGAACCACAAAATAACCATGGTAGAAAGACTAGCCCCACTAGCTAGTCTAGCCCAAATGGCAAACTCCAGGTCCAATGGGAAACTTTGCCTCAAAATAAGACTGAGAATGGCTAAGGAAGACAGTTAACTGACTTCTGGCCTCTACACATGGACTCACTCACAATTTTAGATTTAAAACATTTCTGGTAGCGCCTCTTGGCATAATCTGGAAATTCTCACAATGCCAGTCAAGGTAAACTCTACGCCTCATTGTAGGTGCTCACCTCAAGAAGGCCAGCTTTTGTGGTTACCACCAACATATCGGAATTCCCTTCATCTTCCATAGTGAGCAGCTCTTCAACTGGAGAAGCAGCTCGGAACAGGAAAGGAGTACTTGCTCCACGAATTTCACCCTTATGGGTGACGTAACAGAACTGATAAAATTCTCCATCATCATTTGGAAGGTAATATCCTAAGAGGTGGGTAACAAAAATTATTAAGCTTGTTATTTTAAAATGCTAATTTATTAATAATACTTTCCTTCTTCCATACTATTAATTCTGAAAATATCTAGAATGAGTCTTTCCTATTGTTCACAAATTTATCAGTCCAAGTTATACTTTCTTCTCAAACATACCCCAAAGTTGTATCTTAGATATAAATATATATATATATATGCATTCCCCCTTTATCTTTATTAATTTTTTTATTTATATGTATGTGTTTTGTCTGTGTGTATGCCTGTGCACCACCTGCATTGGTGGCACCTGCAGAGAACAGAAAGAGGCATCAGATCCATGTGGTCTGGAATTAAACAGATAATTATGAGTTGCCACAAGCATACTGGAGATGGAACCTAGGTCCTCTGCAAGAACAGACAGTGTTCTTAACCATTGAGTCATCTCTCCAGCCTCTCCCCCTGCATCTTAACTATGGCAAAATCAACTCAAAGAGAGGCAAGTTTGTACTTTACAAGGAGGTAAGAAGACTGATGGAGGAGAAATAAGGGAAGACCTAATAAAAATCTAAGGACAGGGAGTAGGACTGGGGAATAGATGATTTAAGAAATGATTCCTCCAATTGGACATTTACTATATGTAAAAAGAAATATTAACTACAAAAATATGTTATATATGTGAACTGTGCAAAGAGGACGAGGCCATAGGTGCAGCACAAGAAAACTCTAAGATTTGCAACTACAGAGCTCTATTTAACATATGAATGAAACCATCTAAGCCCCTTAGGCGCTATAACTATATTTATAACATTAGCCACCATATGAAAACTAATTATGTTCAATATTTAGTTTCTTCTTCTCCCGTTTGTTACCCTCTCTTTTTAATTTTGCTGGACTGTCCTAACTAAAATCAATCTTCACTTCTTTAAATATCCACACAAAATGGTTTTTACTTAAAAACCCATCAATTCTATACTCAACATTACTACTCATGATGCACATGCCTTTGGGGTGGGGAGGCTAGGGGGTACTGAAGATTGAACCCATGACCTCACTTGAGCTAAGCTTTACCACTGAACTATCCTTCACCTCTCAAAAAAGAGTTGATGTTGAGACACGGTCTTAAGCTTATAATCCTTCAAAGGTCCAGTCATTCCCAGTTAACTCTTTGCCTTGAGATTGTCTCTACAAACTACTGTAATGCTACCTCAGTATCCACCAATAACTGTAAACCCTCAATAAATTCTTTCTTCTATAAGTTGTCTTGCTCACAATTACAGCAAAAGAAAAGCAAGACAGTACTCCTTTGTTCTATCTCTTGAGATACACATAGCACAAGTTCATTATCTATAGTTATACTAAAGTGCAATCATAGCACAATCAAACATTTTACTCTTATCCAGATATAAACACTGGCCAGGGGACCCATGATGAAAATCTCTTAGTTACTATTTCCCAGTGTGTACTCCTAGTAAACACAATGAACTTGTTAAAGCCATGGATATACATTTCCACAAATAATCCCAAAGGAGCCAGAAAGAGGAAAGCAATACCCCTGAAACAAGTGCACACTACAGTTTATGTCTCATATAAGGGGCAACTCAAAACTGGCATAAATCAAAGGGTCTTCTAAATGTACAAATGAATGAATATTGTGGCAACCTCAATTTCATCGTTGGTTGATATTCCTTTCCTACACATGCAATCAATCCTCAGCTTGTGTGTGAGGATACGTACTTCTGTCCTACTACTTGTCTCCCTTCCCTTGTTAATGCTTACATTTAAACCTGCAACACAACCTTTTCTTAAGAAACTCCAAGTTTGCTTCATTTAAAAAAGCAGTGTTCTGAGTAGCAATGAAAACCCCTTGTGTCCTACACATGGTATTTACAGTCTTCTGACTTTCACTCAACAAAGGCTCATCTAAACACTCTGAAACAGACAACTACAACAGAGGCTGCTGGCTTGATCAAGTCCTTCAGTTTCCAATTCTCACCTTGAAATGCTAGTACACAATTGACTGTTGATCCTTCCACATAATGTTCAGGCATAGGAGACCATAAAAATGTGTAATAGTCACGAGCAGTACTCCATCCAACCTAAAGGAGAAAAATTTAAGAAAGAATATAACTAATTACCTTAATACTAGCTACATACATCATTTTAATTACACCCTAAAGTTAAAATATGCACTTAAAATTTAAAAATCTTGAGTTATCAGGTGTGATGGTTTGTATATTCTTGGACCAGGGAATAGCACCATTTGGACGTGTGACCTTGTTGGAATACGTGTGACCTGGTTGGAGTAGGTGTGTCACTGGGGGTGTGGGCTTAATACTCTCACCCTAGGTGCCTGGAAGTCAGTCTTCCACTAGAAGCCTTTGCTTCTAGAACTCTCAGCTCTGCCTGCACCATGCCTGCCTGGATCCCACCTTGATGATAATGGACTGAACCTCTGAACCTATAAGCCAGCCCCAATTAAATGTTGTTTTTTTATAAGACTTGCCTTGGTCATGGTGTCTGTTCACAGCAGTAAAACCCTAATACATCAGGCGTGTCTAATTATGATTAAACTGTGACCAAAAGTTATAGCAATTTACATAAACTTAATGAAGTCTCTATTATATATTCAAAGTGCTACCTAATTTTTCCAAGACAATTGAAACACACACATGATCAAATACAAAACCTTCTGTTTTATTTAAAATTATTATGTTACTATACCCTGTGGATTTTTGTGTGCACAGATGCAAGATTATGCATGGAGAGGCCAAAGGTCATTGTTGAGTGTCTTTCTCAATTGTTCTCCACCTTGTATGAGACAGGGTCTCTCACTGATCCTGGAGTTCACTGATGTGGCTGGATTAGGTGGCCAGCAAACACTAGAGATCCTTCTTTCTCTGCCTGCTCACTCAATGTCAGGATTACAGACATGTAGACCCAGCTTTATAACATGAGTGCTGGAGATTAAAATTCAAGTCCTTATAGCAATTTATTGATTAAGCCAGCTTCCTGGCCCCTCTATTATGTACTTTTTAATAACTTAATGTTTTATACCTCATACTTAGGGTCTGGTGGGTTTTTTTGGGGCGGGGGGCTCTTGCTTTGTTTTAGTAAGTACTCTCCTATAACTTAAATCACTAATCTTTCATCTTTGGCAAGTTCTGTCTGAAAGCAATTTGTGTATCTTGGGGGAGGAGAGTATTTACATTCTAAGAGATCACTTATACCTCATCTATTAACATATTTTCATCTTAGATGTATGCAAGGGAAGATGTTCAAAGCATACTGAATGAACTCATATGAGAAACATCCTTACATAACCAAGCACCATATACAATATACAATAATAAAAATTAAAATATATGTAATATTTTCAACTTAAATATAGACATTACAGACCTCAAACTGTGTTTTCTAAACAGAATAGACTGTGTTAAATATTGACTATTAGAGGTAAGTAAAGCAAGTACACTGTTAGCAACATTACAGAAAACTCTACATCCTTCACAGTCTTAGATTATATGTTCTATGGTTTTGCTAAATTCATGTGTGTGTGTGTGTGTGTGTGTGTGTGTGTGTACACATGAGCTGGTACAGACATACCATAAGTCAACATTTGGAGTCAGTACTCTGCCCTCTGGGGATTACACTCCAGCTGCCAGCCCTGGTATTACTTTCTGAGCTATCTTTAGCAGACCCATGTCCTACAATTTTGATTAGCCACTGTTAACAACCAAAACAATATTGAAGCTGTGTGCCATTAGTGTGAGCTAATAGATTTGAGCTTACAAAGCTCTTAGCCACTGGTACTCTTGTTCATTTCCTAGCAGAACAGAAGATACCCTTCACACTTTCTGAAACTCTACCTCTTTCCTTCCAACACTGGCACTAGTTCCCTAGGTGCACACATGATAAAAAGAAGGGGGGGGGGGGGCAGGAAGAAAAGAAAGGCTTTCCTTTGGCTACATTGAGAAAATGACAAAATGTCTGAGTCGTCTGCCAAGGAAGTGAAAGTGAAAGTAGAGAAATGTGAGAAGATAGAGTCTCACAGCCCATACTCTGCTCCCAGGCAGTCAGCGATTTCACAGTGCACAATCCAGAAAATCCTTTGGGAGAACTCCAAAAACCCATTACAAAAACAAGTACTCCAGGTGAGCTAAAAGAGGCATTGTTTTCTAACAACCACAAGGCTTTCCCCTCAGTAGGTTCAACTCAGCAGGCTGTGCAGCTTCACTCCTGCAGGCAGTCAGGGAAGAGCTGCACATGGACCTCACATACAGACTGTTTGATGGACTGCCCAGGTTTCTGCCTCACCTGACTTGACAGCAACAAAACCAGGACGATTTGGGTGCCTAGGCACTGGGGGAAAAAAAGGACTGTTCAACATCCGTTTCCAACTGAGGACATGCAGTACCACAGACAGACACAAGAGGGAGAAAGAGTACAAACTCCTGAAACAAGCAATATTTTATGGTTGGGAAATTACATAAAAGAGCTACAACATAACACATCTCAGTGAAAGATTGAAGGGGGATCCAGAGAATCTTTGGGCAGGGTATATGGTGAACTTCTTTCCTGTACAAAAAAAGTCTGAAATGACTCAAAGATGATACTGCTTTGTGGAAATCACAAAATGGAAAAATTCTTCTGAAGAATGGAAGATCCAAAGGAAGAAAATAAAAAGAAACATCATTAAGCTAAAAGAAACAGAGTTCAATAAATTATCTGACCAACAATCCAAAATAATCATTTTAATTAAAATTCAATGTACTCCAATAATCAACTAATATAATAATAAAGCAAACAAAAAAATAGCCATAATACTCTGGAGATGAAGAATACAATAACTGAATTGAAGAATTCACAAAAGGAAATCTCCACAACTGACTAAAGCAGAATAAAGATTCTGCAAACTCAGCCAGACACTGACTGCCAGCAAGTCTGAGGCCTCCTACCTGGTTTCAGAGCTTGGGGGTGGGGGTGGGGTTGGAGGTGAGCATGTGTGTAAGCTCAACCGATAAAAGGGCTTTCCACCAAGCCTGACAACCCAAGTTCAATCACTGGGACCCACACAGTAGGTAGGAGAGAACGGACTCCTGAAAATTGTCCTCTTGACCTGGACACAGAGGGGGGGGGGGCACTAGCACACATGTACACAGAAAATTAATTTAACTAAATGTAATTTTAAATTTTAATATTAATAACTGAGTCAGGGAATGCAAAAAGGGGGTTGAACATAAAAGAACCTATCAATAAAAACAGCATAAACAGAGTAATGGTGTACATCTTTAATCCATTACTCATGAGGCTCAGAAAAGACTGTGAAGTCAAAGCCAGCCTGGGTAGTAGTAAAAGACAAGACAAAAAGAAAAGAAAAGGAAAGGAAAGGAAAGGAAAGGAAAGGAAAGGAAAGGAAAGGAAAGGAAAGGAGAAATATAGCCATCGAAGACTGAAGACTTCTTCTAGAAAGAAACAGAGAGCCTTAGAGCATATTTCTAAAAGCAGCTGAAACTTACTAGGTATAAAAAGAAAATGGACAAAGAAATGAAAAATAGCTAAACATGGTGCTCTTTGCCTAGAGCCCCAGATTTTGGGAGAGTGAGGCAAACCTAGGCTTTAGAGAGTTTAAGGGCAGCCTAGACTACATAAGAAAACCCTGTCTCTATAAACAAAACAACCTCAAAGCACCTTAAGTAGGCTAAGCCCAAGGAGACACCAAGACACATTATTAACAAGCTGCCAAAGGTCTTTAAGCAGCAAGGGAAGTCAGCATACAAGGGAACACTACCTGCAGACTTCTCAGCCAAAACATTACAAGCCAGGGGGAACCTTTATCATACTCTAATGGGTGGCTTAAATCACTTCTTCCAACAACATGTTTTAAGAAATAAGAAAAGCTTGAAACAAAACATTCAAACAGTTTTAGATCTACTTTCCACAGCAGTTAACTCATTTATCTCTGCAGAACAGGTTTATTTGTGGAAACAGCATGTAAGACTCATCAAATGGCAGAGAACTTAACCTTGGGGGTCTTCATGGAAGCCTAAGCTTTGATTGCAGCCAAAATGGTAAAACAGACTCTGAGCCTTGGCATTTTGTCGGAAGGGCCTATGATTCTTGCATGCCCAAGCATGCACACCAACTCAGAGTTATGAGAGCTAATTAACAGAACTTGTGATTGAGACCCTTTGGCTGCACAGTGAGGTCTGGCCACAGTTAAGATTCTGCCTCGAGGGAAAAAAAGAAAGAAGAAAATGAAAAAGATTAAGGCTTTAGCTACATCATAAATGTCCTATAGTAAGAACCTGGTTCAATTAACTAAATGAACTGATTCAATGAATATGTACATAAATACTATGACACATTTGGCCTTACCCAGAACCTCCACTCTTTCAACCCCTTTGCTGATTCAAGTAAGGGTAATGACCTGCTTCCTATGGGCACTGAGGATTATTTTCATATACAAATTCAACAGAGAAATAGCAGGAAGACCCTGACCCAAAGCCTCAGGGATGATTATGTAAGAGGAATTTAAGAAATTTTGCCTGCAATGGTACTTTAATTGTCCAACCAGAATATGGAGAAGTAATTCAGCTGAAGGGATGACCTTCTCAAGAACACATGCCAGTTCCTGACAGAGACTGGACAATAAGCTGAAGGTTCCTAAGTTTTAAGTGCTTGGGACTCTCTGAAGCTCAAGTGAGAATTTCCTTGCAATGAGTAGATTTTCCCTTCTGTCCCTTGTCACAAGTTTAAAAACCTCACAGCTTGTATATGCAACCATTTAGGGTCCACTTTTAGCTTAGACTAGTGTAACTCCTTCATGCAATAATAAACAGAAACGAGCCAAAAACCTTTTCCCCTAGCCTTTTGAAATTGTATCTTATAGAGACAGGGTTGTATTTATAGAGACAGGATTTTCTATCTATTCTCTACTATATTCTGAAGAGCCTGAAAATTGCAGAAAACCTCCAGCATAGAGAATACCAAAGTAGTAACCATTGAAACATAATTTTCAAGTAAATACTATGAAAAATTATTTGGTGACTATATGAACCAGCCCACAAAGAATTTACTGTTCTCTCAAGTAAAACAGAATATTGACCTAAAAATAATACAATAACAATATGAGCAATATTTAAGAGGTACATAACAAAAGAGGCAGTGCATGGCTACAGAGCTGTACAAAATCTATCACAAATGACAAGAAGAAACAGGATACATTTTGAGAATCTTTTAAAAATGATTATTTTCCCTCTTTAAGTGTGAAATGAGAATTTGGAGTATTTTTTTTTTTAACGAGATTCTGAGCTGAGGATACAGCTCCGTTGTACAGCACTTGCCCATGAAGCTCTGGGTTCAATACCAGTACAGACAACACAAGTGCGTGCACACACACAGAATGTTCTAAAAGTTTTCGCAAATACCTTACCCAATTTGGATCTTTTGATCACAGAAAAGAAAACCTGTGGAATTAAGTTCCCAGTGTTTAAATGACTGCACAGTGTTTATTATTTCATGGTGATATTTACAAAACTGAATCTTAATGTAGTTTAAGACAAGGTTTAGTATAAGTTAAATCCAAATCTGTTTAAAGAAAATATTCAGGCTGGCAAGACAGCTCCTCAGGCAAAGCTGCCTGCTGCCAAGTGTGATGACTGCAGTTCAATCACCAAGACCCATATGATAAAAGGATACAACCAACTCTTCACATTGTCCTCTTACTAGATACAAACCATGGCATGCACACAGCGCATGCACAGTGCGCACACACACAAACACACGCGCACGCCACAAAATAAATAAATGTAATTTCTAAAAAGATAAAATTAAAAAGAATCCACATGGAAGAAATATTCAAGTTCTCTTACCTTGAATATACCAACCCAATCTTTGGAGTGTGGATGGATATACGGAGTTAAGGTGTAATGACACTCCAAGTGTGCATTAGGAAGATAACTTTTAGCCACATTTTGAAAGATGACATGGGCAAAATTGGAAGTCTGCAATGGGACTTCTTGAAAGGATGTCATTGTGAATCTGAAAAGAGTAATTCATACACGTTAAACACTGTCAACTAAGAATAAACTTATACTTTCAAAACCCATATAACTTTTAGGATGGGGATACAACTCAGTCAAGCCCTTGTTCCTCATATATGAGGCCCTAGGTTCAATGCCCAGCACCATACACACACAAACACAATTCTAAATATTTATTTGCCTTAAACATGAGAAATATTCCTTTAAAATATGACCAAACATAAAAATATAGAAATTATAGCTAGTATGACTCAGGAAGATATACTTGAATTTAAAACCCAAAAAAGTGCTAAGCTCTGTCTCAAAACAAAACTCAACTAAATGCAATGCAGCTCTCCAGCAAAGCTAAGCCCTCTACTCTAACCAAAAGCAAGCCAGTAGTATTTTAATGGAGGCTCTGCCAATATAAACCTGATGACTTCTCTTTAGCAATAGACACTAATAAAAAAAAGAAAGAAGAAAGAAAGAAAAAGAAAGAAAGAAAGAAAAAAAGAAAGAAAGAAAGAAAGACAGACAGTTGAATATCTGTTATCAATTACTGCTGAATTAACTCTTTCTTTCTGTATGGAAGACCTGAACACCATGTTTATGTTCAAGTTCCTCCCTAACGCCCATCTCTCTCCCCAGATTCTAGAGTTTGGATTACCATAGTGAACCTGATGCTAACATTTTGTTTACATTTTCGGACCATAGTGTAATACCCTGAACCATCACTTCTCAATCCTGGTTTCAAATCAGAATTATTAAGGGCCTTTAAAAGAAAACAATTACGATGATTCTGTGCACATGCACATATAAACACACTCTAACCCAGTCTCTAAAAATTTCCTTAATCTTGTATGCAGCTGAATAGAAAGCCAGTTAGTTATTTAACTCTGAACCCAGGCTCTGCCAGCCTTCCTGGGATTTAAGCATATAAATTTCCTCAGTTGGTCTCTTAAAACAGTTCATCATACTTGTTCCTCTACCTGTACTGATGTTATCCTTTCCTTCTAGGTTTAATGTCATCTTAAAAAACAAGCCGGGCATGGTGGCGCACGCCTTTAATCCCAGCACTTGGGAGGCAGAGGAAGGCGGATTTCTGAGTTCGAGGCCAGCCTGGTCTACATAGTGAGTTCCAGGACAGCCAAGACTACACTGAGAAACCCTGTCTCGAAAAAAAAACAAACAACCCCCCCCCCAAAAAAAACCCCAAAAAACAAAAACTACCTTACCTACAAGTATTCATTTACTTTACCTATATACTTGCTTATTAAAAATAAGTAGACACTAACTGAATATATACACACAAGTGACACCTCATAGACTGAGAAGGTTATATTTAGGAATATATACATATATATGTATATATATATATAATATGCATATATGCATGTATCAACAGTTAATGAATAAAGAGGTCATAGATTGAGAGAGAACAAGAAAGATAGTATAGAGTAGGGTTTGGAGAACAAAACAGAAAGGAGAAATGGTGTAATAGTCTCATAATCTCAAAACATAAAAGTAATAAATAAATAGTGGGTATTAAAAACAAGAAGCTGGGCAGTGGTGGCGCACGCCTTTAATCCCAGCACTTGGGAGGCAGAGGCAGGCGGGTTTCTGAGTTCGAGCCCAGACTGGTCTACAAAATGAGTTCCAGGACAGCCAGGGCTATACAGAGAAACCTTGTCTCGGAAAAAAACAAAAAACAAAAAACCCCAAGAAGGACCAGGTATAAAGGTATTCGCCCTGCAAACCTGGCAACCCAAGTTCAATCCCTAGAATCCATGTTGAAATTGAAAGGAGAAAACCACCTCCTAAAGTTGTCCTCTGACCTCCACAAGTGGCCAGTGCAACCTACATCCCATATCCACATAAACAATAAAAATGTTTAAGTTTTTAAAGTTTAGCACTGAGATCTATAACACTGAAAAATATACCATAGATCCAGTAAATGCTCACCTATTTAGTATACAAACACAAAAATGAAAGACAGAGATAGACCACAAAAAGTGCAAGACTCAAATGGTTCTGTTTTGTTTGTCTGCTTTATTTTAGTTGTTTATTTAAGACTGGGTCTGCTTTGTAGCCCTGGCTTGTTCATAAGTCTCAGCAATCCTGGCTCAGCCTCTTTTGTGCTAGAAATAGAAGCCAGTGCCACCAGCCCAGCTTCAAATGGTTTTCTAATCTGATTCATTTTTAATAAAAAAAAGGAAAAACAATTATGGAATTTACTCAAAGAAGCAACTACAGAGCACATCATAGACTCAATACAATCATTAATTATACAGCACACACAAAAGTAACTGCCTATAGCACTTGCTTCTAAGTCGTTACAGAGGATCCCTACAACAATGAAGGAAACCAAGACAAAAAATTTGCTAACTAATCTAATTTACTTCACAACTTAATGAAGTTTCTACTTAGAAATCACAGCGGTAATACTGCTCATTTGAACAATTATTAAAAATTTTATTAACTAGGCATAATGCTGAAGGCCTATACCAGTACTCTGGAAGCTGAAGCAGGATTGCCTCAAGACTAGCCATGACTTCATAATGAGACTAAGGAAATTTAAAGACAAAGAAATAAAAGCCAGCTAGGCAGGTAATAAAAACTGTAATCCTCCATTTAAGCAGGCTGAAGCAGGAAGGTAGTTCAAGGCCAGTCTGGGCTACACAGAGACCCTACCTCAAAAGAAAATGAGGGAGAAACCAACCAACCAGGAGAAAATATGCTTGCTGCAGGACCACTGACTGGATGAGTTCTCCTTGGAAACTTATCATCCAGGGCGATGAAACTGCAGTAGAATGGATGGATGCCACTTGAAAGAACAGACAAGTTTTGTAAAAGAAGTCTATCCAGAAGCTAGAGGGGAAACTCACACTTTGAAATACCATCCAATTCAAGATTTAATAACAAACAAAAAATATGCTTTATATATGCATAATGTTCATGTCACAAAAGAATCTGTGTCAAGCCAGGTGTTGTGGCCCACAATTACAATCCTAGTACTTGAGTCAATGCTCAAGCTAAGCAGAGATTTGAAGGCTAAACCTAAGCTAAGAGGCCTCCACCCTCATCCTCCACCAAAAACAAACAAACAAGGAGACTGGTGAGACAGATGGCTTGCTGAGTAAAGTACCTGCTTTTGCAACCATCAAGACCTGAGTTCATATCCCCAGGCACTTACCTTTAAGTGCCAAATCTTTGGGAACAAAACCAAGCAGATCCTAGGGATTCACTAGCCAGCTAGGCTAGCTAAATCAGCAAACTCCAGGTTCAGTAAAAGACTATCTTCAACATAAATGTGGTGGAGAGCCACAGAGGGAAAGACTTATCATCAACCTCTGGCTCGCACACACACACACACACACACAATTTTGGTTTGTTTGTTTTTGTTTTTTTTTTTGCTTTTATGAAAATATAGCTTTTAATTTTAAAAAGTTAAAGAATCACAACTTGAATCATCAGTTTTAAGTTAGAAAAAAAAATTCTGACACCCACATAGTAACTCTGCTTCATTCGTCCCAAAGATAATACACTGAAATGATGGGAAAGCTACTAAAAACCTTGGCCTTCACTGAGAAGGCCAAAGTCTATAACCTAGAAGAGAAGCCATGTGCAAGGTCACTGCAGCACCATGTGGTAACGCCTGGGACTGACATTCAGAGCAAAGAACAAGTCCTACTTAGTTGGAAAGAGGAAATATGGTCAGGCAACTTCACCAGACTCTGCTTCCTTGTCTCTGAGACATCTTCTACAGAAACAAGTGCAGTAAGTTGGGAAGAGAATTGTAAAATAAATTTAAAATTCCCAGTTACTAATTGAAGGGCCTGACATATGTCTAAGAACCAATGTCTGAAATGCTACAGTGAGCCCTTCCTATTATAGTCTCAAAGTTCTAATACTAGCAGAATTCCTCTTTATGTGTCTGGCTGTAAACTACTCTCTATGACAGAATTTCTCAACCTATGAGTCTCAGATCCTTTCCGGGTCAAATGAACCTTTCACAGGGGTTGCCTAAGATCATTCAAAACCACAGACATTACAATTCATAACAGTAGCAAAATTAGAGTTATAAAATAGCAACAATAATAATTTTATGACGGAGAGTCCCAGCAACATGAGGAACTGTAATAAAGAGTCTAGATTAGGCAGACTGAGAACCACTGATCTTTGCACTAAAACCCAATTTTATTATTTCTACAATTCACTAATATCCAAATCAAGTTGAATAAGGAGATAGTAGGCATTAACTAAGCAAATGTCCAAAACTAAGAAGGAAAAAAAGCACTTCTTTCCATGCCATGTTTACTTACACTTGGGCTTTTACTAGCCCCAAATGGAGCAGCCTCTAGTGGTAGCATTTCTTCCAGTGGCTCCATATGAAACTAAATGACTTTTTCAATTTAAAGTAGTTCACCTATCCTACCAATTAAGTTTCAAAAAATCTGGGTGATAAATTACATTATATTTTTTTAAATCTCCATCAGTTAGCTACAAAACATAAGTAAAAAGGCTTAATTTCTAGCATTCACTTTAGAAACTCCAGGAGAAGAAAAAACGTGTTTGGAGGAAAGAAGGGGGTAATGAAAAAAACAGCAAAAATCTTAATTTCATTGCTCCTGTTTCCTTTGTGTGCAATCAGAAATTTCAAAAATAAAGTCAATAAAAGCAAATAAAAAAAACCAAGCTAGTAACAAAAGCCCTGTGTCTAACTTACTTCAATAGAAAACACTGCATGAACACTTTGTGTCCTTGCAAAGTACCATAATTAAGATAATGGCTGTCAGCCAATGTTTTTAAAAACCTTCAATTACAAAAATAGGGGCCTATTTCTAGCGCTTGGGAAATAGAGGCAAGCAGATCCCTGTGAGTTTGAGGTGGTCTGATCTACACAGTAAGTTCCAGAGCAGCCAAGTCTACATACAGAGCAAGACCCTCCCTCCAAAAAAACCAAAAAACAAGTGTGTGTGTGTGTGTGTGTGTGTGTGTGTGTGTGTGTGTGTAAAATGTCTCCAAACTTAAATCCTAAATGACAGAAACATGTGAAGGAGAATAAAAATAGCCTGATATTCAACAAGTTCCTTTATTTACTCTTCAGTCTTCTGCATAGTTTGTAGAATACCATAGCCTCAGAAAAAGATATTACCAGCCAACTTTGAGGAGGCACAAAGACTTGTTAATCTGCACTCCTGAAGCCATCTCTATCTCCACCAGCCTTTATAGCTGGGTCTTCCTATATTCTGCCCAGCTGTGGTTTTCTCTTGAGAAAGACTTGCTGTGCAACTCTAGTTGAGGCTGGCTTAAAGCTCATGACACTCCTCCCTGCCTCAGCTCCCAAGTGCTAGAATTCCAGCTGATAAACCATTAGGTCCGATTTAACTTACATTTTGTAATTTTTTAAATAAGTTCATTTGTAAAATACTATGTTCTTGGCCCACAAGTATTAGAAGATAGAACTTTGTAATTTCTATTAAGGCTTATTTAGAACAATGTAAACTTTAGAGCTACAAGTGCAGAAAGCTCAAAGTTTACATACTAACAATCATTCCAAAGAAAATACACCAACAAACTTCACAGGTGAAGCAGGGCTTGGTTGAAAACACCTTAATATCAGCACTCAGAAGGCAGGTAGATGCCAGCCTGGTTCACATGCAGAGTTCCAGGACAGTCAGGGCTACAACATAATGAGACCCAGCCAATAAATAAGCAAAAATATATTTTACAGGTAAGGTAATTCTTCCAAGGAAATATATAGTTAGAACTGCATATAAAAACTTAGCATCCGGCTGGAGAGATGGTTCAGCAGGTAAGACTGCTCTTCCGAAGGTCCTGAGTTCAAATCCCAGCAGCCACATGGTGGCTCACAATCACCCGTAATGAGATCTGATGTTCTCTTCTGGTGCGTCTGAAGACAGCTACAGTGTACTTATTTATAATAATAAATAAATCTTTGGGCAGGAGCGAGCAGAGGTCCTAAATTCAATACCCAACAACCACATGAAGGCTCACAACCATCTGTACAGCTACAGTGTGTGTGTGTGTGTATATATATATATATATATATATATATATATATACATACACACATACATATATATTAAAATAAATAAATCTTAAAATAAAAACTTAGCATCCTAGGGAATGGAGAGCTGACTCTGTAATTAAGAGCACTTATTGCTCTTACAGAGGACCTAAGTTGGGTTCACAGCACCCACATGGTGGTTCAGAACCATCTATCACTCTAGTTCCAGGGGATCTGACATCCTCTTCTGACTTAAGTCAGAACATAACCAGGCATACATGTGGTACACATGCATAAATGCAGGCAAAACACTCATACACATAAGTCTAAATATTTTTTAAAAACCAGCATCCTTTAAAAGTTACAATTTATAATGGCAAGATGTTATTTTTGTCCTAGAAAAGGTACTCAATGGTTACATTTAACATACATGATTGTGATTCTAAGAACAAATGGTATGCAGCTAATGTAATAACTTGAAAAAAGTAATAAGATACAACTGTATTTGAAATTTAACAAATAACAAGGACGAGGGGGAGGTGGTTAACCAGTCATTCCTAGCACAGTCAAATATATTCTTGCAGAAATCTAAGATAAGTTCAGAGCGTTTGCCTATAAGCCTAACATTCGAAAGGGACATACTGAAATCCAATTTACCCCTGAGAAAGCTAGAATGGAGGCGAGCCCTTGGCCTCAGCCTCTTCTCCACACCTAGAGAGTAACTTAGAGATCACAAGTCCACTTAATCAGCCCACTTTTAAGGAATGTTATTCAAATAATCATTTTCGAATGTTTTGGGACTGAACACTAAAATTTTAATTACATTTGTTCGTGTCCTGATCATGAATTTTTACCACTTGGCAGAAAGCAGCATACTTGGCAGATCCTTAGCATCAAAATGTCTAACATACCAACATAACGATAAAGCCAAAAATCTATCATAGTCAAACACCACAACGTTTTCCAACAAAACTTTCAGGAACAAATTGTACTTCATATTTCTCAACAGGGGAATACAAGCGTCCACCCCAGCTACGTTCTAACAGTACAGTTTTCGGGCGATGAGCACCAGCCTGAACACGTCTTGCACCTTCCGAGCGGTCCAAAACACCGGGGAGAGTCAGCCGTGGGTGGGGCGAGGGAGGCGGAGTCGTGAAATCAAGCCCAGACGACCACAGCGCGAAGCGATCCTCCCCATGATTTCTTAAAGCCGTCTCCAGGGGGAAGGGCTGCTTTCCAAACGGCAAGACTCAACTAATCTCTCAGCCCAGGTGAAGCCGGAGATCAGGCCAAGCCAGGTAAACAGCCAAACCGGGCGACACAGGGAGTCCCCGCCTCTTCCTCCAGCGGAGACTCAAACCAAAACAATCCAACGAGTCCCCGGCTGAGTCCTCCCCGGCTCGCCGCGGCCTAGCGCGCCCGCCACCCGTCCCTGGCTTGTTAGACACCGGGGCCAGCCGCGGCCTAGCACGCCCGCTCCCGCCACGCTTCCCACTCTACGGTCACCGCAAGCCCAAAACACGTCACAATCGCGGCCAGGGAAGGCTCGTCCTTGGGAAGGAGAGCTTCGTCACCACGGAGACCGTTCCCAACACTCGCCAGGCCCGGGTTCCAGGGCCGAGACGTAGCGCGAGCGCCGGTTACCTCGAAAGCACGCGACCCACCCGCAAGCCTTACCCGTCAGGGCCTCCGCCCCGCACGCTACGCCGCGCTCCGGACCTCCGCGGCCACCGCCGCTGCCTCTCAGCGCAGACCGGCTACACCTTCTCTAAGCGGAGAGCCGGCGGCGCGTCACTTCCGCCCCAGGGAGGCTCGCTTCCGCCTCTGCTCCTGCGCATGCTCCGCGGCGACACGCCCCACTCGCTAGCTGTGCAGAGTCCTTTAATGATTTCCCTGATAGCTTTTTCCTCTGTGGCTTTTGGTCAGTGACGTAGTCACCTCAGAACACAGTCCGTTTGAAACAAATTAACTGACTTACCAGCGAGTTGGGAAGGATCGTTCAGAGGCCAGGCGACCTGGGTCTAAAATATCAGTCTAAGCTAATACATCTGTTTCAGTATACAGAGAAGACCCAAGAACTGTCATAGCTATCACGAATTAAACCATTATATTCCCATGTTGCTATGAAACTAATGATATTTACAGTATCACCAGCGAAGAAAGCATAACAGATTACATTAAACAATAGAACAATAATATACAAAACTCTAATTGCAAGTTCTTTCATTTTCCCCACAAGTCCACATTGGCCTGCATAAGACAGGTTCTTAATATGCTGATTCATTTGTTTCTTATATATTGACATTTTTGAAGTTGGGTGTCTTTGGTTTTTTGTTTAAATAGGGATCTCTTCATTCTGGTCCTTCAAAAGGAAAAATTACTGTTGAGAGACATAGGCAGTTGAAGCAAAAGTTAGGTTCAGCGTTATGGGTTTTAAAGAAATATTTATGATTAAGATGATAGTGTATTCATGAGTTAAGTTGATTAATATTCCAACATAGGACTAAGATGGATTTTGTACTGGCTAGTTTTGTGTCAACTTGATACAGCTGGGGTTATCACAGAGAAAGAAGCTTCAGTTGGGGAAGTACCTCCATGAGATCTAGCTGTGGGGTATTTTCTCAATTAGTGATCAAGGGGGAAAGGCCCCTTGTGGGTGGGACCATCTCTGGGCTGGCAGTCTTGGATTCTATAAGAGAGCAGGCTGAGCAAGCCAGGGGAAGGAAGCCAGTAAGGAACATCCCTCCACGGCTTCTGCATCAGCTCCTGCTTCCTGACCTGCTTGAGTTCCAGTCCTGACTACCTTCAGTGATGAACAGCAATGTGGAAGTGTAAGCTGAATAAACCCTTTCCTCCCCAACTTGCTTCTTGGTCATGATGTTTGTGCAGAAATAGAAACCCTGACTACGACAGATTTGAATAAAATACACTTGCTTCCATGAAGTTCCCATTCAAACTGCACATTTAACAGAGAAAGGTATGCTATATAAGTCAAAAGTAATTTTAGAAATTTAAATTATTCTCACTTCCATATCACGATTAACCAAGTCTTCCTTTTGAGGTATTTCTTCCTATCCTGCTCTAGAAAACAACCACAAGGGAAAGAGGGTCACAAAACCACAATGTTAATAATAATATAATGAAACTGAGGTCTTTTGCGTTTCAGACATTTAATTTTAGTGCAGCTATGGGGAAAGTGCCCTGGAGAAAGAGAGAGAGAGAGAGAGACCCCTCAGGGCATTTAACCACAAAGGGGCATTTTGTTGGTCAGGAGACACAGCTACCAAAATGCAGGACAGGGTTTTAGTTTTTTACTTCATACAGAACTCCTTACTGAGATTACTCAAGATTCCATGATTGGTCTCATGGCTGGCTGTGAGTTAAGACATTCTACTGCTCCAGGGTGAAGACATCCTGTTAGTTTTTTAATCGATTGATTTATTCACTTTATATCCCAATATCAGCCCCCTCTCCTCCCAGTCCTCTCTGCAGATCCTCCCCTCATTCACCCTCCCCTCCTCCTATGAGAAAGGGGAGCCCCCCTGGATATCCCACCACCCCTTACCCACACACACACACATCAGTCAGTACAGGACTAGATGCATAATCTCTCACTGAGGCCAGACAAGGCGGCCCAGTTAGGGGAACTGGGTCCACAGACAGGCAACAAATTTGGAGACAGCCCCTACTCCAGTTGTTGGGGACAGCATAAACACCAAGCAAGCTGCAGGTCTGACAAATACATGCAGGGTGCCTAGGTCTAGTCCATGCTCACTCTTTGGTTGGTGGTTCAGTCTCTGGGAGTCCCAGAAGTCTAGCTTAGTTGACTCTGTGGTCTTCTTGTGGAGTCCCTATGCTCTCATTCTGTTATCTTTTAAACTTGGGCTTTATTAGGAAAATTGTAATCAGGAATTTACAACAAAGTTGTATGAAGAGAAGCGGGGCTTGGGCTGTCTTAGGACCGCTCTCCCAGTTCCACTGCCCATGTCTAGCATACACCTCACTCAATATGCTCTTGCACCTGATCCTAGAATTGTAAGTTAATTCAGTGAATGAAATCAGAAAAACAGGGCTGGTAAGATGGCTCAGCTGGTAAGAGCTCTGACTTCTCTTCTGAAGGTCCTGAGTTCAAATCCCAACAACCACATGGTGGCTCACAACCACTCGTAATGAGGTCTGACGCCCTCTTCTGCTATGTCTAAAGACAGCTACAGTGTATTTATGTCTAATAATAAATAAATAAATCTTTGAGCCTGAGCAGACAGGGACTGAGCGAGCGGAATTGACCAGGAGCAAGCAGGACCGATCGGAGTGAGCAGATGTAGTGAGCAGATGTCCTAAAGATTCAATTTCCAACAACCACATGAAGGCTCACAACCATCTGTACAGCTACAATGTACTAAAAAAAAAGAAAGAAAGAAAAATAAAAAGAAATCAGAGAAACAATACTCTAACACAAACCATAGTGAAACATGAATTTTGGGCAGATATTTTTATTTTTTATTTATAATAGTTTCTTGGGGTTTTGGATCACATTTTGTCAGTGAAGATCTTTATTTGGATTTTCACATTGCTTCATTACTTTTTTTTATGGTTTTTGGAGACAGGGTTTCTCTGTGTAGCCCTGGCTGTCCTGGAACTAACTTTATAGACCAGGCTGGCCTAGAACTCAGAAATCCTCCTGCCTCTGCCTCCCGAGTGCTGGGATTAAAGGCGTGCACCACCACTGCCTGGCTTGATTCATTACTTATGATAATGGTTCCTTGGGTTTCTAGACTGCATTTCTACCCCCCAAAATAAATACATATCTTCTTGATACTTAAGTGGACTTTTACAACAGTCTGTAAGAAGTGAAATACAGAATATCTGCCAGGTGGATCTCAGAATGTTTTGGAGTTTAAAGAGGTATATTTTTATGTTATATGACATCCCATGGGGTCTGGAGCAGCAACCCAAAATCACAATTTTTATTTTTTAGGAAAAAGCATGACTATTATGCTAATAATACATAAAACACACCACAGTATCTCTTTAGTTCAAGACAGATTTTTCAGATCAGGTGAGGTCAAGTTTAATAAGAAATGAGTCAGGTCAGGACACATATTGTCACAACATTTAAGAGAATATTTTATTTTCAATGCTTTTTGAAATCCGAAATAATGACTAAGGGTTGTAGCACTATTTAAAAACTAGTAAGAAGTAATTTACTGAGCAGCCCACAATACTTCTTGGGTAGTTTAACTTTGAAGAATTTATTTTTAAAATTAATTTATGTAAGATATTAATTTTATTTTGTCTTGGTATTTTGAAACAGAGTCTCACTGTTTAGCATTGTCTGGCCTAGACTGTGCTATGTAGACCAGGCTGGCCTCAAGATCTGCCTGCTGATCTTGTAGTGCTGGGATTCAATTCATGCATCCATACCCAGCTTAAAGAGTCTCCTAGTGGTTGTCCTGACCTACTACTGTGTACCGTTATCCTGTGAGTTGTTTGGGTTTTGTTTCATTTCATCGTGTGTGTGTGTGTGTGTGTGTGTGTGTGTACATGAAGGTCAGAGGACAACTTTGTGGAGCTGATTCTCTCCTTTCATCTTTCTGTGAGTTCCAAGAATTAAACTCTGTCCTCGGATTTTCACAATAAGTGATTTTACCCACTGTGCCATCTTGTCATCCCCTCTCCTGTTGCTCCCCCCTCCCAAAATAAGAACTTGGTCAGGAGTGGTACTGGTTTCTTATCCACAGTACTGAGAAGGTGGAGATCCATATGGCAGAATCCATATTTCACAGCTGTATAGGCATTTGAAACATTAACAGGATTTGAAAAGCTATAGAAAAGTCATGCATAGGGGAAAAAACTTCATATAAGAATTGTAAACAGAGTGATTAATTGATTGAATATTAAGAAATAAGAAAATTTAATGAACCTATGGATATACTGGCTCAGGGGCAGAGCCTTTGGCTAATATATGAAAGACCCTAAGATTGATTACGAGCACATAAAACCAAAGAACAGACAAAAAAGTACAAAATAAATTGAAGTTGGCAAATTCAATTGAAAAACCTAAAGAAAGGAATTGTCTTTAACTTTTAAAACAATAGGTTTCTTTAGAGTACATAAGATTTCTTTTACTGTAGTTTTTGTTTTCTTTTACATATGCATAGCTTGAAGTGGTAGCACTTACCCTTAATTCCAGCACTTGGAAGGCAGAGGCCAATCTGATCCACATAATAAGTTCCAGAGCAGCCAGGCCTTCATAGAGAGACCCTGTCACAAAATTAAAATAAAATAAAAGCATATAAAATAAGATAAAGGCAAATAAAAATCTACATGTGTACACTGCAAATAGAGGTGTATTTCTGTAATCTCAGCTCCTTAGGGGGCTGATACAGGATGGTTATGAGCTCAAGGCACTTACAGATACCATCCCAACATAAATAACTATACAATAAATAAATAAATAAATAAATAAATAACCAGTGTGATGGCACACACTGCAATTCTAGCAGAAATATGGCGAATTCAACAAAAATTTTAGATTTGCAGCAACTCACTGTTAAAAAATATATATACCTTTTTTTTTTTCATAGGTATGAGTGATTTCTGTGCCTGGTATTCAGGGAGGCCAAAAGAAGGCGTTGGATCCCCACAAACTAGAGTTTCAGAGTTGTGAGCCACCACGTGTGTGCTGGGAATCCAACCCATCCCTAATTCACTTCCAAAAAAAAAAAAAACTGTTTTGAAGAGCCTAAAAAAACAATGGGAGAAATTAGTGATAGGCTGCTGTCATGCTAATGAAGTACCTTTCAGTTCTGAACCCCCCCCCCCCATTTTGCACTTGGGTACTTTAAGAATAATTCTCTTTTGACGGCTGGCAGAGTTAAAATGTCTAGGGCAGGTGGAAAGTGCTGGAAAGGCTACAGGAGAAAGGACTCTACTTCCTGGTTCCTGTGTACTCAACAAACAGACTCTGGCAGTAGACGTGGCTTTTCCAATGTCCAAATCTCACACCCACTCAGCTTTTCCAAGGTCCTTCGCTTGAGAGTCAGGGACTTCCGGCTGATGCACCCTGCAACTGCTTCCTACTGACCCCACCCACTAATGCTATGCTTTCTCTTCTAAAGAATTTTGGTGTGGAAAGACCCCCACCCTGACCTCCAGTAAGATGTTCCTTCTAGAACAACTTGCACACAGACTCCAGTATTGGAGTTCTAGGAAGTTCTCCATGACAGGTTTCCGAGAAGCCCCTGAGTTCTGCGGAATTTCTAGGAATAACTATCTTCTGCCCTCATTTATTCCGGAGTCCCTACATGCCATCAGTACAGGGCAGATCTCGAGCCTGAGAGATAATCTTCCTTGGGCATCAGGTAGTTGTTGCTCCTTTCCACTTCCTTTGAGTTCCCTTTGTTCATATTAGCCCGAGCCTGACACAGTTAAATTTTCAATTAACCTTTCCCTGGTTCAAATCACTGCGTATTTTCTCTCTGCTGATTGGACTCCAACTGTTACCACACTTTCTTTAGCTTCCACTAGCTAGCTTAATGAGTTAATTTGGTTATTACCAGCCAGAATAGTAGCCCTGTAATCCTTTGCTCTACTGCAATTTTGTACTGTTATTTGATGTTAATTATGATGCATAGGTATAAGAAGTTCATTGATAATATAGTTTACATTGTAGAATTCAATGAATGATGATTTATTACCATTCAACACTGAGTTTAATAGATGAGAAGATGCTGTATTTATAAACATATCACAAGGACAAAGGAAATATAAAATAATTACTCAGAGCTATATACTGGCCATGTTTAGAAGCTGACATCTATTTTAGTAAATTGTGCAAATTTATTTAAAGTTGCTTAGCATGATATGTCAGGTTCCAAGACAAGCTGTGAGTTGATGAAATATCCTTTCTAAAAATTCATTAATTTAGTTATTTTTGTGGTGCTAAAGATCAAACCCAGGGACTCACACATGCTAGACAAGTGTTCCACCACTGAACAGCAACCCCAGCTCTTATTTTTAGATTATTGTTTTATCTAGGGACATGGGGACAGGTCTTCTTTCTAAGTTACTCAGGCAGGGCTAAAACTCAAGACCTTGCATTTCTGCTTCTTGAGTAGCTAGGGTTAAAAGTGAGAACTGTCAGGCCTGGCTAATTAATTCATGTCTCTGAGACATGGTCTTACAAGGAAGTCTGGGATGGTTTTAAACTACCATGTAGTTCAAGTTGGCCTTGATCTCATGCTTTTCCTGCCTCTCCATCCAAGGCGCTGGAATTGCAAGCATGCACCACCAGGCTCTCTGCAAATTTCCCAGGCTGATCTTGAATTCACTCTGTAGCCCAGGAAATCCTTAGAACTGAAATCCTCCTGCCTCAGCCTCCTGAGAAGCTGAGATTTCAGGAGCAAGCCACAGGACCTGGCAGAGTTTGTAGTGCTGGAGAACTGAACCTAGAGCCTCATCATTGCTAGGAAATCGTTTTACTGCTGAGCTGTACATTTTTTGAATCCTCCTTTATACGTACCATCCCTTTCGTTTTGATTTCCTTCCTAGACTCACTGACAGGTTCCAGGCAGTCTTATCCAGGGAAACAAATGAGACTGACTCTCAGCAGTCATCTATGAAGAACTAAATTCAATGGATAGATCTCAAAGACCAGCATGAAGCTGCATCGTCAATAAGAGTGGGTAGGTTCAGGACCATGTGTACTGCCCCTGCAGGAAAGTTTCCTTTCTCTCCATATCTCTCCTACCAGCTTGCATTCAATTCTTCTTTCTGTCCCATTTCATCTTCTTTAAAGACCAATCTAAAGATAAGCTTGTGGATGCAGGATGTAACCATAGATACTTAGAAGCCAGAAGCAGGGGAATCACAAATTCAGGGCCTTCCTGAGCTATGGAGTTACTTCAGGGCTAGCCTGGGCAACTTAGTAAAATGTTGCACAAAATAAAAGGTAAAAAGAAGGCTGGGAACATAGCTCAGTATCAGATATCAGTATAGCTGGCATGAGACCTAAATTTAATAACCCATACCAGAAAAAAGAAATTGAAAGCTGTGTGGCATGATACTTGATATATTAACCTGCCCCACCCCAACCCCTGCTATCTTCTCTATCTGTAGCTTGCAACATTCCAAACCTCTCCAACCTTTGCCCTTATAAAGCAGTATGCTTGCTGGCTTAGGGATAAGACATAGAAGGAAACCTCTCTGGCTTCAGTTTCCAAAATCTCAAAGCCCCAAATGGGGAGAAACTTGAAGCTAAATAGAAGATGGCTTGAAAAGGAAGCCAGTGACGAGAGGTTTCTAAGTATAGAAGGAATGTGTGTTGTCTGTCACACCACAGATTCTGATGCTCTCTCTGAGGAGGCAGTGTAGGGGAAAAGTATGTCTAGGTGAATACTCACACACGGCCTGGCTCACAGTCCTGAGTCTCCCCTGACCCTTCAGAGTGATGAGTGATGCTCCATAGCTTTGAATCCTGGAATTGGGCTCTTGGAAACAAAAACCGAATTGTTGAAGTATGTTAAAATGCATATTTATTTGTTTTTATTTATTCTTTATTTTTCTGAGACATAGTCACACTACCAGATTCTCCTTAAATTTATGATCCTCCTAGCTCACCTCCTGAGTGTGAAGATCACATGCTTGTACTACCACAAATGTGCCCAAGTAAAGTGTGCATTTTTTAGAGGCTTGATTGATGACCTATACATTTATACAGGTACATGCTCATTAAAGTTTTCATTTTTCATGTTTTTCATTTTTTTTCATTTTTTTCATCTGCGTAGTATATTTTTCCTCTACCAGTATATCCAAAGGTTCTGTGACAGGTCATCACTGATCCTTCCGTTGTGCGTGTTTTAATGCACACTTATCAGGGTTGGAAATTCCAGCAACACCCATGTAGATCAAGCTGGTCTCAAACTCACAGAGACCCTCCTGCCTCTGCCTTATAGTGCTGGGATTAAAGGTGTGTGCCAATGTGCCTGGCTACATTTTCCTACTGTCCTGTGTCATACAGCTCTGCTATAGTTTCTCACCTCTCCAAGGGCACTCCTGTAAGTACCCTTCTTGTTCAAAGTCTAGTTTTAAATCCCTTTAGCTTTAAATTATTGTCTATGATTATTATATTTAACTGTCAAATATGATAATATTTTTGTTATAGTGCCCCTAATCTAAAAGTTCAAAATCTGTATAATCTGAAATCTGAAAGTTTTGAATGTCAGCATAATACTGAAAAGAGGGGAAAACTTCACATCTGATCTGATGTAATGAGACACAGCTAAAAATCAAGTGCAACAAAAACATTAAGCAAAATTATCTATAAGGTGTTTATGAAGTAATGAATCCCAGGACTGGGTCTCATCCACAAGTTATCTCATTGTATACATAGTCCAAAGTCAAGGTAATTCCAAAATCTGACAGTCTTCTGGTCCCAACTGTTTTGGATATGGAATATTTTAATCTGCGATAACTACCACATCTGTACATCTGGCCAGGTTTCCCTCCCAACAATACTATAATATAAACATCACCCTGTAGATGCCACACAGGCATCTAACACCCAATTTTACTTTTATACGGGGATTGACTATGTAGTCCAAACTGACCTTGGCTTCTCAATTCTCCTGTCTTAGCTAGGTTGGGTTTATAGGCACGAGTCACCTATGCCTGGTTTAAAATGCATCACTTTTTTATTGTTGTCTTTTTGTTTTAGGGGGAGGTCCTCTGCTTGTGTTTGCTTTGGTTTACTGAGTCAGAATCTCACTATATAGCCCAAGTTGGCCATAAACATGCAGTCTTCCTGCCATGGCCTCCATCAAATGTTGGAATTATAAGAATGTGTCATCACATGAAGCTTCAGAATGTATCTTTCGTTTTGTTTTGTTACTGGGTATTGGATGCTAGGCAAGTACTCTATTCCTGAGCTATAAATCCAGCCCCGTAACTCCCTTCATCTATACTCACTTTCTCCACCAATTGGGGTCTTAGCTGGAAATGTAGCACTCTCAAGAAGTCACTGATGAAAGTTTAGTGACTGATCAAGAAATCTCCCAAGCTTCTCTAACAACACTGAACAGACACTGGGAAGTCTAAAGGTGACCAGGCAAGGAACTTATGACACACATGTGATAGAAGCTGTGACCATAATGATGACTCATCTGTGGCCTCTCTCCATGACATCATGCTGATGCTACTGATTGGCTAAATTCACTCTGCAACTAGAAGCAATGTTGTTAAGTCCTTCCTAGTCAGGTTCCTGGGGCAGAAAGCCAAAGATCAAGAATGGAGAAGGGTTGGGGCAGTGGGGATGGAGGGTAAAAGACAGTAAAGAATGACCAATCGTCAGCGATATGGCACCACTAAAGACTCCGTTTCCCTAGCCAAGAACCCGGAAGTCTTTCTTATTGTACTATGTCAGTAAATCACCAAGTTTGCAAGTGTTACTCTCTCATGTTCATGCATGCCCCTTCTTGCTGGCTGTGTAGCCCAGGCAGGCATTGACAGTACAATCCTCCTGCCTTACCCTTCCAAGTTATTAGAAGTAATTACCAAACTGCACCTCAGGCCTCGTAATCCTACTTATCTTAATAAATAGATACATTCCTTATCTAGTCTCTCAGCTTCTGGTTTCAGAGCCACCCTTTACCATCTCTTCCTTTCTTCATACTGCTCTAGAAGCTCTTTCTGAAAGACTAAGCGTTAGTCTCTGTGATGCAAGGGCCACTCCTTGGCTCCAAATTTTTAATTTTAAAATTAACTATGAATTTCATATGCCAAAACTTCAATAAAAGCCGATAGATACTGAAGTGTATTAAATAAAATGTGAAATGCTTCTAAACAGTGATCATAACTAACAATTTCAATATGACTTTTTACCTAGATTTTTAAATATATATATATATATATATATATATATATATATATATATATATATATATATCTTGAGATAATTATAGACTTCCAGAAGGCAGGGAAAAAATGGTACAGAGAGTCCCCAGTGTTGTGAATTGTGTCCCCCCAAGAGATGTGCTCCAGTTCTAATCCCAAGTGCCTATTAATGTGACGTCATCTGGAAATAGAGTTCTTTTTGATCTATCATGTCAAGATGAACTAGATATACTAAATTAGGCTGAATGTCAAACCAATGACTTATGTTCTCATAAAAAGAAACTTTGACCAAAGACACATGAAAAATGAACCATGTGACCACAGAGAGAGACATTATAGCATATCTACAAATTTGGGAGAAGCAAGTATTGCTTGGTAACCATTAGCATCGAGGAAAAGGGAAGGAGAGATGCTTCTTTAGATCAGCTTCAAGAACATCACTCATTCCTCCAAGACAACATCTTGACCTTGGAATGAATTCTGGGTTGTGAATTCTCAGCTCCAGAATCGTGAGAGAGATTTCTGTTATTCTGAGTCATCTTATCTGTGGTAGTTTAGCAACCCTGCAAACCCTGTTTCAGGAGCTTCCTCCAATGGGGGACATCTTCTGATACTATGCCACAGTACCAAAAAAGAAATTGTCAGCTAGTGAACAAGCTTGTTCAGATCACCCCAGATTGTGTTTATACACACACACACACACACACACACACACACACACACACACCACACACACCAGAGAGAAAGGGAGATTTTCTTTTTTCTTACAAATGCCAGGAAAGCCCTGTGTCTCCAAGTTGCACCCTCAGCCCTTCATTGCTTATAAAACCCCTTGGTACTCGGTTCACATAAAATTAACTATCAATCAATTTGCAAAACACATGAAACTCAAGAAGAAGGAAGACCAAAGTGTGGATACTTCGATCCTTCTTAAAAGGGGGAACAAAATACCCATGGAAGGAGTTACAGACATAAAATTCAGAGCAGAGACTGAAGGAATGACCATCCAGAAACTGCCCCACCTGGGCAACCAGCCCATAAACAACCACCAACTCAGACACTATTGCAGATGCCAAGAAAAGCTTGCTGACAGGAGCCTGATATAGCTGTCTCCTGAGAGGCTCTGCCAGTGCCTGACTAATACAGAAGTGGATGCTCACAGTCACCCATTGGATGGAGCACAGGGTCCCTAATGAAGGAGCTGGAGACAGTACCCAAGGAGCTGAAGGGGTTTGCAGGAGGAACAACAATGTAAACCAACCAGTATCCCCAGAGGTCCCTGGGACTAAACCACCAATCAAAGAAAACACAGGGAGGGACTTGTGGCTCTAGCTGCATATGTAGCAGAGGATGGCCTAGTTGGACATCAATAGGAGGAGAGGCCCTTGGTCCTGTGAAGGTTCTTTGCGCCAGTATAGGGGAATGCCAGGGCCAGGAAGCAGGAGTGGGTGGGTTGGAGAGCAGGGGTTGGGGGGAGAGGATAGGGGATTTTCTGGTAAAACTAGGAAAGGGAATAGCATTTGAAATGTAAATAAAGAAAATATCTAACAAAAATGGACACAAAAAATAGCTATCGATAACATGTGCAACGGGCAAAAGGCTTTTTTTTTTTTAATGAGGAATGCCCTCAAATCAAGAAAAATACAAACAAATGGGAAATGGGTTAAAAATAGAAACATCCAACTCATGGAAAGAAGAGTGTGACGGGCCGCTAAGTGCCTGAGAGCTGCTGAACTGCGCTGAACTTCACTGACTCTCGGTGAGGTGAGGTATACATTGTAATTACCACGAAATGTTCTTCCAGACTATGTACAATGGTCCAGGCTTGTAATCCTAGTTTTCTAGGGGCAGAGGCAGGAGGATGACAAGTTTGATTCTGGTCTGGTCTATATAGTGAGTTCTAGGCCACCCAAAGCTATATTTCAAGACCTTGAATAAATAAACATATTTCCAGTTGATATAATCCTTCCAATGAATACACCAGGCAGAAGTACTTATACTCAGTGAGATGGGATATAAAGTAATACATTTTTCAAAAGACAATTTAGAAATATATGTGATATCTAAGGTGCACCATTTGATCGAAAAATTACACTTTTAAGATTCTTGAGAATACTTTTATACATACAGAAAGTGATACTCAAGAGGTTGTATTGTTTTTAATATATAATAACATTTTAATAATAAAAGATCAGACAAGCAAATGTTGTGCCATAAAAAAACAATGGTTATGGGCCTGGAAAGACGGCTTAGCAGTTGAGAGCACTTACTGTTCTTATAAAGAACCTGGGTTCAATCCTTAGCACCCACGTAGTGGCTCACAACCATTTATAACTCCAGTTATAGAAGACCTGATATATTCTTATGGCCTCCAAGTACACCAGGCATGCGGTTCATAGATAGATAGATAGATAGATAGATAGATAGATAGATAGATATACATATATATGAAAGAAAAACATTCATACATATAATATAAATTTTAAAATGTTTAAAAAGAATGGCTGAATTGTAACATGCCCTAATTTTACAGCATAAGAAGAATAGATAAGCTGACAATTGCACCGCTGAGTGACTAAACAAAATCATGGAACAGTACACATTAGAGAGGCCGATTTAAGGAAGGTAGGTGTTACCTGCATTGCTATTAAGTTCTGGGGATAGTTTGGATAGTTTAAATATTTACATAACCTTTGGAACTTCAGTTCTTTCATAGCAAATGAGAATGTTAACATTAGTGTCTATCTCAAAGGCTCATGTTCACATTAAATCAGTTGATATATTTAATTATATTTTAAAATGATATCTGGCACTTAGCTATTTATAGTAAATGTTAACTACTATCATCATTATTGCTTTAGCATAAAATCTATATATTACTTCCATATCTATTTATATCTGTCTATACATACACACACACACACACACACACACACACATACAAAACACTCACACACTTTTGCTGGAGAGAGAGGCACACACCGTATCAATAGAAGCAGGAAGACTGAAAGTTTGAGACCCAGCCTGAGCTACATAATGAGACCCTGTCCAAAAAAGAAAAGCCAACATTTGCATATGAGTAGGTATATACATGTATGTGTATGCACATGAGTATGGATGCCAGTGGGCAACCTTGAATGTAATTCCTCAGGAGCCACTGGGACAGGGTGTTTTTGTCCTGGGGATCAATCACCCTTTAAGCTATGATGGCTGGCCAGTGTGTCCCAGTCTCTGCCCTTTGGCACTAGGATGACAAGCACATGCCACCATGTCTGCCTTTAGAGAGGTGCTGGAGATCAGACTCAGGTCCCCAAGCTTGTGTGGCAGGCACTTTACCAATAAAACCGTTTTCCAGTCCTCTCTATAAACTTAGCGTGTTGGCAGATGATCCTGGACCTCAATGGGAGACACAGCAGCGTCAGTTGGGTCAGAAGAAGCAGCTGTGTGGTCACTAGGGACAAAGTGACTAGTTCTTCATGACTCATGCCTAGCAGTATGGTTTTCAAGTCATCCCCAAGGCTTGTGAATTACCCACTTCCTGTCGTTTTGGTTTTTTGTTTTTTGGTTTTTTTGTTTTCTTAAGAGAGGGCTTCTCTGTGTAGCCCTGACTGTCTAGGAGCTTATTCTACAGACTGGGCTGGCCTCATACTTAGAGATCCACATACCTCTGCCTACCACCCAAATGTTGGGATTAAAGGTGTGTGTTCCCCCTGCCTAGCAACACTTACTGTCTTTTTAATAAAGATTTTCCCCTAATTATCTGGAGTTGATTGGTTTCCTTACTATATGTTAAGAACTTTGGCTACTAGGAGGACTTTTTTTTGTAATAAAAACTCTCTCTAACCTTTTATTATGAACAATTTCAAACATGTAGAAAAGCAGAATAATAATTGTACAGTGAGTATCTGCATACTGTACACCCAGACTCAATGATTAGTAATCTTTTGTGTGTTCATATGTTTTGTTTATTTGGTTGATTTAGTCTCAGTTTTCAGATGGAATTTTGGTATGCAGCTTAAGCAGGCTTAAACTCGGTTCTTCTCCCTCAGCATCCCTCATGCAGGATCACAGAAGTCCATGGAGCACAGCTAGTAATGTTTCCATATACTTGCTTTGTCTTTACAGATGCCTAGATACTTCTTCCTGAACGTTTGGAGGGCAGCTGTCTGATTAGTGATTTGTTTTGTTTTGTCCTAACTGGAAACAAATGTAGTCTTTTACAAAACAGAATATATGAGATTTAGGCCTTCTTTTATGGCCCAGCTTCTACCCACAGATCAAGAAGAAACAGAAACTAACAGCTGTTAGTTATACTAACAGGATGTGCTGGGCTTATCAGCGTGAGTAGAGTAAGAGAGGTGACTCTAGGACACAGGCTGTGGGCTGCTCCAAATGCACATAATCTGCTCCTCTCACCTTCAGCCTGCTTAAAACAGAGACAGTGGGATACAAGCGCTAATCACTTCCTTGGCTCAGAACCACGTTCCTGGGAACGCTGAGCAGAACAGACACACACAGTTATCATCCACTGCTGTCAGAAGTTTGTACAAATATCTCAGCATGGTGATCAAGAATTGCCGCAGCCTGCTTACAATCTAACTGTTCAGCGCTGGCCACTTCCTCTTAGGAAACCCCAATAACGCAGTTTCTAGGATGCATTTCAAAATGCTTTTCCCCCTGTGTCTGTGCTCAAATTCACCTTCATTTTGTAAAGCCTAAAATGGATGCCATACACCCAGGGAAATGTTTGCATATGGCTTATTTTGCTCATCAAATCTTTATAGTACCATCTTGAGCTTTTCTCCAAATTAAGTAAATTCAAGAAGGGTGTTCGTCAAACAATAAGCAGTCCATTTTTGTGAGTTTAATTAAGATAAGCAATCTATAGTAGCTTTATGAGTAAATACCAGTAATTAAAAAGAAAGAATTGTAATGAAAAAGAAGTTCGAATGATCAAATTTTTTTTCTGAGGCAGGGATTCATTATGTAATACAGCTGGCCTTGACCTCACGATTCTCCTGCTTTTGCCTCCACAGAAGTAGGATTACAGCCAACACACCTGGCTCTGTTGGTCAATTCTCTCTGCTTGCTCTTCCCCATATCTGATAACACATCTTTTGGGAAGCTTCCTGAGACCCTAATGAAGAATTCTCACATTGTAATTGTTTTCTTTTAGAGCATTAAGACCTTCTACATGCTGGGTAAATGCTCTGCCACTAAGCTATGTCCCCAGCCCTCTTTCTCACTATTTTGAGACAGGGTCTCACTAGCTTGCCTAAGCAGGCCTTGAACTTGTTATCCTCCTGCCTTAGCCTACAAAGTAGCTGGAATTTCAGGCCTTCACCACCAAGCCCCACCCCCTACCACACTCTTTTGACATTATATACCTACTGCTTATTCACACTTTATACTTTCATTAGTTTTCATGATTATTTTCTAATATCCTTTGCTATCAGTAGCAAATGTTGCTATGTGCTAAAAGATCACATTTGGTTTCATTCATCACCATGGCCTTACCATGTAATATAATTAATGAATAAGTGACTGACTATAGTGGCATCGTGGTGCCTGAAAGTCAAGAGCTTATGCAGAGAATCACTAATAACTGTATAAGAAATCATCCTAGAAGAGAGACTAGAAATTTGGGTTACAAAATGATACAAAATGATGCCATGCTCTGGGTGCCGTTTTAAATAATAATCAAAAGACTGGAAAACTACTTGTGAACTAATCCAACAAAAATTCATTAACAAGTTTTTTTTTTTTTATAAATCAATTGTTACATATTCAAGCAGGCAGTGTTTTTAACATAGGTTTTCCAGTTGCCATGGTGATGCAGGCCTATAATCCCAACACTTATTGGAAATGGGGTGGGGTGGGGTGAGAGAGATCAGGGCTTAAGGTTATCCTCATCTATACTTTGAGTTCCAAGACAACCTGAGCTACAGGAGACCCTGCCTCAAGAAACCAAAAGCCAGGGCTGGAGAGATGGCTCAGTGGTTAAGAGCACTGACTGCTCTCCCAAAGGTCCTGAGTTCAATTCCCAGCAACCACATGGTGGCTCACAACCACATGGTGGCATGGGATCCCATGCCCACTTCTGGTGAGTCTGAAGACAGCAACAGTGTATTCATATACACAAAATAAATCTTTAAAAAAAAAACAAACCAAAAGCCAAACAATTTTCTATATACATATGTATGTGAATATGCATTCTTAAAATACACACACACACACACACACACACACACACACACACACACACACGAGGGCCGGGGGGGTTGGATAGTGGGAGGGAAAGGGGAAGGAGTAGTGCTGGTGATGGCTTCATTAGAAGCTATTTTTTTTTTTCGAGACAGGGTTTCTCTCTATAGCCCTGGCTGTCCTGGAACTCACTTTGTAGACCAGGCTGGCCTCAAACTCAGAAATCCGCCTGCCTCTGCCTCCCGAGTGCTGGGATTAAAGGCACGTGCCACCACGCCCGGCTTAGAAGCTATTTTTTAATTTGCAAAAAAATTACCATCATGTTGGGCGTGGTGGCGTATACGCCTTTGATCCCAGCACTTGGGAGGCAGAGGCAGGCAGATTTCTGAGTTCGAGGACAGTCTGGTTTACAGAGTGAGTTCCAGAGCAGCCAGGGCTACATAGAGAAACCATGTCTGGAAAAACAAAACAAAACAAACAAACAAACAAAAACACATACACACAAAAATTACCAGCATAGCCTGAATCAATTATTGACACTAATTTAGAGAAAGTAGAATGGAAAGATAGCAATTATCTAATTTTCATGTTGAAAACATTTAATTGGCAACATAAAGCAAAACCCAGACTGTCAAAATAACTGTTATTAATATTAATCATAGCTTCAAGATGATTTACAAAGTCTTCCTTCTCCTTGTGAAGAGAGCAAGCTTAGATTTTTAAAGTCTAAAGCTTACTTAAAATGAAAAATTCTTTTTCAAAGCTCTTTTAGTATCCTTCAAAACAGTCTGCCACCTTAAACTCCAGCACAAGTACTGTGTTTGGCACGAAGCTTAAGATCAGATGCTGGTAATATTCCTCATTAAGGAAAAGGGCTCTCTGTATGTTCTCCATGTTCGTTTCTGACACTTAATTAGAATTAATGAACTTAGCCATTTACAGATGGCAAGGGCTGCCAGGACTTCAGAAACCATAGACCAGAAAGATTGATGAAATTTGTGACTTTACTCACAGGAGGCCAAGTGAGATCAGACACTTTAATTCTACATGTATAGCTGAGCATTTGTGTCTCCACGCCTGTGTAGAAGTCTAAGTGAGCCTAAGGCATGACCTTTGACAGCTTTGTGCTGTACAAGGAGCATACAGAAAATTGTCTGTAAAAGAACGCATTAGAATCCCCAGTACATCTTGGTGGGATCACTATGTTGTCAAACAATAATGGAATGTTTAAATACAAATAAAGTATGCTTTTCCTGAGTGGTGTCCACTCTCTGTGTGTAATTATTGGATATATATTGGGTAGTTCCAACTTTGAATGAGTGTTTTCATCTTTCACTTAAGGGACCAGCTCACCTCTTGGCACCCGTGATGCAGTAAACAACAGCCTCCAGATGCCAAAGTGTTCTCCTGCCAGCACCAGCAGATGGCTGGGTGGATGGCAGACACAAAACCTAGCTCCTTACCAAACTAGCTAGCTCACTATCTTTGCCTGGTTTGACACTTACAAAAGAGGCCACACGATTTGTATTTGATCTTAGAAATAATATAATAATAAAAGGCACAGGCAACTTGAAAATAACTAAAACATTATCAATTTCTATCATACCTATTTTAGATTTCTATTAATCTGACTCATCTTCAGAAGTAACTGCCATTTAAAATTTTTGGTTTTCTTTTTCTTTTTATAAAGATTTGTTTATTTATTTTATGTATATGAGTACAGACTGTAGCTGTACAGAGAGTTGTGAGCCTTCATCTGGTTGCTGGGAAGTGAATTTAGGACCTCTGCTCACTCTTATCAGCCCCACTCACTCCATTCAACCCTGCTCATTCAGTCCCTGCTCACTCCAGCCCAAAGATTTATTTATTATTATAAATAATTACACAGTAGCTGTCTTCAGACACACCGGAAGAGAGCATCAGATCTCATTACGGGTAGTTGTGAGCCACCATGTGATTGCTGGGATTTGAACTCAGGACCTTTGGAAGAGTGCTCTTACCTGCTGAGCCATCTCACCAGCCCCTGGTTTTATTTTTCTGTTTCTCCCCTCACCTCCATCCTTTCTACCCCACCCCTTTTATCTTCCCCACACATTAGGGGTGCAAGCTAGGGCCTTGTGCATGCTAAGCAAACACTCTGCTACTGAACTACCCAGCTCTTGATAGATATTCTTTTAGATCAAGTCTCCCTCTGTAGCCCAGCCTGCTCTTGAATTGAAGCTCCTCCTACCTCTGGGTGTGTGTTGGGAAATATAGGCAGGGACCACCAAGCCCAGCATCTAAGCCCTTTTAAAAGTAATTTTAGCATGTAGGTATATCAAATTAAACTTTGTATTGTTTTATTTCTATTGTTCTGTGCTTTATAAAAGTTTTATTGTATTTAATGTAGTTTTCTGTATCTTCCTTTCTTTTTCAACCAACAGAATGTTTCCAGGGTTCATCTGTGTCTGTTATTTACAGCCTCAGATCACACATCCACTCCACTGCTGTATCAGCGTTCAATGACAGCATAGTTTGTGAATGAATCCTTTAGTGTCTGGCCCACACTGGAGCTGTCCATAGGTTTATGTAAAAAGTAACTTTTATCGACCAGATATAGTTGTCTTCTTAGAGGCTTACTGCTAAATAAACTCACCCTTTCTAGCTCTTTTCGAGTTCTGGCTGGCTGCTTTAACTCAGCTCCCTGGCTCAAACTCCTCTCCAAGCTGACTGATTCAAATTGGGTTCTCTCGGCTTATGACTGAATTGCTCTGCTTGAAAAACTGCTTCTGAGCTCCACGAACTGAACTGCACAAACTCAGCTGAACTCAACTGCATTCAATGGAACTGCACAGACTCAACTGAACTCCACTGCATTGCCTGAACTCAACTGACCTTCACTCACTAAACTGCCCTCCCTCCTGACTCTGTGCTGTTCTCTTCAGGAGCCTCTCTTTCCCCTGCTGTTCTCCTGAGAGTTGGGTGGATCTCTGACTCATTCTGTTAAATCTTTCTCAGATTTGTCACTTAGCCTCTCTATTGGACTTTGCTTTCAAACATGGCTGCTTCCTTCTAAAAATTAAACTTACCTACGTTGTTTGGGAGTGTTTGCATTCCAGCCAGAGGGCCTTAAGATGTATTTCCCACAACAAGATGTGTCATTCCAGCCAAATCTCACAGACCTAGAAGGTCTTTGGGTGTGATCCCTTGCCAAAGCAGCCATGTTGCTTGATTAAAGTGGTGGCGCACGCCTTTAATCCCAGCACTCGGGAGGCAGAGGCAGGCGGATTTCTGAGTTCGAGGCCAGCCTGGTCTACAGAGTGAGTTCCAGGACAGCCAGGGCTATACAGAGATACCCTGTCTCGAAAAAACCAAAAAAAAAAAAAAACTCCTGTACAGGTTTTGGTTTTGTCTTTATGAATGGCGCTACTGTAAAAATGCCTGGAGAGCAGGGCCAGATTTCTCAAGGGTAAAGTCTAGGAATAAAATAATAGAATTTTAGAATCCTCAGCAAGTCAGTGTCACAAGGCAATGCCAAGATTTTCTAAAATGATCATCAGGTTGCTCTTTATCATCTTTCCTCCAGCCAGCAGCCCATGCCGTATTGTTTCAGCTGGTACAAGATCGACCTCGACAGGGATGGCCCTATGCCAGGACTGGCAGGAAGGTTTCCCAGTTTCTTAATGCAAAATACGAATTTGCATTCCTTTGCAAAAGGAATCCTGGGCAGATCATCTGGACTATCCTCTACAGAAAAAAAGCAGAAAAAGGGGGCAGACAGAAGAAATCGAAAAAGAACCCAATGCACAGCCAAATGCCAGTGGGTTATCACTGGAGAACCTCTCGCTGATACAAAGGCCAAGAGGACTGAGAAACCAGAAGTTAGGCAAACTGAGTGAGAGTACGGTATCAGGACTGCCAAGGACACACACACACACACACACACACACACACACACACACACAAAACACATTAAAGGAGACAGATAGCAATGATGCTGCCAAGGTCCTGACAGAGGCAGCACCTACGCAAAGACTATTAAGTCTGAAGATCTCTGCTCCTGGAGTCAGTGGAAAATGCAGAATTGGTAGGTCAGAGTTTTAAATAAAGATCCATCTGTAACTCTTAACAACAACAACAACAGTGATTGCCAAATTTACAGTAACACCAGCAGCTTGTAAGAGTTCCTGTCGATCCATCGTACCACCAGCACTTATCAGACTTTATCCTAATGCAGGGGGTGAGAAAAAGTGAGATCATTTGGAATTACTCCTTGGCTGGCTCATCATGTCCAACCATGATGACATCCCAATCCATCTCAGAGCTGTGGACCAAAAGGAATTGGAGGAGGTAGATACAGTTTCTCACAGAGTCATCGAAAATTTGGCCGTATGTACAGCTATTCCCTGCAAAAAGCCTTTCCTAAGACTCTCAAGGTCATATAACGTGTACATTCATTCCTTTTATCTATATGGTTAGTTTCTTCTATGTGCCAGCCGCTTTCCTAGAAGTCCTGTCATTCATTGATGAGAGGGGAAACAGGCAATAATCAATGGCTATGTGAGCGAAGCTGGTGGCACATATGTGTAATTCTAGCACACAGGAAGTTCAGGCAAGAGGATCGAGGCCAGCTTGAGCTACACGGTGGTTTACATAGAAAGAACCTCCCAGAACAAAACGATGAGAACTGGGGGGTCGGGGGGGGGGGAGTATGTGTACTATAATGAAGGTGAACACCAGTTTGAAGGCTAGACAGAACAGGTTCAAATTCATTTTCAAACCATACCAGGCACTTGGTCCTTCTGAGCTGTCACCACTCTAGAGGAGGTGGGACCTGGGAGAATGGAACTGATAAATGAGGAGGGCTAAAGTCTCACGTGATAATAGCCAACTTCATTCAGAGCATCAGACAACTTAGCCTGTGAGAGTTAAGAGAAGTCACACGAGTAAAGCGCTCATGAGTTCAAGCTGTACACAGTCACGGGGACAAGCTGCATGGGCCAGGTCCTGTTTTTGCATCGAGGGATATAAAGGATAATTCAATCATTCAACTGAATAACAACAGCGAGCAATCATAAGTTATCAGAAGTGAACTCACTCCCATCCACTGCACCTAGGAGAGCACAAAAACACTGTCCAAGGACAGTTCAGTGTTTTGGAGAAACCGAGGTCACACAGACTCTTTGCTTTCCTGGAGTGTTCTCAGAATTCTTCTCACACAACTCAATTCCTGAACCATGTTCCAACATGTTTTACCAGGAAGTATTATCCTGCAAATATACAAAGACAGGTGTTCTTTACTATCTGCACACTTTAAGGAGAGTCTGGGATGAGCACTTAAGGGTTTCAAGGGTGGAGCAATATCATCTCCTCCACTGTTTCTCCTGGAGGTGGACCCACAAGGACAGCGTTCCCAATAGACATGGAAGCCTACACCCTCAAGCATAGATCTGTGCATTGAACCTGCTTGCCTTCTCCTTAGTTGAACAAATATCTTGAGTCTGATTCTGCCTTTGTTTTTCTGCACAGGGTCATGAGCCTTGGGGTTAGCCCTGCTCTTCTTAACCCACTATCCTCCTTGATATTTTCCTGACATCACAGATGACTGTAGACCAACATTTACTGTAGCAGGATGTGGCAGTGCATCCTGAAACATCAAGATCTCCAGGTAAGCCTGGGCCATACAGCAAGATCCTGCCTCAAAACAAACAAACAAACAAACAAACAAACAAAACAAGGGTTGAGGTACAGGGTGGCTGAGTGTTTGCCAAGCATGTGCAAGACCCTGGACGGCATCTCCAGCACTACAAACAAGCAAATCCATAAATATTTCCTTGTTGGTTTTGTCAACTTGATGAAAACCTAGACATATCTGGGAAGAGGGAATCTTAATTGTGAAAATGTCTTAGTAGGATTGACCTGTAGAGAAGTCTACAGAACATTTTCTCCATTAATGATTAATGTGGATGAGCCCAGGGCATTGCAGGTAGCACCACCACTGGATAGGAGATACTGGGTTGTATAAGAACGCAGGCTGAGCAAACCATGCAGAGAAAGCTAGTAATCAGGGTTCCTTCATGGCCTTCTACTTCAGTTCCTGCATCCAGGTTCCTTCCTTGAGTTACTGCCCTGATTTCCCACAGTGCTTGACTGTGATCTGAATGTAAGCCGAAATAAACCCTTTCAAATCCAAGTTGCTTTTGGTCATGCTATTTTATCACAAAAACAAAAACCCTAACTAAAACACCAGCCAACTGGCAAAAATCAGTATTTTTTGAGTCAAGGACTTACTATGTAGCCTAAGTCAGCCTTGAACTCATGATCCTCTCATGAGTTCTAATATTCTGAATATTAGAATTACAGGTATGAGCCGGCATGCCTGGTATCTCCTGTATATTTATACTACTACAATGTAATAATCATCCTATATTACTTATGAAATAATGACAATAAAAGGATCTATTAATCTTTTAAAATATTTATTTTATGTATGTGGGGGCCTAAGTGTGTGTACATGTATCACATATGTGCAGGGGTCTGTGAAAGTCATAGAGGAATGAGATCCCCTGGATCTGGAGTTGTAGATGGTTGTGAGCTGCCATGTGGGTGCTGGGAACCAAACCTGGTCCTCTGTAAGAGCAACAGGTATTCTTAACCACTGAAGCCATCTCTCCAGCCCTGTATGTCTTTTGTGTTGGCTTTTTAAGCCTAGAACTCACAAAGGATTACAGGTGTGTACTGCCATCGCTGGCCTACATGGCTTGAGTACTGTTCGTTACTCTTCCTACCAGCACCATATTTTGAATCACTGAGGGCTGAATCTGTGAAAGCAGAACCTGGGGACACTGAAGACTATATATAAGCCACTCTGAGAAAATTGAACACAAGTGAATATTGAATAATTCAGTTTTTAAAAAATTTTTCGAGACAGGGTTTCTCTGTGTAGTCCTGGCTGTCCTGGAACTCACTCTGTAGACCAGGCTGGCCTCGAACTCAGAAATCCACCAGCCTCTGCCTCCCAAGTGCTGGGATTAAAGGTGTGCACCACCACCGCCTGGCTGAATAATTTAATTTTTAAAGTGTTTTATTATTTTATGTGTTTAGGTGTTTTGCTTCCTTGCATGTCTGTGCTCTGGTACCTTCACAATCCAGAAGAGGGCATTGAAAACCCTAGAACTGGAGGTACAGATGGTTGTGAGCTGCCATGTTGATGTTGGGAATGAATCAAATCTTCTTGAAGAGTAAGCATTGCCCTTAATTGATGAACCATCTCTCCAGACCGCCCCTCTTTATTTCTCTTTCTCTTTCTCTTTCTCTTTCTCTTTCTCTTTCTCTTTCTCTTTCTCTTTCTCTTTCTCTTTCTCTTTCTCTTTCTCTTTCTTTCTTCCTTCCTTCCTTCCTTCCTTCCTTCCTTTCTTCCTTTCTTCCTTTCTTCCTTTCTTTCCTCCTTTCCTTTTTTCCTTTCGGTATTTTGAGATAGGGTTTTACTTTGTAGCCCCGGGTGTCCTAGAATGTCCCCCTCCCTTCCTTTTTAAGATTTATTTTTATTTGTGTATATGCCACGTGTGTGTGTGTGTGTGTGTGTGTGTGTGTGTGTGTGTGTGTGTGTGTGTAGAATCCAGAAGAGAATCCCCTGACATCTGTGAGCCATCCTATGTGGGAGCTGAGAATCAGGCTCTTGCTCTCTGATAGAGAAGGAAGCACTCTTAACCTCTATGCCATTTCTCCAGTCCCAATTTAAAGATACTGGAATCACTTTTAAAGTCGGATAATGTAGTAGCAGATCATAGAAACATGTTCTGATATCGAGAAATGTGCACTGAATGTCGTTGAAAGGAATTACATGGTATCATGTATGAAATTGTCAAAGAATAACATTTTAAAAAGTAAGAAATTATATAATGCCTTGGTTTGCTTTAAGGTGATCTAGAGGTAGATAGAAACCTGTAAATGGATTTACAGGTGTAGCCACAGAGAAAGAGATATACGGGGCTTGCGGTATGATCCATTTTAATGCAGTCTGTAAGTCAATGCCAACACCTTGCATAAAGTAGCTATTCACAATTCCAGTTGAGTCTGAAGGACTGAAAAATAAATTTTCAGATTACTACACAGAGGATACTATCAGGAAAGTGTCCTAGAAACACTTCCATTTTAGAATCAGCTCTTCTCAAAGCCGTTGTCTAGGATGTATGATTGAACTTTGGGTAATGTAAGCCTTTGAAACATAAACCATCATTCCACAGGGAAACATGGGCTGCTCATTTCCAGGACCTAACACAGCCATTCCATACTTTGGAAAGCATAATTATGGACTGTTTCTGTGATGTTTACTGTGAATTTACTCTGGTCTCTTACAGCCCAAGATTGAGTCTTTGGGAACCAGCTGGGCAAACTCCCAGAAGACTGAGCATGCCTCTGCTCATATAATTTAGGAAACCAGATTCCTAACTTCCCTGGTAAAAACCAAAGTCTCGAAGGGCTAGTACCCTGGAGGTCTTCCTCTTCGCCGTCCTTGCTCTGTTCATCACAACATAACTTCTGGACGTTCCTCAGAGACCAAGACTTCCTGCTCTGTTCCTGAAGTTCTCTGCTCTTTGGAGTGGTTCATAGAAACAACTAATCCAGAAGGTCTTAAACCTGCAGATTCTACAAGGACTGCCTGGAAAGCAGAGATTAAACAGTACCAGTAACAACTACCTGCTGTCTTTTGTGAAGAAACATATTTTAAAAATCTTGAATTTCTTTGAGGATTCCAAATTCGATATATTTTACTTCAAAGGATTAAACCTGTTTCTCCAGGATTCTGTGAGCAGTCACATTAGAAGTGTTACACACAGCATATATGTAGATCATGTGTGTAACACCAAAGACTCAGACTGCCCTGTGACTCATGATTCTCCTGCCTCAGCATCCTAAGTACTAGTATTACAGGCATGTGCTATCTTTTCCTGGCTTCTAAAGACCCTTCTTACCTGAACTACACTCTTGGAATGTCACCCAATTACTGTAATGATATCTGAAAGGAAAACAAAATTTTAATAAGAGAAGCTGTTCTGGGCCCTACGGTTTGTACGGACAGTGGTTAATAAGCATTGGGAAATGTTTGTTTTAACATTTGCCCGCAGGGAGGTTTTCTCATTTGCTCTGAGACGAAACCAAAGAGAGCCATGATTATGTTCCCACATCTTGTAAAGGCTGACCAGTGTGGACTCTGGCTCTTTTTTGCATATAAATTTTTTATAGAAAAGAGCCTTGGGTTCTGGGAAACTCCACTCCCATGTAATAACGATGCCTTTGTTTTCAATAGTATCTGTGAGAAAGGAAGCATAGCATGATAGTAATATGGCCAAAGGGTCAACGGTGATGCTAACAGGATGCCCACCAAAGGGACAGAAATTCCAGTGGGCCATGGGCAAAGCCAGAAGCTCCCACAGGAGCATGGAAGCTTGAGCTCTTGATCCTCAGCACCCACATTGTGAGCTGGGTGTAGGTGACACATACCTTCACTCCTAGCGCTCTGGAGGCAGGGACAGCTAGATCTCTGTGAGTTCTAAACATCACACTTTCTGCTAAAATGAAATCATGTGCAGAAAAGCCTTTTTCTTTGTCCAATAATAATTCTTAATATTCTGAGCATGGGAGTAGTAATCAAGAAATATAGAAGGACCCAAGGAGCATGGGATAATGGCTGAGTAAGAATAACACATCATGGGGCTGGTGAGATGGCTAAGCGGGTAAGAGCACCCGACTGCTCTTCCTAAGGTGATAAGTTCAAATCCCAGCAACCACATGGTGGCTCACAACCATCCGATCTGGCTCCCTCTTCTGGAGTGTCTGAAGACAGCTACAGTGTACTTACAAAATAAAATAAATCTTTAAAAAAAAAGAATAACACATCATTATTGAAGTATAACACAGGCTTATCCATTGAAATGATATGTCAATATTTAATGTATCATAAAATAGTCCACATATTCAAAGAAACATAAAGGAGGGACTGAGGAAATAAACTCCAGGATACAGTGCTCGCCTAGCATGCAACAGACCCTAAGTTAAGTTGCCAATAATGTTACAAAAAAAAAAAAAAAAAGTAAACCACCTTGGTATAGTTTGAGACAAGAGCTGTAGCTCAGCTAGTAGAATGCTTGCCTTCATGAAGCATTCTTGAATTCAATTCCCAGCACCACATAAAACAAGTCACAGTGGCACAAAGTCTGTAATGCCATCACTGGGGGGGGGGGGGGGGGGGGGGAGAGACAAGAGGATCAGAAGCACAGGGTCCTGTAGTTCTAATACCACTCTGCGATTATTCTGAATTGAGAGCTTATCATCCCTGGGGATTGTGTTTGTACCAACTCTGTAGAAATTATAAACATTCTCCTTCAATTCCAAAACCCTAGGGCATGTTTTAAATTATGCTAAAAATATCTCTTGCTGCTCTAATAAGTTAATATTAAAATGTTTTAGCACAGCATGCCACTTTCTACACTATGTTACTTTAAATGGGTCAACTAATTGGTAGTAAAAATAAATAATAATTGTAAGCAATCTGAGGACTCAATGGATTAAATTTATAGTTTTTAATTCTACTTTTTTTTTAAGGAAAGGGGAAAAAAGGCATTCAAAAATAGAAGGAACCTGGCTGACCTGGAGCTTGGCCAAAGAATGCTTGTAGTAGGTATAATCACCTGACAGTAGCCAGAGTGAACCACTTCTAAGGGGCTAATGACCAAGGGGTGTACGCTGCTCCCTTCGAGGTGGGCAAAGTTCCCAATGAACTCAGCCTTAGTCCTGACCTTCTCTGGTTATAATTTAGGTGTGTTTTGGAGTTGCGTGTAAAAGCCTATTAACAGCCTTAGAAAATCTCTCTGCTGTTACAGTCATGAGAGGCCTTGTCTCTTAGACATCGGCGACTCTTGCCAAAGTGGCAGAATGAACAATGGATGCCCTTAGAAAGGACATTGTAGTAGGCTACCTCAGGAAAATATGAACGGATCAAATGAAGCATAGTTTCTTTTGGAATGGGCTAGATCAATGGGGCATTGATGGGAGCCAACAGTGGAGATGGTCATAGTGTAATGACCTGGCATTTGATATATAAGACAAAGATTTTTATATTCTTAATACAATTCTACGGTAGTATTTCTGAAGTCTAAACAACACTGAATTATTGTTGTTTAATGATTGTTTAATAATTTATAATTAATAAAACCAGCATTAATTTGTTCAAAACTCAATACTAAAATCTCGCATGACTCTAAACTCATTTAGGTCACAACTTGACACTATGTATGCCACTGCAGAAACATAAATAAAAAAATTTTTCTTTGAAAGATGGGCACAAAAGGATCTGTTCAAGGTAACTGTCAGCTACATAGCAAGTTCAAGGCTAGCCTCTGTTACATGAGACCTAACTCACTGAAACAAAACAAAAACAGGGGCAGGAAGCTGGGCGTGGTGGTGCACGCCTTTAATCCCAGCACTCAGGAGGCAGAGGGAGGCGGATTTCTGAGTTCGAGGCCAGCCTGGTCTACAGAGTGAGTTCCAGGACAGCCCGGGCTATACAGAGAAACCCTGTCTCGAAAAACCAAAAAAAACCAAAAAAACAAAAAAAACAAAAAAACAGGGGCAGGGCGGGGCTGGAGAGACTCGGTAAGGTGCTTGGCTTACCAGCATGGAAGCTTGAGCTCTTGATCCTCAGCACCCACATGGTGAGCTGGGTGTAGGTGACACATACCTTCACTCCTAGCGCTCTGGAGGCAGGGACAGCTAGATCTCTGTGAGTTCAAGGGCAGCCTGGTCTACAGAGAGAGTTCCAGGACAGCCAAGGCTACACTGAGAAACTGTATCTCAGGAGGGGAAAACTGAGTGCAGTGATATATACCTGTAATCATATTGCCGGGGAGATGGAGACAGGAAGATCACTGGGGATTGTATAGCCAAATCGGAAACTTCCAGGTTCAGGGAGAGATCCTCTCCCTTTAAAAAATAAGGAAATATGTAGAAACCAATTGAGGAAGACACTCAACACTGACCTCTGACCTCCACACATGGGCATATCTGCACACACACATACACACACATACACACACACACACACACACACACACACACACACACACACTCACACACACACACAAAAGTATTGTTCCTAATCCCCTTAGGGGAGTGTGATACTTTACAAATAGAATTACTATCTTCTTCACACACACAAAAAAAATTATGATCCTAGAACATACTGGGTCCTATGGGTTTCAAATCAGAGACTCTGGCACAACAAAGGCTACCACTGCGTTAATGTCTGTCAGTCATTTACCATCTCACTTCAGGCTCACATAGAATTAACTGAGACAAGAACATTCATATGCCCCTGCTGTTGCTTCAGTATATCTCATTGAGTGCCAAGTAAAATAGTTCCCGTCACCTCTAAATTATGGAGAGAACCCCCAAACTGAGAAAGATGCTTAAACGGAGGAAAACAGATCTTTGTACTTTCCTATGTGAATGCTCCAGAAAACCTAAAGATGTGTGCTATTGGATGCGCTGAAAGCAAAGCCCAATTTTCTTCCTCACCCCTCCCACCACCAACCTACATGCAAAGGAATTCTGAATGAAATGGCAGGATTATGAGTTTTCTCTTCTCGTCACACCTCTATTTCCCTGCTTTTTCCTGTTCCAAATGAAACTAAACCCAACGAAGAGGCCATTAGTACACTGGTCGTGTAGGAGAGGTCTGTAAAGAAAAGAGGCTCACTATCCTGAAGTTGCTGATGTGTCTCCTGCGCCTGTTTGAGTAGGAGGGCGGGAGGCAGGAGCGGCAGAAGAAGGCAAGCCCAGAAAGTCAGGTACCATCCCAATCGTTCACCCGAAGCCCGACTCTAATGCAAACGTTAACACCAACCACAGCCCAAACCTCACTGGTAACCTCATTTTATTTAGACTTAGCTGCTAAATTACAAACAAAAGATAATTGTGTGGCTTTGTTTTGTTTTTCTTTCATGTATAATTGGTCAGATTACTTTTGGGCAGGCAGGGGTATAAGCAGTTTTATTTTTATTTTTGTTTTTGTTTTGTTTTGTTTTGTTTTTTTTGTTTTTTGTTTTTTCCTAACTAGGCAACAAGGAAGATAAAGGAGAGGAAAACTGGAAGATTTTTTTTTTTAATGTTAGAAAGTAGACATGATAGTACATACTTGGCACAAGGTCCAGGTCTGCCTAGACTACACAGAGAGCACCAGGTCAGTGATGGATACATAGTAAGGCCATATCCCCAAACCAAAATAATTAAGTTAGGACAAAACAAAATTAGGCTAGCTTCTTTGGATCCAAAGAACTAAACAGCAGGAAATTCCTGAATAGTCATCCCCAGAGAACCCACACGTGTTCCATCAGCCTGTTTCCAAGAAGACACCTAGGGACAAGAGAGGAGAGTGTGTTTGTTTCTCTTCATTGTCTGCCCCTTATAGCAGCATATCTGTGAAATACAGAGCCCAGGACTGTGTGTGTCATGCAGACTGCCCACAGAGTCATCTCTAACTTCGATATCCATGGCTACCTATGCCCTTCCTACACCCCCACCTTATCCCACCCTTTCATTCTTGACAAAGAAATTATTATTCCCTTCTGGCTCAAGCATGCACAAAAGAACATTGTTTTCCTCTGCACAGCAAGGCAAGTGGAAATTTCTATAAGAGCTAGATTGAAAACAAAGAGGCTCGCACAAAGAAAACATGGACTTCTTAAATGCAGCGGAGCCTGCTGAGTACAGGTCTCTAACACTACAATAGCTAAACACAAGACCCAGCTCTCTGAGGATCCTGTCCAGTGACTCTCTCAGATAATCCACTCACTTTCTCTCCACACCTTACTTTGTCTACATGTCTTCTTGGAGCATGGAAGGACACTCTGGCTGTACAGCCAGTGATACAAACATAAATAAATAACAGCATACTTTATTTTAGCTTTGGAGTCCAGTAGACCTGAATGACCTTATGACAGCTGTCTGACTTCCATAAGCCCTTTTTTCTTCGTCTTTGAAGCATTTATTCATGATTATAAAATACTCACATGTGTCTGCATATGGTGAGCACTTGGACCATTTTGCTATCTCTAATGCATTAAATTTATGTAACCACCTCAAATTCATATGTTGAAATATTAACCCCAAGTTATGAATGAGCAGATGGGGCTTTAGGGAGGTTATGAGAGTAGAGCCCTCATGAACAGAACTAATGACTTTATAAAAGATGTAAAAGATACCCTAGAGAGCTCTTTTTCATCCTTATTCTTTAACTTCCTAAGAAGTTAGCAATCTGCATCATGAAAGGGCCCTCACCCGAACTCAACCATGCTAACACTCAAATCTTGAACTAACTTCTTTCCTTCCTTCCTTCCTTCCTTCCTTCCTTCCTTCCTTCCTTCCTTCCTTCCTTTCTTCCTGTACATCTGTCTATCCATCTCTCTGTATAGCATTCAGTCTATCATGCCTGGTTATAGCAGTCAGAACTAAGCTACCACATCATCATCATTACTGTAATTGACTATCATAGAGGAAGAAACTACCCGGGAATACCCTGTGTTTTCTTCATACTTATGTATATATTTCCCCATGCTCTTTTGTATTCTTTCTATTCCCAGAGGCTGCTAAGTCTTGACTACTTACCATCTTGTCCTGTTGGTTTTACTAAGCATATATTAGGTTTGCTGTAATAAATCATGTATCAAATTCATCAACCTGCTTGTAGAAAAAAGTTGGCTTTTTTTACTTGAAGTTCTAGCCTGGTGTCTGAACCATGAGACCTCAACACCATGGAATACTATTAAATTCTAGGACTAACTGAACGTTTTGTCTCTGAAGGGCATCATTATTCCAAATTCCAGGTGGTGGACCTGTTCAAGACCAGCCATGTATCACACATACCCAGATTCATAGGTTCACGTCTAATACAGACAAATGATTCTCTTCACCCTGCCTAGGAACCAGACACATCCAGGCTCAAACCTTGCCTGGTACTAAAGGACTAACACCACTTAATGTTCCCATGCTTCTGTTCATTCTTTGTGGGGTGGGGGTTGGATTATCATTCTTCCTCTTGGAATCTGTGTGAAGGTTGAAGGAGAAAAAGGACATCAAGGAAGCACTTACTGCTGACTCACAAGCACACCGGCGCCATAAATAGCACATAGTTTTGCAATAGCTGTACACAACCACATTTGCACATATCCAAATGACTCTTTTCTAACTGAATTTCACTCTGGAGCCCAGGCTAAACTTCTTCAAGGATAGTTTTTGCCTTGGCCTCTAAAGTATGGTGATTACAGATGGGAGCCACCACCATCTGGTTATTGTTCTATTATTAATTAGCAAATAATTATATATACTTAGTGGGATACAATGTGGTGTTTTGAAGTTGGAGGAACGTGCCATTGCTTCTTTGTAATGCTGGGGACCCAGGTTATTGCATGTAAGAGACAAGCACTCTGCCACAGAGCTACTTCCCAACCTTTAGTGTGATGCTTTGTTAAGCAGATACACTTACACACACAATTAAATGGACAATTTATCTCAAAAGAAAAAAGGCCTTTCTTTCAATAGTCACTTGCCCATGTAGAACCTACCCAATAAATCAGTGATTCTCAACCTTGACAAACATAAGAGTTATTCATTTACTTCTGAATCTTGATAAGTGATCCCATAAGCTAGAACAAACAACACATTTATAGACCTGGGTACTGTTGATTTCCTAACTATTGCCCATCTTTATTGCCAACCCCAATCACACAATTGTTCAGTGTTCTCCTGCCCTTATTGTTCCTGGAAGCTTGTTGTTAAAGGAAAGGGTTTTGATCAACTACTATTCTGCTTGCCTTTCACACATTTACCAGCTGGGGCTGTGTGTTCCATCTGCCCTTTCTTTGTTTCTGTCTAAAGCCCCCCTCTGTACCAAGGACCAGACTTGGCTTGGTCCAGGTTCTGAGAGAAGGGGTGTCTAGAAGGAGAGAAAACAAACGACTCGAAGTCAAATCATGGGTTCAAGCCGGCGTCCCATGTTCTGCTCGAGATGGTTCCCTAGACAAGTCTCTGTGGATAACCCTCTGTAGTCAGCTGAGACAACTTTTCAGATTGCACTCTGTGTGTGTGTGTTCACTTTTGCTCTAGACAGCTTTTTCTTGCTATTCTATACAACTCTCTGGTTGAGACCGCTCTTTCTGCTAGTAAAAATTCTAGAAGCTCTCTGGCTAGCTCATGGGTTTTCTGACCAAAGTCAGCTGATGGATTTTCTGACTAAAATCAGAAATCCCATTAGAAAAAAAATTCTTTGAAGAGCTGTGTTCTCTCTCCAGAGATCTCCAGCAGCTCAGCTCTCACCAGAAAAAAATTTCTAAAAAATAACTGCGCTCACTTTTTCTAGCTCATCTCATGCAGACCAAAAGCTCAGGTTTTTTTTTTTTTTTCCTACATATCAATTCCATTATTTATTCCAGGTTCCCTCTTGACCAATCATCCCACCAGTTGGCATCCCACAACCTTAGTCTCTGGACTCTTAGGAAAAGGTCAGCAAGTACATTCTTTTTCTTTTTTTTAACATTGCAAAAGACTTCCTCCATCTGCCTGCCTTTGTAAATTTATGCTGGGTGGGACATTGTCCTGAGATTACCATTCTATCACACCTGGACCTAAATTTGCTCTGTCCCAGGCTGACCCCAACTCAGGAATCTGCCTGCTTTTCTAAGCATAAACAAGCAAACAAACAAACCTTAGCTGGCTGGGTTCTTGCACTGCAGTCATCACTCCCTAAATCTCTTTATCTCCTTCCTGAGTATCTTCCTGACAAGCTGGCTCATAAGGCAGCCTAGTTCCTTTAGATCTGTGAAGCCCCTTATATAATTCATATTGCATCCTTATACTTTTGCATAACCGCTTTTAGAGTTCTTTTCCATAGCCTTAAGGGCAGTCCTGAAGGTTCCAGGGTTTACCATTTTGCTGAGACGTCAGCCACACCTTTGCCTCTGATTCATGCTGTCTCTGATTATCATGGAGTCATTAACGGTAACCGGGAGGACCTTCCTCCAGGAATGTGAAACTATACAAACAAGCTTTATGCCCACAGCAGCTGGCATTATGGTCCACATTGGAGGCCTACTCTGCTGGCCCTGTCCGGGAGCAGGAACCATGTCATTCTGTCCCTATCAAGGCCATGGTGGACTCAGCACTCACACCAAGTATCATCATTTCTGTTCTACCGTAGCAGCTCAAGTGTTTAAGTAAATGAATTCTGAGACGAGTTCATTCTAGGCAGAGAATGACTAAACGCCTTTTGTATTCATCTGAGGGGAAACAGTGGGTGGTTCGTGGATAGGAGATGGGTTATACTGCCCTTAAAATAAAATAGTGAGGGAGGCAGGTACAGCTAAATTGGAAATGTGGCTTTGTGTGGTGCTGGACATTTCTATTAACCCTTCTGAGCCCCACTGAAGAATGAATGGCATGATGACGGATGATTAAACAAGATCATCAGGGAGAAGTGCCCTGCGTTTGCCCTTATATCTGTTCTCTCTCTCTCTCTCTCTGTTCCCTTTCCCCCTCCCTCTTCCTTCTTCTCCCTCTCTCCTTCCCTCCCTCAACTTCTTCCACTCCCTCCTCTTCTTTTCCCTCCCTTCACCTTTTCCCCTCCCTCTCCCTCACTTTCCCTCTTCTACCCCCTCGTATCCCTCCTCTCCTCTCTCTTCTCCCCTCCCTCCATCTTTCTCCCCCTCCTTTTTCCTCCATCTCTTCTTCTCTCCTCCTCTCTTTCCCTCTTCCTTCTCCCACTCTCTGTCAACTTCTCGCTCCTTCTCTCCTTTCCTAGTTTATTTTTTGAGAAAGAATCTCATGTTGCCTTGAGCTTCTAATCTTCCAGTCTCCACCAACTGAAAGGTGAGGCTAGAAATGCTTGCAACTTCTCTTCTTATTTAATTTTCATCCTCTAGCTTCTGACCAGGAATAGGTTCTAGTCAGGTCAGAAGTAGGGAATCATGTTTCTTTCTGGGCTTTTTTAAATTTAAGTTTTACCTTGGGACAGGGAACACGTGTGGAGATGAGGACAACTTGTTAGAGTCACTTCTCTCTTCGTACCACGTGGGTTCTAGTGATTGAACTCAGGTTGGCAGCGAGCAACTTTACCCGCTGAACCTTGCTGAGTCTATTTCTAAACCTTTAAAGAGAGGATTAACGAGGGCTATAAAAGGCAGAAAACGAAACAAAACATGGACTTTGGAAATGCTTTCCAATCAGAATGGGCGTTTTTCTTGTAGTGTGAGAGAGCAAGCCAAGGGCTTTAAGTGTGTTATGCAAGCAGTTTAGCTAAGTCCACAGCCCTTCAGAGCAGCTTACTAACTCTTAAAAACAATAGCAATCCCCAGAAAACTAAAGTGTGTGTGTGTGTGTGTGTGTGTGTGTGTGTGTGCTTAGAATGTAATCTTTTGCATACATAATAAATTATTGGGATAAATTCTTCTAATTTTACTATTCCCGGTAGTTATTTTCACTTGAAAATAGACCTTTAGCTAGGAATTACATGCATTTTGGAGAGATAATAAAACTTATCTCATTTAAAAATGTTTTCAGGTTCTATTGTATAAAGAAAGAGATGTATGTTAAAGTAGCCAGTTACAATAGCCATGTCTGCAATCCTAACATTTGGGGACTGAGGCAGGCAAACACCAGCTTAGGCAACATAATATGTTAGAGGCCAGCCTAGCTACACAGTAAGACCTTGTCTCACACAATAAAATAAAATAAAATAAAATTAAATTAAATTAAATTAAATTAAATTAAAAAAAAGTGTTGTGAAGTGTCAAAGATCCACACAGCGAACATAAATTACAGAAAATGCAGATTTTATACCAGTGCCTGGCAAACATGGAGGTGGATGCTCACAGTCAGCTATCAGATGGAACATAGGGTTCCCAAGGAAGGAGCTAGAGAAAGTACCCAAGGAGCTGAAGGGGTCTTCAACCCTATAGGTGGAAGAATAACCATGAACTAACTAGTACCCCCTGAGCTCATGTCTCTAGCTGCATATATAGAAGAGGATGGCCTAGTTGGCCATCACTGGGAAGAGAGGCCCCTTGGTCATGCAGACTTTATATGCCCCAGTACAGGGGAACGCCAGGGCCAAGATGTGGGAACGGGTGGGTAGGGGAGCAGGGCCGGGAAGGGAGAGGGTATAGGGAACTTTCTGGATAACACTTGAAATGTAAATGAAGAAAATATCTAATAAAAGTTGGGAAAAAAAAGAAAATGCAGATTTAGGATTTTGTTTGTTATTACACTCACTTATTTATGTGCATATGCACACACACACACACACAGACTCGTGAGCGAGTGGGCTCTTCTTATGTGCATGTGCACCCCTTGGCCCCCCTCTACTTTCATCCTCTTGGCACTGTGCTTTAGGTTTGGAAAGGACTTCAGAGACCATCATGTTCTTATCTACTGTGAGGATTTTTCTAGTGGTATTCTTGGCCTTCAGTTTTATATGCAAACACGTCTCTAGCAAATCAACTTGTTCAGCATAGTCAATTCTTCTTTGTCCCTTGTAAGTCTGGCTCGAGATCCTCATCTCAAGCTTCCCCTGTTTTGACAACCAACTCACACACACGTCACCATCCCTGACTTCTGAGGACTCCCAGGTTTGCTCTTGACTTCCTGGCACACAACTGAAGCGAAGGCTGGATGCACCCGCAGGATCGCATGCACCTGCCTAGCAGCAGGGACCAGGGAGGCACCTGTGAGGGAGCACAGCCCAGGCCTGGGCCTGACTTCTAGCCTCAGTAATGATTTTCATGGAACACTTATAATTTGGACCATAGCCTTTCATGCCCTTCTGTATTTGCCCAAACGGTTCCTAGAAATGAAACAAGGCAATTTGGAAAATACATTGTTGACTCAAAACAGATAAACTGCAGGAAACCATAATGCATTACAGACTGTCAAAACTACACAAACCTAACCTCATCTTTTCCAGATTCTTAAGATCATAGATAAACAGACTTAAGACTAACTTAAGACTAACGTTGCAGACTTGTATGTTCTAAACATAGGACCCCTGAATCATCCAACATATATCTCATTTCCATATTCTCACCCACTTCTGCACAAGTCATATTTATTTCCTGCTACCTAAACCACCGGATGAGTGGCTGTAGCTCTCACCGAAGTATCTTTTTTCTGTAGCTCCTCAGTTTTGAGACCGTATCAAAGCTGTGCCTTTGTGTCACCTTGCTGCTACTGCAGCATCTGCAGTGAATCAAGCTGTCCAGGGTCACCAAGGAGCAAGGCAGAGCCAGCTAGAAGGCACAGTGCATGGAACGTCACCTAGTAAGCCTTCCTGTGTCTTCTGACACCTCAGGTTCCTGTAACTTTCCTCTTACTACGGTTTCAACATTTTGTTCATGGTTGTTCCCTCCTTCCAGCTTTCCTTTTTTTTTTCCCCCTCGTTCCGGTCAACCCTGCTCATTCAGTTGACCCTCCGGCCAGCCCCACTCGCTCCGGTTGGTCCCACTTGCTCTCTCCAGTCCAAGGATTCATTTTATTATTATTATTATTATTCATAAGTACGCTGTAGCTGACTTCAGACGCACCAGAGGAGGGTGTCAGATCTCATTACAGGTGGTTGGTTGTAAGCCACCATGTGGTTGCTGGGATTTGAACTCATCACCTTCAGAAGAGCAGTCAGGTGCTCTTACCCGCTGAGCCATCTCACCAGCCCCCAGCTTTCCTTAAGAGCAAGAATAGATGCAGAGTAGATATTAATGAAACCCAGATTATTATTTATAACAAAACAACAGCCAGATCCTGAAGGGTTACATGCTGGTCATTCTTTCTCTGCCATCATATTTGTTTGCAGAATTCTCAAAGAGAGCAAATCTCCAGTCTACTCCTTTGTGGTGGAAAGTGTCTCTATCCCTCTGTACTAAGTAGCCAGACTTAAGAACTGGCAAGATTGTAAGGACCCGCCAACAGGCATGGCAGTTTTATATTGTAAAGAGGAAAATCAACCCCATTAAGTATTTTCATTTCAATGTTTACATGTATGTGTGCTTTGTCTGCATGCATGTATGTGCATTATGTGTGTGCCAGGTTCTCACAGAGGGCAGGAGGGGGCAACAGATTCCTTAGAACTGGAATTACAGACACTTGTGAGCCACTATGTGGGTGCTGGGAACCCACCCTGGGTCCTCTGCTAAGAGCAGTGAGTGCTGTTAACCTCTGAGCCACCACTCCAGATTCACATTTTCATGTTAAATTATTTTAATTATAAAAAGAATCTGGCTGTTAGCTTTTTATAATGATAAATAGATGATTGTGAGATAAGTTGATTTGTTGACTGACAGAAGCAGTTTTCACCATTCTAGTCCCATCTCAGCTTTTCAAAAGGTCTTCACAGTTTTTACATCATTCAAGTGTGTTTCCATGCATTTGCATATATAGGCAAATGATGGCACTGTTTTGCATGTGTTTCACATAAATTTAATTATCAGCAAGGGATCTTAGACTTTTATCATTATGAAGTCTTGCAAAGGTGGCATAAAATTTACTTTGCCCTATTACTTAACCCTGTGTTTCAATGACTGCTAAGAATTCAGCATATTCAGAATGCACATCTATTTTACATGTGATATTTGAAATCATTAGAAATGTATTCTATAAATTAATGTGTTATGTTAATTTTATATCCCTTAAAGACTACAACTGATTCTCAGTATATTTCATAACAATGTTTTGAAAGATTACAGAGATAATTCATTCTTTTCTGAATGCAGACTCAAAGTTAAACAACTGGACATGTGAATGTTCACTGTTTCATGTCATACCTGAGCCCCTGGGTTTGACTCCAGCACCACAAAAATCACTGATAACAAAATTAAAGAAAAATAAGGGAGCCTTGGGGCTGGAGGGATGGCTCAGTAGTCAAGAGCACTGGCTGTTCTTCCTAGCACCCATAATGGCAGCTTACAACTGCCTATAACCCCAGTTCCAGGGAATCTGGCACCTTCACACAGAAATACATGAAAGAAAAAATACCAGTGCACATAAATAAATAAATTAACTTTAAGAAGTAAAGCAACCAAGTTTGAGTGATCAAAAATCTTAGATCACAAAAGAAATAGATTACCATCTTAGCATAGTAGTTCTCAACCTATGTGTCATGACCACTTTGGCATACCTCTGTCTCCAAAAATATTTATAATACAATTCATAAGAGTAGCAAAATTACGGTTATGAGGTAGCAAGAGCAATAACTTTATAGTTGCGGGTCCCCACAACATGTGGCATTGTATTAAAAGGCTACAGCATCAGGCAGGTTGAGACCTTAGAGTCCGAGGCTGGCAGACATTCGTGCCTCTGCAGAATCAGTCTTACTTTCCATGGTTTCAGTTACATTCTTGATAGGTGCCCTGCTTGAAAGTGTTACTTGGTCCCACACCCTCTTCAACGGTTACTCCTGCTTCTTAGCTTGGGATACAGACTTGAGAGCTGGAGCATGCACAGGAGGAACCTGGTCTTCGAGCATCACTAGTGCAAAGGACTGACTGAATGAAAAGAGATCGTAGGACTACTGAGTTCTGTTTAAAAATGAAAAAAAAAAAACCACATCAACTTTTTAATATGAGAATTAGGTTTATGGGAAAGTTACACAAAGAATTCAGAGAGCTCACAGACCTTCTGTGATGGCCTGTCTTCACTGTCAGCTTTACTGGCGACGGAGGGGACACCTCTAGATGTGTCTGTGAGGAGTGTCTAGAGGGTTAACTCAGAAGGGCAGCACCGTCCAATAGGCTCTGAGCCCAGGCAGGATGTAGAGAAGTCAAGGGAGAAAGCCAGCCAAGTTCCTGTGTTCCATTTCCCCGACTTCTGGCCTGCCTTGATCAACTGGATCCATCTGCTCTGTTCTCACACACCCTCCCTGCTGGGAGGGAATGAACTTTGAAACCGAAAGCAAAGCACTTTTTTTTTTCCAGTAAGTTCTATAAGTTACTTTGTCACACTGATAAACAGTTACGAAAGACTACATGTTATATTAGTCAGTGTTCTGACACTGGGGCAAGATATCTGAAATAATCAGATTTAAAATAATTTTTTTTTGTCTTGGCTCATTGTTTCAGTCTATGTTTATTGCTTGGAGCTGTGACAGCGCAGTGCATTGTGGTGAGGATGCCCTGGCAGAGGCAGTGGCTCGGCTGGCTCGGCTTGATCTCAAGGTAGCCAAGAAACAAAAGAGACGGGAGGGAAAGAGGGTAGCAAACACTTGCTGCTTCAAGGGCACGCCCCCAGTGGCTTAATTTTTTTTCTCTAAACCCCACCTCTTAAAGTCTTCACTTTTCAGCAGCTCCCCTGGCTAGGGACTCACAGCCTTCAGGAACACATGGGCTTTTCGGAAGTGTTCAAGCTCCAAACTACAGTCCACTCTGTGATTTTGTTTATATGAATGTATGCGTGTGTGAATGTGATTGAGTATATCATCTATGTATACTAAAATGTCAAAATGAAGTCCATTATTATGCATAATTAGTGTACACTAGTAGCGTATTTTTAAAAAGCTCTCTACAGGTTATTACAGATAAAATAGTTTGATTTATTACCTTTTGAGTGAAAACTCAGAAGGCTTTTTGCTGGCTTTTCTGCAATTTCTTCACTTTTATCCTCATTGTTATAAAATGGCCTCTTGGTATCTGAGCATCACATGTTCAGATAAACACTTTAAAACACGAGGACTGGAGATGTGAGATGAGGAGAATTCTTTTTTCTTTCCCAGAAATTCTCAGAAAACTTCCTATTAATAAAGGTCAGAAAAGGGGCCATAGGAAAACGGCGCGGGGTGGGGGGAGATGGAAATCTTTGGCACTTTTTGTCTCTGCCGAGCGAGTTAAAAGGAAGAGCAAGGAAGTAGGATGACTCGATAGGCAGATGAGGCAGGGAAGGCAGCAAGGGCATCTGCCATACGGGGCTTTGGAACTAACTGCGTGTGCCCTGCGCATTCCTTATGAGCAATGGACTAAAATGTAAGTGCTGGGAACGCTGCCCAGGCATGGAGGAAGAGGAGAGGGTGAAAAAGCATGAAGCTATAAGCGCCAAGAAGGGAAAGGTTGTACACGATCTCTAATCTACAAAGCTATTTATGTTAGCAGGACAAACCTGCCGGCTTCAGCTGAATGCTGGACATGAACTGAGACTTCCCTCAGAACCCATCCACGGTCTTTCCCACCCTCTCTGAAGCCCCACACGCAAAAAGGCGGTTTCTCTGATGAGACTTTCCCTTAACGGCGTGATTGGACATTTACTTCACTTACACTGCGGTAGGGTCACAGTTAGGTATTTAGGAACTCATGGTTAGAAATACCAAAAACAATAGGCAGAGCCTTCTTTGCTCCGATTGCTAAAGATAGTATGATCTGTCGCTTGCATTTATTAATGAGGCCACCGCCCCATCCCCCTTACAATCCAAACATGGAGTCCGTGGCAGACTTTGGGCGTGTTCAGTAGTTTCTTCTTCCTAGCAGCCACCCAAGAGCTGTTCTCAGTACTTTCCTTAGAACAAAAGTTAACACACAGCAATCTGAGAAACAGGCCTGGCTGGTCATTGTATATTGTGAAGTGTAGACAAACATCTTTTGTTTTGTTGTTGCCTTATATAAAAACATGATAATAGTACATCTTAATCAAATGTAAAGGCATTTGAATATTTTTAATTAGAAGGAGCCGTGCATATTGGGCCACATTTAGTCAAACCCAGGGTTCCCATTTCAAGTTTAAGCCATAAATATGGGCATTATTGCCTTTACAATACACCATTGATAGAACACCAACTTTAAGGCCAATTAAAGGTTGGCAATTTTCCTACCATTGGCAAAGTAACACTTGTTAACAGTTCCCCTTGCGACACGCCTCAGCATAATCACCGATCTCTGGAAACCTTATTTAGCACTTACGGATATTTTGAAATCTCTAATGAATTTCTTTTTATAGACATTTTTACGTTTGACTCTAATTTTTTAAAGGTGTTCAGGTAGTTTAATTTTATACACTCAGATGGCGCATGTACCCAGATATTTATATGTGAAATACAAAATGTTAGAGTATGTAGAACTGTACTCTATAAATAAGTTTGCCCATAATGCCCACATTTTAATGGCTCCATTTCTGAAATCTAATTGTGCAAAAATTCATTCAGAAAAATTCCAAGTTAGAATCTAAATACCCAGATACTGTTCTATTTAATAAACCACAAGATCTTATAACTCAAAAACTTGTAAGAAAAAAAAAAGCCTGGCTAGAGTAAGTAAATTCTTTCACAGTTATTTACTTCAAATAAAAATGTTTTGGAAGCTAGTAAAGTCTTTTTTCATTTCATATGGAAACAATCTGATACACTTGGCAAAGACGGGAGAGATATTTAAAAAATGAATTTAGAGTGTTCAAGCTTCTTCAGTCTTGAGTCACTAGTGAACAAGTTTCCACAATTAATTTGCTTATATGCTTTGCAAAATGCTAATGCAGAAATAAATGGTGTCTCAAGTTCACACTCAAGTCTTATAATTCTGTATGCTTGTGTAGAGAACATTACTCTGGGAAGAGACGATGCGTCAATATTAGAAATGACATAGCAACAAATCGATAATATAGAGGGTGCTCAGGTAAGCCGTGTTAGAGAGAGAGAGAGTATCCATTCAAGGTAGTACAGTGTCAGCAATAGCTAGTATTCGTTTTATTTTTATTTATGTGTGTATGTGTGCATCTGTGTGAGAATTTGTGGCCATTGAGGTCAGAAGTCAGTTCCTCAGGGGCTGGAGGACATGAAGTTCTGAACTTTCTGGTGTGGGTATCAATTCTAGAAACAGGAACATTCCAGGATATCAGTATCTTTTCTTACTCATGTTACTTCCCTGTAACACCCCTGGTCCACATCACTTTGAAAATGGTAACATAGAAATAGGAATCATGAACAACACAGTTCCTTTCATTTCAGACCTTCAATGCTGCCAGTAAGCAGTCCTGGGGGTGGAGCCCTGGATGGAGAAATGGGGAACAACAGGTGGCTTCACTTTGTGTCCGTTGTCATTGTAATAATGGAGCACAAATGTTTGCTCATGCTAGAAGATACTATGTGAATTTGGTGAGTTTCTGTATCCATGAGCATCTTAGACAAATGTTCTACCTCTGAACTCCAACCTTGGCCTATACTTTAGCACTTTTAATTTCATTTTGTCATTTTGCCAATTAAAAATAATATGTTGTGTTTGTATGTCTTTTTGGGGGTTACTGATGCTTGGATAATCAAAAGCAACTAGGAGAGGAAATCATTAATGCAATCAGAGTTCCATTTGACAGTTCAGTAGCAAAAACAGTGGTGGCAGGAGCTCCTGCAGGGCAGGAACCTGGAGGCAGGAGCTGATGCAGAGGCCATGGAGGGTTGCTGCTTACTGCCTGGCTTCCCATGGCTTGCTCAGCCTGCTTTCTTCTCGTAGAACCCAGGACCTCCAGCCCAGGGGTGGCCCCACCTGCAATGGAATGGACTCTCATTCACTAAGAAAGAAAATACCCTACAGGCTTGCCACAGCTGAATATCATGGGGACATTTTCTCAATTGATGATGATGATATTTCCTCTCTGATGATTCTAGCTTTGACATAAAACTAGTTAGTCCAGCCGGGCGTGGTGGCACACGCCTTTAATCCCAGCACTCGGGAGGCAGAGGCAGGCGGATTTCTGAGTTTGAGGCCAGCCTGGTCTACAAAGTGAGTTCCAGGACAGCCAGGGCTACACAGAGAAACCCTGTCTCGAAAAACAAAACAAAACAAAACAAAACAAACAAACAAACAAAAAAACTAGTTAGTCCATCAGAAGACAGCTGAGGGGAGTCAGGTCTCTCTTTCTACCATGTGAGTCCCTGGCACAGAACTCAAATCTTCAGGCTGGCAGCAGGTCCTTTACCCTCTGAGTCATCTGGCTAGTCCCTGAGAGGTTCTGATGGAAATCTACTTTTCAAACAAAGGGTTCCGTGTTTTCAGAGTGCACTGGGTACGGCTATCTTATAGCCAGCCTTGACTTCAATGAATTATTACATTCTTCATGGTAAGCCAGGCATGGTGACACACGCCTTTAATCCCAGCACTCGAGAGGCAGAGGCAGGTGGATTTCTGAGTTCAAGGCCAGCCTGGTCTACAAACTGAGTTCCAGGACAGCCAGGGCTATACAGAGAAACCCTGTCTCGAAAAAAAACAAAAACAAAACAAAACAAAACAAAACAAAACAAAAAAAAACATGGAAGGCTCACGTTCATGGTGCTCTGCTCTAGCCAAATGTAAACCTAATGTGTATGGGTTTCAGAATTGCCACTAAATCACTGCTGGAAAGGGACATTTCCCTATGTCAAAAACCTTTGTTTGGGTTAGGGATAGCATTATTTAGAAGACATACAAATACATAGATACACAGAGAAGAAAATGCTGGAAATACATCCAAGTGTCCATACTGCTTGTGATACTAAAGACCGGGGTTAATGGAGTTACTTACTAGTTGCTTATTTATTTATTTATTTATTTATTTATTTATTTATTTATTTATTTATTGGGTTTTTTGAGTCAGGGTTTCTCTGTGTAGCCCTGGCTGTCCTGAAACTTACTCTGTAGACCAGGCTGGCCTTGAACTCAGAAATCTGCCTGCCTCTGCCTCCCAAGTGCTGGGATTATAGGCATGTGCCACCACTGCCCGGCCACAGTTGCTTATTTATTATGTTGGGTGCTGGGGTCATCCTCTGGCTTCCTCTCAGGCTCTATCAGAGAGCTACACCCCAGCTCCTGTTTTCTTGTTTTCCTCTCTGAGTATGCATTTTTTTCAGTCTTCTTAAAGTGAATATTTAATACTTCTGTAGTTAAAATGAAATTTAGAAGATTTATGAATGAATCTGAGCCAGTATCCACCTGACTTTAAAAAAAAAACTCTTCTTTATTAACATTTACTTATTTATTTATCTATTTGTTTATTTTTGTGGTGCTGGGGGATTAAACCTATGGCTTCATGAATTCAAGACCCAGAACTCTAACTCTGAGTTATACCTTCATCCCTGATAATTACTCTTGAACCTAGAAAGTCTCTAAAGCTCAGCCTCGTGAATTGTTTTTTACAGTTTCCTTAATTGGGGGGCCTTTCGAGTTATACAAATGACTCAAGCTCACTGTGACAGCTCAAGTAATAGAAAGCCATAGAAAGAGCATGCTGGGGACTGAAGAGATCGCTCAGTGGCAGGAGCACTGACTGTTCTTGAAGAAAACCTGGGTGTGATACATTAGATAAGTAAATTTTTAAAATACCCGATTTTATTTCTCCATTTTGTCCCTGTCATCTGATGTGTACCTCTTAAAAGAAAATCACAGTCTTTCAAAAATTAAGTAATATAACCATACCTGTATAATTTGCTCATCATACACATACTCGGGGGTGGGTTGCTTTCTGCAAAGGGGATCCTGTTATACACTTTACTGACAACTATGACTTACAAGGGACACAAATCATTCTCTGGATGCGCATCGCTGCTTGGTCACCATCAAAGCTTCAGTCAAGCTTGCAAGCCTCCTCCTATGCCCACATATGCACCTCCTTGCTTAATGCAGTTTTTAAAAGAATCCAGGTCATTTTGACCACTCTGAGCCATCCTTCAGAAGAATCCTATAAACCTTTTTTAATCTGGAGTAACCTTTGACCCTGATGTAACCCCTGACCTGGATGTAACCCCTGACCCGGATGTAACCCTGACCCGGATGTAACCCCTGACCCAGATGTATCTATCCTCTTAGTAGTTTTCCATCCTATACCCCTTCCCCATTTCCTTTCTTTAAAAGATTGATTTTTATTTTTACATTCTGTGTACTCTTATGTGTCTGAGAGTATGTACTCATGAGTGTAGGTGCCCTGCGGGGGGATGGGGGGTGGGGGGGAGTGTAGAAGAGGGCTTTGGATTCTCTGGAGTTACAAGTAGTTGTGAACCAGCTAGTACAGGTGTTGGGAACCAAACTCTGCAAGACCAGTACATTAACCACTGAGCTACCTCCAACCCCTCCCCTCTCACCAGCAAAAGTTCCTGACTAAAGTTCCCACTCACTGTGCTGCCTTTGGAGTAGGGTCCATCCCTCTACCTCAGTGAAAAAACTTATTGCCACAGTTCTTAAGTCTACCTCAGGCTGGAGAGATGGCTCAATGATTAAGAGCACTGACTGTTCTTCCAAAGGTACAAATCCTAGCAACCACATTGTGACTCACAACCATCCGTAATGAGATCTGACGCCCTCTTCTGGTGTATCTGAAGACAGCTACACTGTACTTACATAAAATAATAAATAAATCTTTCAAAAAAAGTCTTCCTCACTGTGCATTAACGAGTGTCAATACAATTAATCACTTTGCAGTATTTTACCTATTTTACCAGTTTAGAACATATGCTTACTTAACATTCTATCTATTATGCTATGGAGGGCAGGAGGGGCTTTGTGCCTGGGGGCTGTTGCTTCTAAATGAACTCTTTCTACTTTGATCTAAACACAGCACAAGAAGGAAATTATTTTCAATATGTATTTACAGGCAATATCCACATCTTATTCATGTTCCTTCCTCTGCCTCCACATTCTCTCTCTCTCTCTCTCTCTCTCTCTCTCTCTCTCTCTCTCTCTATTTCTCTCTCCCTCTCCTCTCACTTTCTTGTGTTTGTTTCTTTGAGACAGAGACTTACATAGGCTAGGCTGACCTTAAACTTGATGAGTATCAGAGGCTGACCTTGAATTCCTGATCCTCCTGCTTCTGTCTCCTAAGTGCCAGTGTTATAGATGTGCCACCAAACCTGAATGCCTCTGCTCATTTATGCCACGTTGTTTCCTATTGTGCATGCTTGAGATCTGGTCATTCCTTTAGTCTGTGTTTGGATGCATTATCTTGTTTCTTTCGAGGAAGAGTTGATTTGGTGCCTTGAGACAGAAAGCCAGGCAATACTCTAACAGTTATTAATGGAGCTCTAGACATCTATGAGAAGGGGAAACCCATGTAGGACGGCACCTACTAAGGAACCGAGGGAATCTTTGCTGGGCTACAAGAGTTGGAGAACACATGTGCATAGCATGCAGGAGGTCCTGTATCCATTCCTAATATTAAAAACAAGAGTTACAGAATAGGTTATGTTAATATAAATGTATTATTCTTCCATGATAGTGCAAACAGATTTATAAAGCATTGTCTCAGAACTGATCGACATGCAGTTGTTGTGGGGGACAAAGCCCCAGGGAACTCCCCACACAGGAACTTGGTGTCATTATTAAAATGAGATGCCTGGCCAGAAGGATCTCCAGTCCTTGAGTGTACTCAACTGCGCTTAAGTCTTCATCCAATCTGCCCTGAGAAAGAGGAGTTAGGTGTTTGTTGTTGTATGTTTGTTTGTTTAATTGTTTTTTGTTTTTTTTGTTTTTTTTTTTATTCACTTAAAAAACCATAACTTCAGGCTGTGGTGGCACACACCTTTAATCCTGGTGCTTGGGCCTTAGAAGCAGGTGGATCTCTGAGTTTGAGGCCAGCCTGGTTTATAGAGTGAGTTCCAGGACAGCCAGAACTACACAGAGAAACTCCATCTCGACAGCAAAAACAAAACAAAACAAAACAAAACAAACAACAAAAAAATACATCACCTGAGCCAATCAGCTCCTTTTATCTCTGTAACATATCCACCATTTCCTCACTTACCTGCGAGGAATCACACGTATGCACTTCCACGTCACCGTGACATCACCGTGGTCTCATGTCCATTGTATGATGCTTGCTCAAGAATTATCTGCTGGCCACATGAGAAAATCTCCCTACTCCTACCCCCAAAATTCATTTGATTACCCCCTTGAGATAATTTTCTTTAAAAAAAAAAAAAAGAAACAAACACACAGAACTTTTCCTTTAGATGGAGTTTTTACTCCTCAAATGAGTCAACAGAAAGTCTTTACAGCATATAAAGGTAGGGTATAGAGGAAGCGAGTGTTATAATGGAATAAGAGAAAACAGGAAAGGCCTTCAAGTGCCAAAGCTAGTATGTCTTCTTCAAACCTCAGAGTTTGTACCAGTCCCTACAACTGGGGGAAAGAAAATGAAACACAGAAATCTAAACTTAAATTAGCTCTTGGGATATCTGTATATGTATGTGTATATAATATATATATATATATATATATATATATATATATATATATATATAAAATCATCCCTAGATAACGGAGAGGATGCGGTGTGAGCTGTCCCTCCAGGCTTTGCTTGGTTACAAGCGAATGTCTGCAACAGTAAGCTTGTCCCCACACTTCAGTTCCAAAAGCTGCCTTTGCTCTTTGTGGTCACCTCTCCTCCTCCCTCCCTGCAGTTCTCAGGGCTCTCCTTTCCCTGGCTGAATTTTGCTCTCAGCTGGCAGCTAATTAATGAGTAAGAAGGCACTGTTAGTGGAGAAAATTGCACTGGGAAGTATTTACAACATCCTTATGTGTTTCAACATTTTTCTGTTATTAGAAACAGGGAGGAAAATTCTGGTAGTGGGAAAGCCAGTTGGCGCTGGGTCAGTAAATCCGTCTGGCAATTTAATAGAATCAACCCTTAGTAATTAATTCTGCATCGTATTGTGTTAAGTGACCTAAGCCATCTAAGAAATGGAACAAGGAACATAAAAAGTTCAGAGTGCTTTTGCAATTTTTCATCTTCATAGAGTAGAAACAATCATAGGATCTACCGAACTGGAAAAAAAAAAATCACTGTTATCCTCTGTAATCTTTAGCAGACCTGGGAAACACCAAAACATCAGACAATGTCACTTCTGTAGGGGTTCAGAAATAGGCTTCACAGGCTTAAATGTTAGGAAAATAGAGTTTAAGCCCCAAGCACCTACAGCATAAACAAAAGGGTAAAGTGTGGTGAGCTCGAAGGCTTTGCTATGTCTCTCCAGAGTCTGTGTTTAACAGGGCTAAGCCCACATTGGATTCTACTCAAAAGTAAAACCTTAAACATCAGAAGACTGTCAGCTTAGTTACGTGTGCAGCTTTACTGAGAGGTTATGTTTCTTCACATCCATCTTCATTGCTAGTTCATTGTATCTGTCAATCACGCACTCATATTTCTTAATGAAGAGTTTGAGTGGCTTAGAGTACTTTTCAAGTTCCTTGGGTTAGAGGTCTTCATATTTTTTTGTATATCTGATCCCAAAAGAATTTTTGATAAAAAGCATAGGATCTCATGAATGTTTTACAAGGACATCAAAAAGTGTTTTGCCTTTTTTTGTTTCTTTTCAAAATGGCAGCTGAACCTAATGTTGTATGTATGCCCAGTAGATGGTCTACCACAGAGGTAGGTCAGCAGTTGAGTTTTTCTTCTTCCTGGTTTTTCTTTCTTTTTTTTTATTCTTTTCTTCTCTTTTCTTCTTCTCTTCTTCTTCTTCTTCTTCTTCTTCTTCTTCTTCTTCTTCTTCTTCTTCTTCTTCTTCTTCTTCTTCCTCTCTCTCTCTCTCTCTCTCTCTCTCTCTCTCTCTGTCTCTCTAACTTTGGGACACAGTCATGTTGCATTACCCAAGCTGGCCTTGAAGTTACTCAATAGTCCATGCAGGCTTTGAACCTGATCTGACTTGAAAGAAGCTAGAATTATAGGCCTGTGCTCCAACCTGGCTAAAATGTTATCAAATTTAAATCATAAAGAATATATTTCTTGTTATACTATTATTATTATTATTATTATTATTTGAATATGTACTTTTTGTTTTTGAGATGGATTCCTGTTGCCCCAGCCTCCTCGCAGGACTGGAATTCCAGATGTAGTCTTCCACACCTGGTTATACTTTTACTTTACCTCAAATACCTGGAGTTGTAGGTTTCACTCAGTGTATGGAATGAGTCCATCATATAAATGCATTGCTAGAGAAGTCAGGCCTCACTGTCAAAGGTAACAGCAGCTACACTAGACTTTACTGTCTATCCTTTTTAGATGTGAAGGAAATGGGATAATACTCTGTGAGCCTCAATTCCATGGGAAAGAGGCAGAGAAGACCTAAAGGAAAGGAATGAAGTCTTGCCAAATATTTGTTGCTTGCAAAACATGAGTCTTTAGCTGCTGTTAAGCCATTTTTGTTTGTTTGTTTGTTTGTTTGTTTTCTTTTTGGAGGGGGTAGGGGAATGGGAAGAAGCCCCTGAAAGGCAATGCATTTCAAATTATCCCTTTATGAGTTATCTTGAGATTTATGTATCCCAAGGCAATGTACCAAGATAAGATCTGGGTTGGAGGAGAGATGGGTGTGTTTAGGGAGAAACTGCCAGACACTGGGGAGAGACAAGTTGAGACTTTGCAAACTTGTTTCATTAAAACTACTCATTGTCTCTGGGCCTGGTAGCACATGCCTTTGATCCCGGCACTTGTCAGGCAGAAGCATGTGGATCTTCATGTGTCTGAAGACCAGCTTGGTTCCAGTTAGGTTCCAGGCCAGCCGTGGCTACAGGAGAGACCTTGCCCAAACAAACAAACAAAACAAAAAATATCCATTGCCATGTGGTTTTTAAAAATATTCATGTACCCCAGGGAATGAATGCTGAGTCCCAAGTCACTCTTCAAAGTCATTTTAAGAAGAGACACACATGTGCTATAAAGACATAAGACACAAAAGCAAGATCTCCCTCCAGCACTGAGCAAGTGGACAGCAGCACGAAGACCAGAAAATTGGGGCAAATCAGGCAGCCCTGTTAGTGTCTCCTACTGGGGACCAGCTCATGTTGCAAAGTCTAATTCTTTCCCATACTTTGACCCTTATCTATTGATGTGGGAACCATTTCTAATCCATTTCTAATATATTAGAAAATGGAGCCACCAGGAACAAAAACAGAAGGCTAAAATAGAAGAATGGACAGCTGTGAGATTGTTCTGCATTTCTGGGGCTCGACTGCAGTAGTATAAGCTGCTAACTTTACATTCCTACTGAAACAACTAAGTTACATGGGTGCCCATTCTTTTCTCTTTTTAAAGATTTACTTTTAATATGTGTACACTGCAGCCGTCTTCAGACACACACTAGAAGAGTGCATCGGATCCCATTACAGATGATTGTGAGCCACCGTGTGGTTGCTGGGAATTGAACTCAGGACCTCTGGAAGAGCAGTCAGTTCTCTCTCTCTCTCTCTCTCTCTCTCTCTCTCTCTCTCTCTTAATGTATTTATTTTGCTTGTGTGTGTGAGTACATTGTAGCTGTACAGATGGTTGTGAGCCACCATGTGGTTGCAGGGATTTGAACTCAGGACCTTTGGAAGAGCAGTCAGTGCTCTTACCCGCTGAGCTATCCCTCCAACCCCTAAACATTTCAAGCAACACATCATGTCAGAGGGATTTAAAGCACATGAAGGTTGTGCCCTGCTTTGAGCACAGTTGTCTGAGAACCTAAACTTCAGAATAGGCAGTCTAACACAGGCTGACTAGCTCTGACCCAACATGTTTAGACTCGGGACTGTTTCAAATTTTCATTTTTGGGTGTCTTAGAAGACTTGAATGCACACAATGAAAATGTTATGGATGAGACCTAGATGTGACCATGAAACTCATTTATGTTTCATATCTGCCTTCTATACATAGCCTGAAGGTACGACACGAATAATATTGAGCTATAATCAGTTGTGATACAACTACGTTTTGTGGTGTGGAATTCCCCATTATGGCATCATGTTGGCACTGGAGAAGTTTGAGGGTTTAGAGTATTTTGAATTTGGGGATTTTCAGATGGGGGATTCTTGGCCAGGATTTCAAAGGACATTTTTCAGCATTCTGTGACTTTATGTTAAACATATTTTCATTTTTCCCTGCTTTCTCACAAAGCATATGGTTTCTTGATTCCTTCACAGTTCCACAGTTTCTGAGAGTGACGGAGACTCTGCCAGGGCTGCTTTCGTTTTCTCAGCTTTGCTTGTCTTCTCACATGTCGCATGATGTGTCACAAGAACGTGACTCCACTCTCTGTTCCCTGAAGCTCCAAGATGCTGCTCACTCTCCACGTATCACAAAACTAGATGGGTGGGTCAGGGAGGAGGGCAGACCTAATCGTTCTTAGTGCTCCATCTCTATGACCATACTCTGATCCAGAAGTAGATATATGACCCAACTGGGGCAATTAGCATCCTTCCCAGGGATAATTAAATGGGATAGAGAACGTTGTAATGAAGTTGACAAAACACAAAAATGTTCTTTTTTTTTTTTTTTCAGATTTCTTATGACAAATGGAAATCAATGGAGATTCATGCCATCTCATGTGGAGCAGAGCCTTGCAGGCCACTCAGACAAAATGAACAGTGAAAGGCAGAAGGACATGGGACCAGTGCTGTGGCTCAGCAAGTAGAGGCTCACAGCCACCAAGCCTCACAACTTGAGTTTGAACCGAGCGAGGCCCCACATAGCAGAAGGAGAGAACGGTCATCCTATGCCTTTCACACACACACAAATAAATAAATAAACAAACTAAACAAGATAGAAAGATACAAATAATAAGGAAGGCTTGAGCTTCTCCAGCCTTGGGTCAATATTCAGAGACAATAAGACATAAAGAGGTTCCTTGTGGTTTACAGATGACACAACCTAAAACTCAGATATCAAAACTGTCTCCACGTTTAGGAAGCTGAGGCAGATGGATTATGAGTTTAAGGTAAGCTTGGACTATAGAGTGACATCCTCACAAGAAGAAGATCTTGACTGGGGATGTAGCTCACTGGTTAGTGTTCATCTGGTAGGCATACACCTTGATCTCAGTCCCCAGCACTGGGCAGTTTAAGAGTGGGGGAGGGGGAGGGGCAGTAGAAATAGAAGTTGCCAGAACAGATGTAACAGGAAGAACCTGTTTATATAAATTCCAAGCATGCAGAATACTCATGAGCCTTTTGAACTCGGCATTTCCCGAACAGAAAAGAGCTACATGTAAGCGGGTTAAGGAACTAGGCTTGTAGAAGAGAAGTATGTGGGTTCACTGGAAAGCTTTGCAAGATTGACGGCAGTAGGTGGGGTGCTCAATGGTGGGAGTGGAAGGGTAGAAGGGTACTGAGGCAGCGGAAACACCTATGTTTCAATAGTGCCACCATGTGGCTGTGATACCGGAGTAGTTTGGCCCCTGCCCAAACTACTTTAGTTAACAGAGCTGAGTCTCTGGGTTTCCTCTTCTGGGGGGATTATAAGGAAAGCTGATCAATCAATGACAGTCCTTGAGGCACGGGTCTGTCTTAGACTGGGTGATGGGGGATGACTAGAGGAGGATTGGAAAGGAAATTACTAAGGAGAAAGGCATGGTTTTGGCACCAGAAAAGTTCTCTTTGAATCACAATATCATTTTGTCTCCCAGATTGGAGAAGCAGGGCTTATGAGCCATAGTATACTAGAGTTGGCTTGTACCAAGTTTCGAAAGCTGGTTATAAAATTTTAGGAATTTTGCAAACTGGTTGTTAAAACCCCGAAGAAAAATAAAATACACATGTCAGATTTAATGACAATAGATTTATGGGGGAAAGCGCGCAGACTGGGATGCAGCTCCAGTTTTCAAATCGTAATTCATTGCAGCCAGATGTTGGCCACAGAAACAAAAGTTTGGCAAAGACAAAAAAACAAACACACAAACAAACAACAAAAAACAGCAACAACAACCCCCAAGTGCATATATATGTATGTGTACACACACACACACACACACACACACACACACATGTTCACATTATAAATTTTCTAATAGGCTTACCTATAGAAAAGCAAATAGATATATAAGTGTATGTGCATATGCTTTTCATGAAGAGGTCACTTCAATATTTACTATTCCATCACTATGTCTAGGTTCTGTTTACTACGAATTGCTAATAATGCAATATAACAAGCAAATAAAATAAAATAACAACAGAATATGAGTAATACAGCATTTCACTGGACTCACTTCCAAACTCTGTCCTGAATCATACTGCATTCTAGTCATTTCCCTCATGAGCTCAGATGCTTGAACATTTGCTGCTAAGTTGGAGGTGCTGTTTGGGAAGGTTTATGAAGTGTGGCCTTGCTAGTGGAGGCGTGTCCCTGAAGGTGGGCTTTGAGATTAAAAGCCTCAAACCATTTCCCGGTCCCTCTCTCTGCTTCGTGCTGCCAGTTGAAGGTGTGAGGGCTCAGCTTTCTGCTCCTTTGTCATGCTTGCTACTATGCCTGTTCGACAAAGCCAAATTAAACTTCTTGCTAAGTTGCCTTGGCCATGGTTTATCTTATCAGGGCAACAGAGAAGCGACTAATAGATACATCAGTGCTTCCATCTGCACTGTTTGGAATGGTGGCACACACCTGTAAGCCTAGCATCTGGGAAGCTGAGACAAGAGGATTGTATAGCCAGCCTGGGCAATATAAGCAGGATCTCATCTAAAAAAAAAAAGTCCACACACTAATAACAATTTAAAAGGTTCATGCTGTTACTAGTGTTTGGCAGAATTTTCCATCTTGTTTCCTTAAGTGCTTGGGAGGCAAACCAAGCAAACGGCTCTGAGATCTCTGGTGACACTTACAGACCATCCCGAAATGCTAAGTGCCTGATATTTTTGCGAGATGACATTTTATTCCCATCATATATGAAAAAAAAAGTATGCAGTTAGATCTGGACGGATGGCTCAGCACTGAAGAGTACGTGCTGCTCTAGCAGAGGGCCTGAGTTTGGTTTCCAACACTCAAATTGGGCAGCTCATAACCACCTGTAACTCCAGCTCCGTGGTATCTTCTTCTGGTCTCCATGGATACCTACATACACGCAAATACCCACATACATATAATTAAAAATAAAAGAAAAAATTAAAAATAGAAGGAACGAAAAGTGGGAGGGAAGGAAAAGGGAGACAGGCCCATATCTTTAATTCTGGTTGAGTGGAATTATTTTAAAAATTCAATGAAAATTACACTAACAGGCAATTTTGCTCCTCAAAAGATGCCTTGCATGTGGATGGGGAATTGTATCAAGGCTTCATATTTAGGTGAAAAGCTATAGGCAATCCATGGGGACTGAGAGAGGATGATTCAGTCTTCTTCATGTTTATCCAATCCCAAGGAGTCGGCCCTAAACATATGCACCTGAGCAACATGAAAGGAATTTCAGAGGCCATTCGTCAGTCTATGTAACAATGATGATTACAGAAAATGAGGTCATACACCGGGCAGTGGTGGTGCACGCCTATAATCTCAGCACTTGGGAGGCAGAGGCAGGTGGATTTCTGAGTTCGAGGCCAGCCTGGTCTACAGAGTGAGATCCAGGACAGCCAGGGCTACACAAAGAAACCCTGTCTTGAAACAAACAAACAAACAAACAAAAAAAAAATAAGGTTATAAACTTAAGAGAGGGTGGAGGGGAAACAGGAAGGGTTGGAAAGTGAGAGAAGGGGGAGATGGTGTGAATACAGCATTCACATACAGGATTTTCAAAAAGCAACAAAATCAAAACTATGCCTTTAAAATGAATCTATCTCTAATAATTGAGATAGGATCTCATTAAGTAGTCTAGTCTGGGTCTGTATTCTTGATCCTACTGCCTCTGACTCCTAAGGGCTGGGATTCTAGGCATGGGCCATTTGTGTATCTTTGAAGATGAGTTAAGTGGTGATGGAAAATAGACTTGGATTTGCTTTCGAGAGATGTCCTAAGGGACAGGTTATAAGCATAGATTTCCTGACCTGTGTGAGGACAGGAACTGATTTTTCAGATCTGCTGTGCTTCTGTCATAGCTTTCATGTGCATGGCTGAGTAGCCACGGTTAAGTATAGTTAGATATAAGATATAAGCAATAGAATGTAGCCCTATCATGTGTATAGCTGAGTAGCCAGGGTCAAGTATGGTTAGAGATAAGCCATAGAATATAGCCCTATCATGTGTATAGCTGAGTAGCCAGGGTCAAGTATGGTTAGAGATAAGCAATAGAATGTAGCCTTATCATTCCTGAGCTAGACCAAGAAAAAAGGAAAATTAATTACTAATCATATAACATGGTTTTCTAGGAAACTTAGGCACACAGTGGTTATAGTGGCTCTGGAAGATTTCCTTACTCCCAGTCCTGCTGGTGATGGTCGGACATGACAGCCCAGAGCCTTGCAAGGACTGGAAGGCCTAGGAAGGTTGTTATGATGGCACTGGGTAAGGTTTGCTGTTTTAGAGTTTACAGAGTCATGAAGGGTTCCGAGCTTTCTGGTTTCTCTGCTTCAAAGCCTGTTGAGACCTACCATTAATCATTAGGAGTGGTTAATGGCTGATGCCTCTGGCTTTAACGTCTAAGAATCTCTATGTGCTTGGGACTTCCTGTTGAGTTAACTTTTTTTGAGATGAGGCCTTTAGGAGTTGAACTCGGATATCATGATGAGAAGCTGTTTTTCCTGTCTAGTTACTTGTACTTCATCTAACTAGTGAAAGCATTTAGCACTTAACTGAGCACCTGTCTAGGTATCAATGATCCTGGGGACATTGGTGTATCATCAATAAATGACAGGTATAGGGTACTTTACAGGCTTTCCAATTTCCTCACTGTTGTGGCAGAGGCTGGGTTCTGAGTGTCCTCCTGGGTTTTGTTTAGAGCCTCACTATTTGACAGAGTAGGAAGTGGCTACAGTGTCACTACTGAGCCAGACAAAGATGAGTTCTAAATACAAAGTAGACCCAAGCTCTTGAAGATTTAGTATGATAAGGCAAATTAAAATGTCCTTGATAATTTATTATAAGAAGAAATGAAACAAAAATCCTTTAACGTTGAATTACATCTTAAACTATATTTATTTTTAGTAGTTTATTTATTCTTTGGCAATTTCATATCTGTATATTACATTATATCTTAATTCGCCATTACCCTCTCTTATCCCCCTCTCAATCCCTTTGGACTCAATCTTATTCAAAACATGCTTCCTCCAACTTTCATGTTCTTTATTATTGCTTGTCTTCCAAAAGCCACTAAGCTTAATTACAGTTCCTTACAGGAGCATGGCTGTGGGGTTATCTATCATACAGGCAACGTACCAGTAGCTGTTGGGGATTGATCTTGTGCTCTGTGTTTTCAGGTGCTGACTTCTGTAACCTAAGATCTAGTTAGGACTCAGGCATTATCATGAATATTGAAGAATCTCCTGCATCAATGTGGTATAAAGGATGCTCCCCAGTTATCTCTGATTGGTTAATAAAAGACTGAGCAGTTAATGACTGTGTAGAGGAGAGAGAAAGGCTGAACTTCTGACCCTAGGCAGGGGTCCCAGGGAGAAGAGCCAGGTAGAGTTTACCTCAAGTCAGGCCAGGGTCCTGGAGCAGAAGAGCCATAGGTTACCAAGGGAGTTCTCCATGGTGACAGATAACTAAAGTAGAGCAAGCCAAGGAGAGACCAAATGCAAGTAACTTAGAGCTTGTGGCTGGGGAAGTAATTAAATAACACAGAGGGTTAAGGATAGCTGCTCAGTTTTATTGTGCTTAAAGCTTGTTGAATAAATCTATAGGTCTCTTTCTCAATTATTTGGGACCTAGTGAAGTTAGAAAAAAAATGCCAAAAAACTTAAATTTCATCCTATAAGTGGCTACACCACTAAAGAAAATTTACTCCCTCTTCCATCCTAGTCTTAACTTCCAGTAAGTCTCCAGCTGGGGTTAGGTCTTATGAACCCTCCCCCATCCATGTTGGAATGTTGATGGGTTCCATTTTGTGTGTGGAAGCATAGCTATACTGTGTTCGTGAGAACAACAGCCAGCCACTTTGTATCCAGAAGACATTTCACGGCACTCCTCCTGTCTTTGCCTCCTGTCTTCTTTCTGTAACTTCTTTCTGCATTGGCTCAGAGATGAGATAATAGTACCATATCTATTTCAGTCTGTGATGGACAGAACTAAAGATACAGAAGAGGCAAGCTCCAGGGATCTGAGCCTGGGGGTGGAGTGGACATACAAATCTCCTCTTTAGGTAGGGCACACATCAGTCACTACAATCTGACCACTTGTACATTTCTGTGTTGATTCCCATTCACTGCAATAAGAAGCTTCTCTGGCCAAGGTTATGAGCAGCACTAATACATGAGTATAACAGTAAATATTTAGGGCTTGCAAGAGGTGCCTGCCACCAATCCTGAGAACTTGAGTTTGATCCCTGGGATTAACATGATGGAAGGAGATTACCGACTGTCTTAGGGTTTTACTGCTGTGAACAGACACCATGACCAAGGCAACTCTTATAAGGACAACATTTTAATTAGGGCTGGCTTACAGGTTCAGAGGTTCAGTCCATTATCATCAAGGCAGGAACATGGCAGCATCCAGGCAGGCATGGTGCAGGAGGAGCTGAGAGTTCTACATCTTCATCTGAAGGCCACTAGAGAAGACTGGCTTCCAAGAAGTTAGGATGAGGGTCTTAAAGCCCACACCCACAGTGACACACCTATTCCAACAAGGCCACATCCACTTCAACTCTGCCTTGCCTTCTAATAGTGCCACTCCCTGGGCTGATCATAGACAAACCATCACATGGACTCCCAGTGGTTGTCTGTAATGACAATTCTGGAATTTTGGTTTCTTTCTTTTTTAAAAAAAATTATTATTCATTTATTTATTCAGTATATATAAGTACACTGTAGCTGTCTTCAGACACACCAGAAGAGGGCATCGGATCTCATTACAGATGGTTGTGAGCCACCACGTGGTTGCTGGAAATTGAACTCAGGACCTCTGAAAGAGCAGTCAGTGCTCTTATCCACTGCCCGATTCCTGTCATGGTGACAATGAGCTAATCCTCTAATACTATTAGCAAGCCATTAATTAAATGCTCTGTTTTATGAGTTACCTTGGTCATGATGTTCCTCATAGCAATATAACAGTGACTAAGATGGTTTGCAGTGAGCTCATTAGCATCTGATTAGCGAAGAAGTGTATGGTTATTAATTCATAGTTCAAGCCCAGTTCAAGCCCCAATATTCCTGACATGGACTCTCTTGTCCAAGGAGTATGGGGTACCAAAGAAGGGATTTCCCTCCAGAACAGTTAACTGTGTGCTATGACAATGCTCTCTGCAGGAGTCATCACCTGCCAAATGTGCTCTGAAAGGACCATTGGGTCCCTGATAGACACTGTAGGGATGTCAGACATTGGATGGAAACCAAGAAGTTGTGAAAGCCAGGAAATGAGGCCCAGGAAGGAGACTGTTATGGTGCGGATTTTCTATAAAACGCTCTTTGCAACAGCCAGTTTCCACATGTGGCCACCCTGGCAGGCTGTGGGGACATTTGAAGAGAGAAACTCTGTGTACCTTTAAGCTCCTTGATTCAGCTATGCCCTTGGAAAGGTGCCTTCTAGCACTCAGTAGCATTTAGGATCTACTGTGGTTTGGATGATGAGTAGCCCCAAAGGCCCAAATTAAAGGGTTGGTCTCCAGGGAAGGGGTGGAGCCTTTAAGAGGCAGGGCCTAGTGGGTTGGCCTTAGGTATTTGGGTGTGCTTTCAAAAGGGTAATAGGAATCCATTCATTCTCCCTTCATCCCTGTTTCCATTCTATCTCCTTCCTTCCTTTCTTCCCTCCTTCAACTTCTATTGCTTAGCTCCCATCAGTCTTACCCATTACCCTCACCAGAGGCCAAGCCAGTGGTGTCTGCCAGATCTTGGACCTTGAAAACAATGAGCTATATAAACCTTTTCTCGGTATGAAACTGGCTGCCTTGGATGTTCCATTGTAGGAACATGATGCTGACTAATACAGAATCAATCACCTTCAACCCAAAACAGTTCAATGGATGTGTAAGTTACTGTTCACACTGTTGAGACAAAGTACCCGACAAATGCAACTGAAGGAAGGAAGGGTTAATGCTGGCTGGGTTTGAGGGTTTAGCTTATCATGGTGGTGAACACATGGCAGCAAAATCTTGAGGCAACTGGTCACATGGCATCTGCTGTCAGGAGGCTGAGAAAGATGAGTGCTTGCACTCAGCTCACTTTCTCTGTTTCATTCATTCCCACACCCTACCCTGTGGAATGGTGCCACCCCTACTTAGGGTGGGCCTCCTGACCTCAATTAACCTAATCTAGATACTTCTTCATAGACACTCCCAGAGATTTATTTCCATGGTGATATTAAAACCCATCAATTTGACACTCAGCATCACCAAGGGTTTCAACGTAGGGTTTTTTTCTTTCTTCTTTTTAAAAGATTTATTTATGTATGTATATGAGTGCTTCATTTACATGCGTGCCTGCACAACAGAAGAAGGCATCACTGGATCCCAGTAGAGGTGGTTGTGAATCACAATGTGGTTGCTGGGAATTGAACTCAGGACCTCTGGAAGAACAGCCAATGTCCTTAACCACTGAGCCATCTCTTCACCACTGTAGGATTTTTGTTGTTGTTGTTTCACCTTCTTTTCTACTCCCTAAATTATGGCTTAGAGCTCCAGATTCTTGGCTCTCCCTCAAAGAATTTTTGCCTTGCATCTGCTCCACCAGACCTCGGCTCTCCTTTATCTGTATTTCCTCAGGAAAAGCAATAAAAAGAAGAAAGAAAGATTAACATATTTTAGCATGCTTCACTTCTTTCTTTAGAGCTGTTATCTTTCCTTTGTGTGTGTAATGTACACATGTCTATGTGGGGAGCATACCCATGTGTGTGCGTGTGAAGAACAGAGGAGAACGTTGAATGTCTTGCTATAGTGAAACAGGGTCTCTAAATGAATTGGAAGCTGCCTATTTCAGCTAGACAGGCTGGCCAGTGATTCCTGAGATTGGCATGTCTTTGCTCCCCCAACACTGGGGTTAGTCATGCAGAGCTATGTCTGGCTTTTCCTCCCTCCCTCCCTCCCTCCCTCCCTCCTCCCTCCCCCCTGAGCAATGACTACTAAGTACTATTGAAAGACCCCCAAAGTGTTTCCCCCTGAAATGTACAGCCTTTGAATGCTCCCCCAAGGCCTGTTTCCCAATCTCTGAGAATGCAGCCAGTGAGAAGCTCTTTGTTAGCAAGAAGACCTAGCCTGACTGTCTGTGTCAGAGACCCAGAGATAACTCCAAGGACAGCTCACTCCCTCTCTTTGTTCCTTCGGCAAGGCTACCCCACCCCCCTGCCCAGAGAAGAGCTGTAGCCTAACTCCTCCCAACTTCTCCCAACTTCTCACTTTTTCCTTAAAAGCCCCCTACTGTTGCTGCTCTGGGTCGAGCTCCCCAGCCCCTCAGGGTGAAAGGAGCTCGTCTTCAGCTAGCTGATAAATAAAGTCCTCTTGCAATTTGCATCAAGACAGGTCTTTCGTGGTTCTTGGGATACGCGAACAGCCCGTGTTTGAAATAGGAATATTTCTAAGTCTTACACTATATTATCCTACTGTCATTGCTAGGAAAACAGTAACAAAGAGAAGCTCAGGGTAAGATACAGCCCCCACAGGAACATGATACCTACATTTTCCAACTGATCAGGAAATTCTAAAGTTTCTAGATCCTTCTCCTTCCTTCCTTCCTACCTTCCTTCCTACCTTCTTTCCTTTCCTTCATCTCTTTTTAACACAGGTGCTGGGATTCAAACTTAGGTCTTTATGCTTATGCAGTAATTGCTTCCCACTGAACTACTGTCCTCTGCTCCCACCCCATTCCCCTTGGGTAACATCTCACTGTATAGTTCTTGCTGTCTTGGATCTCACACTGTAGACTAAGCTGGCTTTGAACTTACAGAGATCTTTCTGCCTCTGCCTCCTGAGAACTGGGTGTACAGCTCCCAGGTGTGTAGGACAATGCCCAACTTGACTGCTATTTTTTAAAAAGCCTTCTTATAAGAACGATTCTTGGCTGGCATTTAGAAAGTAGAACTTAGGAAAATTTTTTTCCTATGTTGATGGATAAAAACCAATGCATGGCCATGTGTGGTGTGTGGTGGTACTCATCTTTAATCCCAGAATTCAGAAGGGAGGCAGAGGCAGGTGGGTCTCTGTATTAGGCCAACCTAGTCTATATACGGAGGTCTAGGCCAGCCAGGACTATAGAGAAAGAACCACTTAAAATTTAAGAATGAATAAGGTTCCTTTCTGTTGGCGCCAGCCCTAGGCCACCTTGGGCCCTAACTCGGCAGACAATCCCACAGTCCCCAGAGGACTCTTCATCCCACAGGCACCCTAGCACACCCAGGATCTTAGGATCACTGTTGAGTGGAACACAACATCTGTTCCAACAGAACCGGGAGTGCCTGGGGCCAGCTGGAGCTCGGACACAGGAACCTGGCCAGACCAGTGACTCAGGTTCCTTCCAGTACCTTGGTTTCGAACTCAGCGGACAGCCCCACCGTCTGCAGAGGAGGTACCACTTCCAGGTACTCTAACACGCCCAGGATCTTAGGATCCCAGGAGCTTGGTCACACCAGGATCTCAGGGTCTCAGAGGAAGCTTGACTGCCAAGAACTCTGACACACCCAGAATCTCAGCATCACAAGATCCCAGAATCACAGGAACACAAAAAAAGCTGGACTCTGAGAAGTTCTGACTCAACTGGGATCACAGAAAGGACAGGCTCTAATCAGATATCTCAAGGGCAGGGAGCACTTGAGATAATCAGATGGCAGGAGTCAAGCATAAGAATAGAAGCAACAGAAACCAAGGTTACTTGGCATCCTCAGAACCCAACTGTCTTAGTCAGGGTTTCTATTCCTGGACAAAACATCATGACCAAGAAGCAAGTTGGGGAGGAAAGGGTTTATTTGGCTTACACTTCCACATCGCTGTTCATCACCAAAGGAAGTCAGGACAGGAACTCAAACAGGTCAGAAAGCAGGAGCTGACGCAGAAGCCATGGAGGGATGTTCTTTACTGGCTTGCTTCCCCTGGCTTGCTCAGCTTGCTCTCTTATAGAACCCAAGACTACCAGCCCAGAGGTGGTTCCACCCACCAGGGGCCTTTCCCCCTTGATCACTAATTGAGAAAATGCCTTATAGCTGGATCTCATGTAGGCATTTCCTCAACTGAAGCTCCTTTATGATAACTCCAGCTGTGTCAAGTTGACACAAAATTAGCCAGTACACCAACTCTCCCACCATAGCAAGTCCTGAATACACCATCACACCAGAAAAGCAAGATATAGATCTAAAGTCACTTCTCATGATGATGATGGAGGACTATAAGAAGGACATAAATTACTCCCTTAAAGAAATACAAGAGAACGCATCCAAACAGGTGAAAGAATTGAACAAAAGCATCCAGGATCTAAAAATGGAAGTAGAAACTATAAAGAAATCACAAAGGTAGACAACTCTGGAAATAGAAAACCTAGGCCGACCGGAGAGAGCCCGGCTGGAGCGAGCGGGGCCGAACGGTGATGGCCGGAGCGAGTCAGGAGCCATAGATGCAAGCATACATAACAAACAGAACACAAGAGAAAAGAATGAATAAATAAAAATATTTGCTTGTCCTAAACTCTCTGTGCAAACAATGTGTTTTATGCTAAACATCTATTTTCTTGCTAGGAATCTGGAAGAGGGTGATAGGCAGAGGGTGCCTGTGTGATCAGCCCCCAGTGAAAACCCAGTCTGCTGAATCTGTGTCTTTGGCAGACAGCTTTCCTTGTGTGTTGCCATAACTCCTTGCTGAGGAGTTGTGTCGTGTGTGCTTTACTGTGAGAGGACAATTTGTTTCCTTTGGATTTTACCTCATGTACCTTTCACACACACAACTTTCCTTTGTATCATTTTACTCTAATAAATTATAGCTAGGACTTATTGTACGCACACTTCCTAGTGAACAGTTAATCCTGGAAGTGGTCTTAGAGATTCTCAAAGATCCTACCAGGGGAAGACTTGAAGGTAGGTATTTTTTGGTTTAAATATCCTTAATTGGAACAGGTTTTGTGGCACACACCCTTAATCTTCCGGGATTAAGCACTTGGGAAACAAGAGGAGTATGATTTCAAGGCTCGCTTAAGCTACCTAGGGAGTTTGAGGCCAGCTTGAACTTCTGAGTAAGATTCTGTGTCAAAACAAATAAAAAATAATAAAAAGAGTTAAAAATGGATAGACTGTGCATTCTAGAATGTGGTTGAGGGACTCAGAACTCTAAACTGGCATATGGAAAACGGATACTTAATGTAGATGTCTCAGAAGACACCTGTTAGAAGAGGTTATGTAAGACATTCTCTAGAGCAGTGTTTCTCAACCCGTGGTTCAAATAACCCTTTCACAGGGGCCATATATCAGATATCCTGTTTATCTGGTATTTACATTATGATTCATAACAGTAGCAAAATTACAGTTATGACAGTTATGATGTATTAATTAAAATAATTTTGTGGTTGGGCTTCACTACAATGTGAGGAACTGTACTAAAGGGTCTCCATATTAGGAAGGTTGAGAACCACTCACTGGTCTGGAGAGGTAAATGGAAGAACATCAAATGAAGCTTAGAGGATTCACAGAAGAAGAAAGTCATCAGGTAAACAAAATCCAAGGTCAGCTCTCAGAAGAGAGAACGAAGGGGGCTGGCCTTATTGTCAATTGGTTCTCTAAGTCAAACCAGGAAGTTTACTGACAAATAAACAAGAGTCTAAATAGAACAAAAACCTACTATAACCACTAGGTCAGATTTCTTTCCTAAGGAATATTATGGCTGGCCAAGGACTCAGGGTTAAGGCACTTCTCACCAACCTCAACAGCCTTGAGTTTGACTCCAGGGCTAGTATGGTAGGAGGTGAGAACTGACTCCCACGAATTGTCTTCTGATCTCCACGTACACACTGTGGCATGAGGATGCCTCCCACCAATAAATGTAATAAAAAGGAATACTAGTTTTGAGGTTAAAGAGATGGTTCAGTTCATAAAGTGCTTGTCTCACAAGCCAGGGCACCTGAGTTTAATTCCCAGAAGAATAAATAAATTATAAATAAATATCCCATTTAATAAAGTAAGGTACAGTAGCTCATCCCTGAAATCCCAATGCTAGGGAGGTGACAACAGGAAGATCCCTGGGACCAGATAGTCTAGTCATATTGGTGAATTCTAGGTTCAGTGAGAGGCCTGTTCATCTGATATAAGGTGAAGAGTATTTGAAAACACAATGTCCACCTCTGGCATCCACATAAATGCTCATGTATATAGACAGCCTGCACATACATGCACATGCATACACACATGCACACACACATGCACACACATGATACATGGATATTTTAAGAAAGGTTTAGTGAGGAGTTAATTTAGAGGCAACAGATTCACAAATAGGGAGTGAAAAATGCTGTCTCCCCAGGGACTAGCCCCCTAACTCATTATCCAATGCTAAGTGGCCATCCCTAAAAACATGTATATATGAGCAATACTAAATGACTACCCAATGGACCAGCACATTGTATGTATATACTTTTTTTTTTAAAGATTTATTTTATTTATTATACGTAAGTACATTGTAGCTGTCTTCAGACACTCCAGAAGAGGGAGCCAGATCGGATGGTTGTGAGCCACCATGTGGTTGCTGGGATTTGAACTTATCACCTTCGGAAGAGCAGTCAGGTGCTCTTACACGCTGAGCCATCTCACCAGCCCCCTGTATGTATATACTTATAAGTAACAATAGTAAAGAAAAAAGAAATCACAGAAAGTAGAAAAAGGGCTTAGAGGAGGGAGAACAGTGTGTGTGTGGGAGCAGGATATAAAAATAGGGGGCAATCAGTGTATTATAGACATGTGAAATGTCAAAATGAAGTCCATTGTTTTGTAGAAATAGTAAATGCTAATTTAAAAAATGGAAGATGAGAACTATGCTGAAGGACAGCTGCAACAGCTGCAAGGCCCCCGTGTCAGGGTAAACAGGGCGAAGCTGTTATCTCTTCGGGGTGCTGACAGTTTTTTTTTATTTATTTTTTTACAAAGCTGCTGTTTGGCTGTATCTGGTTCAAAGGTAGTTCTAGGACTTGCTGTTTTATGACTTTCTGAAAATATCAGAAAACCCAGTGAAGGGCTGTCATCTTTTCAACTGACAAAAACTGGCACAAAAAGATTCATCAAACCATGGCCACCGTCACATCCCAAAGGAAAAGATGTTTTACACACACACACACACACACACACACACACACACACGCACGCACGCACGCACACACACACACACGCACACACACACACACACACACAGCATAGTCTCAGAATAAAGACAGTCCTTTCCCCAAAGTTTACTGACCTAGGAAAACATTTTCTTCAAAAACAGTGTGGAATCTCCTTAAAGATAAGCAACACTCTCTGGTCCAGACTTTTCGATAAGAAAAGCCAGGAGTAAACCTTGGCGATACTCGTTGTGTAGACAAGAGGAAGCCCTATCATCTAACTGGACCTCATCTGCCCAGATGCAACACCATTTCTAATGTGAGAAGGAACCCAGGTGGAATAGGCACTGACGTGTGAGTGCTTCAGTTAGCATGGTCACATAAGCGAGGACATGCCTGCTGGACATCTGGCTTGTTTCCCCTTCCTTTGATATCATGCTATGAAGCTGCCATCAAATTGCAGTGTGGGTCTGTCCGGGGAGAGAATGGGCTGACATGTGAACTTGAGCCTGGCGAGTGAGTGGATTGGCTTCTGAGTATGACTTTGTTTTCCATGTAGCTTTAGCACATAGAATGTGCTGGCTATGACCACAAGTGGAAGTTGTTATTTTATTGTCCTAATATATTAATTATTCTCTACTTGGTGAGTTATTGTAGTTTCTTGTGCTTTTTAAAGTAACTTGGAGTTCATTAAAAAGTAGATTTTTAACCAAACTTTAAACTCAGTTATTAATGGAGAAAGTGGGTGTGGGTTTCTGGGCAGATGGTGGCACTGGTCTCAGCAGTAGCTGTATGTGCAACACTGGTGGCTTAAGAGTTGCTAATGACCTCTTTTATTATTATTGTTATTATTATTATTTTCTGTTTTTTCTTCTTTTCCTTTTTCAAAGATCATCATGTAGTTTCTGAGGTGCACTCGTTAGAAGTTTAGGGCAACAAAATGAAATGTCTAGATAGTAAATAGTCTTCAAGGGACAATCACACACACACAGACACTCACACACACACACACACTGTTCCATTTTAAAGTCATGCTTGGTTACTACTGATGTGTACAAGGAACACAAAGAATGACGATACAAATTAAGCCTGTTTCCTCCAGCTAGGCCGGCATCCTAAAGGCTCTATGGTGTCTCACAACAGCACCGCCAGCTAGGGAACAGGTGTTCAAAAGATGCACCTGCTGGGCACATTTCATGTTCGAATTTTAATACATAGTGATAATTTTCATTCAGTAACCTTCTGTAATTCATATTTACAAGTTTAGGTAATTGTTAACCACCACAGTCAAGGATTGAAAATGGAACTAGACAATATATGACACTAGGTGTTTCTAGGCTCCCTTCAATGACAGAACAAGGAGGTATGTGTAGACTAACCTGTGCATATATACCCACCAAACATGAATTTATACTATTACAACTTTAATCCCCTTAAATAAACACAATAATATGAACTCAGATTAGCTTTCTATTTGGGCTATAATTAAATTTTCTTATTAATGCTTTATGTCCTGAAACATTTTAAAAATTAATTATAGGAAAGATCATCATGCCTAGCTGGATTCATTTTTCTGTCTTGTTTTATTATTTTGAAACAGGGTTTTTCTGTGTAGCCCTGGCTGTCCTGGAACTCACTCTGTAGACCAGGCTGGCCTGGAACTCAGAGATTTGCCTGCCTCTGCCTCCAGAGTGCTGGGATCAAAGGCATGTGTCATCCCTGCCTGGCACTCTTTTAAAGATTATTTTTATTGTGTATGTGTGTGTGGGGGTATGTGCATGTCGGGGGTATGTGCATGTGTGGGGGTACGTGCACATGAAACACCCACTGAGACCACAGGTGTCAGGTTCCCCTGGAGCTGGGGTAAGCCACCTGATGTGGGTGCTGGGAATTGAACCCAGGTCCTCAGGAAGGGCAATATGTGCTCTTAACCACTGAGCCACCTCTCCAGGTTGATCTACTCTTTTAAAAAATTACCAGTTCTCTCTACCATATTTTTTATATTTCTTTGGAGCTAAGGGTTGCTAAGTGTCTAAGTTCTTGCAGATGGAAAGATAAATTGCAGGATGGGGATTGTAAAGTGATAATGAGAATGTGGGGGTTGTAATGGGAATGATAATGATCACAGTCAATGGGCACATCCTTGGTTTCTTTAACAAGATAAAAAGCTGGGAAGCAATGCCAGACCAGATCAGAAACAAACTGGAGCTGAGCTTAGAGTGATCAGCTGACCTGAAACTGTCATACTGGGAATTGTCAGTCTACTGAAAACTTGTTGTTGTTGTCGTTAGCTAGTGCAGGTCCTTGTACATGCTATAGACAGACAGACAGACGGTACTTCTGAATTACACTTCCAGTCCAAGCTTCTTTTATGCATGGGAAAAAACCAAACTCCTGGCCTTTGACCTTCAGGTTTCAGCCAAACCTAATGTCAAGTCTATATATTTTTCAAAGTGTTGGGTGACCTTAGGTATCCTTCTATCTCCTCGCCTCTCAGCTCAGTGTTGAGTGCTCAGTCCACAACCTCACACGTACACGGGGTCCTTTCCCTGCTGAGCTATATGGACATCTAAGTACAGCTTCTTAACCAGACTAAACTACTTTCATGATACTTATTTGTTACCTCAGAAAAAGACTTCTTTTGGAAGGTCACTTTCAAGGATGTCTTGAAAATTGGGAAGTAAAATTATTTCAGAAGGGAGGGAGGGAAGGAAGGAAAAAGAGAATTGGGCAACTCAGAGTAATGGAGCAATGGAGACAGAATCCTATTACCATGGGGGAATATGGGTACCATCTTAGGGACAAGTGATAAGTAAGCTAATTTGGTTTGTTTGGAAACAGTCTTCTCCTTTCCTTCCCAGATTCTATTGACAGGAACATTAATTAGATCTTATAGTTATACAAGTTTCTACCTCTCCCCCTTCCCCTCTAGTCTACTTCCTGTTTAGACTGGATGATTTTATGGTTCTATCTTCCAGTTTGTCCATTTCCTCTATTCTACTGTTGCCCTTATTAATTGGGTTTTATAACTTCAATAACTGCATTTTTCAGTTCTAAAATTTCCACTGTTCCTTGTTCTGTAGTCATCATGGGTGTGGCCTCAGCTCCCCATGAAGCTTGCAGAGTACTTTCCCAGGCAGCAGGGGCTGGAATACCTCTTTATTGTTCTCCACAAGCCTTCCTTATCACTGAGCAGTGTTAAATGGCCGGCCTCCTTACTAGGTCTCCTTAGACACCATCCCTGCTGAGTGGCAGGAGAGCCTTATCACTCCCTTGCATCATGACCCCTTTAGGAGGACAAAGGACCCTTTCACAGGGTCCTGCTTATTAGTTCTCTTGCATATCAGCTGTTTACATTACGATTCACAACAGTAGCAAAATTACAGTTATGAAGTAAAAATGAAAATAATGTTATGGTTGGGGTTCGCCACAACATGAGGAACTGTATTAAAGGGCTGCAGCATTAGAAGGTTGAGAAGCACTGCCTTAAGGGAAGGGTGGAACCCTGACCTCCTTCCATTGGTCTCTGATGACACCAAGTGTATGGAGAAGCATACTCATAGGAAGGACTTTATTGTTGTCCACTGATGGAAGACAGGCTGAGGGGATAAGGATATTGTGGTATTAGGATGGTTGGAGGTCTCACCACAGCCTGGAGAATGGGGAAGCCTAGACTTATCATTTGGCCTGTCTGTGCATATGCCTAAAGTTGTGCATGTGAGTGTTGTGTTGTGAGTATGTATGTGCTTGTATGTCTATAGTTGGATGGTGTATATATGTGTATAGTTGTGCAGTATGTATGTGTATACATTGCGTGTGTGCCTAGAGTTAGATGGTGTATGTACAGTTGTGCAGTGTGTATGTGTCTATATTTGTGTGGTGTGTATGTGTGAGTGTGTATATGTCTCCAGTTGGGTGGTATGTGTGTGGTATGTGTGAATGTCTCCAGTTGAGTGATGTGTTTGTGTGTATGATGTGTCTACCATTGGGTAGTGTGAGTGTGTGAGTTTGTTTTCCTACTATTGTGGGGTGTGTGACTGAGTGTGTGTGTGTATGTGAGTGTGTGAGTGGTGTGAGTGTATGTGTGTATATGTGTCTACAGTTGGATGGTGTGTGTATGTACAGTTGTGTGGTGTGTATGTGTGAGTGTGTATGTTTACAATCGGGTGGTGTATGTGTAAGTGTGTGGTATGTATGTGTGTGTGTCTACAGTTTGATGGTGCATGTGTATTTGCAATTGAGTCATATGTTTGTGTGTGAGTGTATGTGGTGTGTGTGTTTCTATAGTTGAATGATGTGAGTGTTTGTGTGTGTGCTGTGTGTCTACCATTGGGTAGTATATGTGAGTGTGTGTGGGCATCTACAGTTGGGTGGTGTGTATATGTGTGTGTGTAAGAGTGTATGTGAGTGGTGTACATGTGTGTATGTGTTTGTTTATGTATCTGTTTCTAAAGTGGTGTGATGTGTGGTGTATGTGTGTGTTTCTACAGTTGGGTGGTGGGTGTGTTCATGTGTATATCTACAATTGTTTGGTGTATGTGAGTGTCTGTGATGTGTGTGTATATACAGTTATGTAATGTGGGTATGTATGTGTGTATATGTGGATGTGCAGTTAGGTAGTGTGTATATGTATGTATGTATGTGTGTGTATATATGTCTATGGCTGGGTGGTATGTGTATATGTGGTGTATATGTGCATGTATATGTGTGTGTCTACAGTTGAGTGGTAAGCTATCTTCTACCCTAACATGCTCTCTGTCTTGCTAAGTTGCCCATGTCTCAGGTTTTACAATAAAAAAAGGGTTTTACTGAATACTTTTTGTCTGTGGCTCTTGGTATTTTCAAGATTTGGTTGTGAATCCTTTCTCAGTCTAGGGACATTCCCTACTAGGGGCTGTGAGAGAATGAAGAAAAGACAAAGGCACATGTGTAGGAAGCAGGGATCAGGTGGGCTGGGCTCTCAGATGGAGAAACTGCAGCACCCCAGAAGCTCAGTGTGTTTATAGTATAGAGTTGATAGAGAGGCAGGGCTATTGCATACAGGTCAATCAGGAAGCAGAGTTATTACATACAGATAAACAAAGATGTGGTTTTTATGATATACAGCTGGATCAAGAAAATGGGTCTAGCCGGGCGTGGCGGCGCACACCTACCTTTAATCCCAGCACTCGGGAGGCAAAGGCAGGGAGATTTCTGAGTTCGAGGCCAGCCTGGTCTACAGAGTGAGTTCCAGGACAGCCAGGGCTATACAGAGAAACCCTGTCTTGAAAAACCAAAAAGAAAAAGAAAAGAAAATGGGTCTAGGGCTGGAGAGATGGCTCAGTGCTTAAGAGCACTGATTGATCTTCTGAAGGTTCTGAGTTGAAGTCCAAGCAACCACATGGTGGCTCACAACCATCCGTGATGAGATCTGATGCTCTCTTCTGGTGTGTCTGAAGACAGCTACAGTGTACTTACATATAACAATAAATAAATCTTTGGGCTGGAGCAATTGGGGCTGGAGAGAGCAGAGGTCCTGAGTTCAATTCCCAGCAACCACATGATGGCTCACAACCATATGTACATCTACAGTGTATTCAAATACATAAAATAAATAAATAAATCTTTAAAAAAAGAAAAAAGAAAAGAAAATGGGTCTAGCTAACCTCTAATTTCAGCAGGAGCAGTCTCAGTGGAATGAGGTCTTCAGGCCATAAATATCCAGAGGAGAAAGTTATGGTGGACATTTCTGGACATATTATTAACACCCACAATTGGACCTCAGAGTAAGGCTTGTTTTTTCCCTCTTGGTCTCACCCTGGGAAGGCTTTGCCATTCCTATGGGGCTGAGGTGAAGGGTTCTTGACATGGCTGTACCCGTGTCAACAGCGCATGTCCTCTTAGAACTTTATTTACTCAGGAATGAATGAAGAAAAGAAATAAAAGGAGGACATGACTGCTTCGTAGGGGTGGAGGGTTTTATTACTGATAGAAGGCTGAGGCAGAGACATCTGGGAGTGTCCAGAGAGGACATGACCAGTGTACTGAGCAGGGCCATGTAAGGAGAAAGGAGAGGGGAGGGGGGAGAGAGGAAAGGGGAAGAGGGAAGAGGGGAGCAAAAGGGAGAGGGGAGAGGGAGGGGGAGGGGAAAGGGGAGAGGCAAAAGGTAAAGGACTGTGTAATCAGAATGGTTGGGTTATGTAGGGAAGAGCAGCTGCGGGAAGGACAGCCCAGCCAGTCAGTCCCTGGGCTAGAGACTTTAAGGTGGAGAGCTAGGTATACCAGACAGGGTGAACCTAATAGGTACTGAGAGATGCTGGAAGAACTTGATGGCCAGAATCTGCTTTGATGTTAAAAGGCCCCTCAGTACCTCAGTTAGCCATTTGTCCCAGGGTTGAGACCTAACAAGGCTTCCTCTGGTTCTCTCGTTTGGTCTCTCCAGCTCTCGGTCTGGGATATATTAGGTGCATAAAGAGTCCTGGGATGGGCACGGTGTGGTGATGCACACCTTTAAGCCCAGCACTCAGGAGGCAGATGCAGGTGGATCTCTAGAAATTCGAGGCCATCCTAGTTTACATAGCAAGTTCCAGGCCAATCCCTGTCTTAAATCCTAGCCTGCCCAACTCCCCCAAGTCTAACCATAGACAGTAAACTGCCTTTCAAATACAATACCACCCTCAAATAGTAAGAATTTTTAACAAAGTCACAACGCTTAGGAAAAGCCACCTTTGAAAATCCTTTGTGAAGCAATTCAGTGCTTCTGGAAGGAAACAATCGCCTGTAGGATATGGGAATAAATTAAAATTATGATTTATCACTTTGTGACACGGAAACAAATAGAATCAAACTTTCAGTAGTGGGTGAGTTCCATAGCCAGAGTGAAACCAAAGCAAACTAACCAAAGCACACACAAGAGGTGCTCGCTTGCTCTCCCACAGCCCCTTATTCTTTCTACTCCTAGGGGGATGGTGTTCACAAGAGGCGGCCTTTTGTAAGAAATAACTCATTTTCGAGAAAAGAGCCCCATAAACAACCCAGAGAAACAAAAACAGTAGCTCACAATAAAAATGACAAAAGCAATCTGATTGGGTGTAAAATCTCAGGAGGACTGGGATATTAACTCAAGGAGCCGCAGAGATGAATTGATGTGTTGTCTTGTGTCGTAAACAGCTCTGCTGTGGGGGTCGACAGAGCTGGAGAGCAGACTGCACTTCAGCAGTTAAATATAGAAACCTGTAGGGACACATTTATTGCTTGCAGAAAATCCATTCCAGTAAAACCTAAAGAAACCAGAATAGAGAGACATGAAATGCTTCAGAAACCAATTAGCCCTACTAGGGATGGAAGCACCAAGTCTAAGACTGTCCAGTAGCTACAATGTTCATTGTTTGTTTGTTTATACTTGTTTTGTTTACTTTCTCTTTACCTCTGACTTTCTTTTCTGTTATTAGGGTGGGGCAGAGGACTGTTTGGAAGGGAATTGTTTTCCTATAGCTACAGATGGGTTCTTGAACTCTGTATGGGTTCCTGGGAATATTAATACTGTGCCAGAACCCCTGAGCCTGCAAAGAAATTTTTGACAATCTTAGTTTTCCTTTTATCAGCCCTGTGGGTAACGAGGGGGAGGCTTTTTGCTCTTTAAAGGTCAAACTTGAATCCCTTGATTTTGCCTTTTAGGTTGCATGAATACAGCACAAGGAAAATGGATTAACAAAACAAAATGAACACAGGGTTTTTTTTTTTGTCATTTTGCTTTGTTTTCCTTTTTTTTTTTTTTTTTTTTTTTTGAGGGTGGGAGGTAGACATCTTGGTTTTCCTATTGCCTGCCCTCCCCCTCTCCCTCTAAGCCCCATTTCTTTCTTCTTGGCCTACTTTACTTTTCTTCAAAGGTTACAAGTCTTTTTTTAGTGTACTGAAGATGAAAATCCTCCAGTGAAAATTGAATGCTTTGCGATTATCCCCAAGAAACAGAAATTCAAATATGTGTACTGTCTTACTTATGGTTTCATTGCTGTGAAAAGACACTATAACCATGACCACTCTTATAAAAACAAAAAACATTTAATTGGGGCTGGCTTACAGTTGCAGAGAGTTAGTCCATTATCAACACAGTGGGGCGCATAGCAGCATCCAGGCAGACATGGTGCTAGAGTTGGAGCTGAGAGTTCTATGTCTTGATCTGAAAGCAGCAGAAGGGGACTGGGTGCCACACTAGCTGTAGTTTGAGCATCTGTAAGACCTCAAAGCTGGTCTCCACAGTGACGAATTTCCTCCAACAAGGCCACACCTACTCCAATAAAGTCACACCTCCTATGGGCCAAGCATTCAAACACATGAGTCTATGGGGGCCATGCTTATTTAAACCACCAAATATACCAAATATCCAAAATAAGGAAAGATCCGCAAAATATCTGTTTTTATAATATACATATATACTACTCCCTGGGATTAAATGTTCCATTAGATTTTGGTTTCAAAAAGATGCAGGTTGTAGAATTTTTAAACATTAATGACGCATTTCTAGGAACTCAGTAAGTTCCTAGAAATTCTACTCTTCAAAGAGAACAGTGTTATTAAATTACTTCCCTACTACTTTTCAAATATGACTGCAAAAACCATTGAGTCTTATATCACATAGATTTCAGTTATTACACACATGGTAGATTCTGTGATTGTGTTTCAACAGACGCTGAAAATATATATGTTAACCCTGGGAGGTCCATGTATTTATTACTGAAGTTAAAAAAGAGTCCCGATACTAGAAAACACGACATTTCTGCTCTTTCCTTAAATACTGCAGTAGCTGCGGTTCTTGTCTTTGAGGAAGAAAAACAATTAGCAGCACAGTGAAGAGGCAGTTGCTGAGTGCAGGTGCTAGGAGGAGGCGGTAGTGAGCGACAGCCACCGCCTCCCACACACCCCTCAGCTTTTGGGTAAACAAGAATTCTCTCACCCAAAGGTTGTAAATTCAGCAGGAGCCGGAGGCAAGGCAGGGCGTCTATGGATTTGGGAATCTTGATTGGTCTGTTCCCGACTCTCCGGCCACGCCTCTCAACACAGTGCTCCGCCCCGCACTGGGCGGAGCCCAAGCCGAGCAAGGAGAGCGCGTGCGCGAGCTGTCCTTGCGGTGGTGCGGGCCATCCCCATCTGCGCACACTCGCAGTTCACAGGCCGTGTGTGAGGCAGCGGAGGTCACGGCGCGGAGGCGGGGCGGGGGGGCAGCATGGCAGCCTCCTTGGGGTTTCGGGGAGCAGCCTCCGGCCTCTGGTACTGGAGTGGCCGGCGGCGGCCCGTGGGCAGCCTTGCAGCGGGTAAGGACCTCGCGTTCCATCTGCTCGTCTTCCTCTGGTCATCCGAGGAGGGCTTTTCGCCTGAAGGGCTGCGGTTGGTTTGAGGGTAAAAGCGACAATTGTGGTCGCCTCCTAGGCCTGGGCCCCCTTATAACTGCCTCCTGAGTGATCAGCCTTCCACACCTGCCCTATGCCCGGCTCCAGATTGTTCAGCGTTTCCTCTGCGGGACCCAGGAACAGCTTGTGATGAAGGGAGTAATGTTTGGGTCCCTGGCGTGCGTGCGCTTTGGATTTGGGGCTCTTAGGACATTTGGAGGGCTCAGCTCCAGAGGTGACCCCACCGCACCCACCTCTGGGACCCCTGGCCTTCCAGCTCCCTGGCTTCACCCTAAGCGGGCGCTCCCTCAGACTTCAAGGCCTGATTTGTGTTTAACTACTCTAGTAGGTGGCATGGCGGTATCCTAGAAATCCAGCAAAGTTTGTCACCCTTGACCAGCAAGCAGAGCGAACTCCATTATGAAATGGAGCTGTGCTGCCTCAAAGTGGTGGACTTTTGTCGAATTATTAACCACAATTCTTTGCCTCAAAATTGTGTCTATAACCTAACCGACTACTGTGCTGTGCTGCAAGTATGGAAAGTGACCAGGGATTTAGAAGGAAGCTGTGTTTAGAGCTACATGAATATCTGAGAACTGCTTTTCACATGAGGATCTCCCAAGGCCTTAGAATGAGTAAATTGGGACATCTCCAACAAGATCTAGGAAGTACTCCTTATTTCTCCCTGACTCTTGGATTTTCTAGGACATCAAGACACCTCTTTAATTAAGAATTGGTTGATTTGTGGGAGATACCGAATTATTTTTTTAATGTAAAGGTTTATTTTAACAATGTGCAGTTTAGCACTATCATATACAGGACTAGCAAACAAAACACCTTTGATTTTGCTTAGCATGCAGGAGGCTCTGGATTCAGGGTGCTTGTGTTCACTTGTTTTTATTTTTGTGTAAGAAATACGTTGGGAATTGATTTCTGAGCAGCTCCCAGTCTTTGCCCTTAGAAAAACCTATGAAATTTCTTTCTGCTTTGGAAGAGCATTTGGGTGATAATAGGTAGCAGATGACAGATAAGGAATTGTGGTTAGCTAGATGCAAACACATCTGATTTTGGATATAAATTTTTTTCTTTTTTAAAATACTTGAAGGGAGCAGCAGTTTTCTCATCAAAGTACAACATTTTGAGATCTGATTTGTTCAGGAAGATGTATTTGCTGTTTAGTGTTTTTACAAGGTGACTAATGATAGTTTCATGAACCATTGATGTACCTTTTAAGGGTTTTGAAAGTTCTTACAATTCATGATAGGAGAGACTGAGGCCAAAGCCTGTAATCCTTTGCTCTGACATCAGGAAGGACCTCTCTCCCTGGTCTTGTGCTTGGGCTGCTCTGCCAAAGGCACGCGTCTAAGAACAATTAATTTTAAGAAGAAGTTCTTTAGTGATGTCTTTGAAACACTCAGACAATCCCTTTTTACTTTGGAGTTATTTGAAATGCCAGTGTTTATATAAACTAATATTAATGACAAATAGTAAACTAATTACAAAAATGTTAATGTTTTTTGAGATTTAAATCTTTTTTAAAAATTGGGGAAAATACCTCATCTCCATGCAACTTTGAAGTGTAGGAAAATGCAAAAAAGGAACCATGTTCAATTACTAATATTTGATGTTCTTAATTCTGTGGAGGGATTTGCTTCCAACATGTTTAAGCTATTTATAGCAAATAGTTGATAGGGTGATAAAGACCCATGTACTTAAAAAAAAAAAATGAGACCTACAAGGTGTCAACCTATGCAACTGTAATACATTTAATGCATCCCAGAAGAAACAGAGAAAATAATTTCTTCCCCGTTTCATAACTCATTTAATAAGCAAATTTTGTATTTTATTTGAAAGATATATTTAGCTTTAGGTCTATTTTTTTTAAAGATTTATTTATTATTATATCTAAGTATACTGTAGCTGTCTTCAGATGCACCAGAAGAGGACGTCAGATCTCATTACGATGTGGTTGCTGGGATTTGAACTCAGGATTTAGGTCTATTTTTTAAAGAGGACACATACACATACATATTCTTCAACTTACTTTTTGGGACTCCTCAACATTTACATAGAAAAGTTGTATCAGGACATTTTTAAAGACCACTTGACTAAAGGTGGGGTGGAAAAATTAAATAGCACTGTATCTAGAGTTGCAACACTAAGTTAAAAAACTACTGATGTCTTTTGTGTATGTGCTTGTATTTCTTATATGTTTAGATTTACGCTTTTTTTCCCTCACAGTTCTATCCATAATACAGCAATTTGTGATTACATTCACCCACATTCCCCTCTGTTACACCTCCTCCTTTCCCTCTGAACCCCTTCTTTCCAGCCTGCTTTCCCTTCACACCATTCACAAACTGATAACCCTTCCAGCAACAACCATTAGCAGGCAAAAGTACTACAGGAAGGGTGGGTCCTCATGGGACCGCCTCTGTGCACAATGGCCTGTTGAAGGGTCAGGTGTCCACGACTGCAACAGCTGTGTGGTGTCTGGCTGGTCTTGTTCTGTGGCATTCCTCACCATCCTTTCGTTCTTCAGCGCCCATGGTCCATGAAGTTCCCTGAGGCTTGGGGGAAGAGAAGTGATAATGGTTTTCTAGAATGTAGTCCACTTTTTAAAGGATTTCAATCTCAAAAAAAGTTAACATTTTTGAGGTTAGTTTACTATTTGCTGTTAATATTAGTTTATATAAACACTGGCATTTAAAATAATTCCAAAGCAAACCTCAAGTCCAACTCTAAGGTGTAACCTCAGAGTAATCAGGTATATGATGGTACTGTTTCCATCTGTATTGGCGTCACTTAGTTTGGGACATGCAGGTCTGAACGTTACATGTGGCCTTGGGACTAAAGTTGACCTTAGACTTACAAGGTTACACACCGAGAAATAGTTATTACTGAAGTAACATAAGACCTTCCTAGAGTAAGTCATCATCCTTAGTCGAGGAACTTTTACTATTAGGCAAACAGTGTTTGTTACATTACTGTATGCAACATAGGATACTGTGTTGTGTGTACAGTGGTTCTTTCTTAGCCAGTTGTGCTTTCTTCGCTTCCAAGAGTTACCATTAAACAATCTGAAAATACTACATGCAAAGATATTTTGGGACCAACCACATTTGTATAACTTCAAAACATGTTATAATTTTTCTATATTATTATGATTATTTTTATTTGTCTCTTACTGTGCCTAATTTATAGATTAAGCTTTATTATGGGATATATATATATATATATATATATATATATATATATGAACTAAGATTTATCATGGGGTGTATATATATATATTATATACATTATTTTCTGCAGATATGTAATTTTCTGCACATACACATACATATATACACATACGTATAGGAAAACGTGTTTGACATTGTAATTTCAGACATCTAATTTCAAACTATTTTCTTCAGATAAAGAAAGAACACTAATCTTATGACAATGAAAAATCCATTTAGAAACTTTAAACGATTATTTTTGTGTAATGAAGTAAACTTTTCCTTATGACTTTATAGTGTTTTATAGTCTATATTCTACAATACATGTGTTCCTTTGATTAGGTAGATTTGGAAAATGTAAAATAACTTTTTACAGATAGTAGACTGATTTCTGGTAGCAGGCCAAGTTACCAAGATATAATAACTTTGCTCCTATTACATAATCTGTAAATTTAAAAACCAGTGTTGCCAAATTTTCTAACCAGTTTCTCCACCAATCAGCTAGCATCACCTTTATGCTGACTTTTGTTTTGTTTTGTTTTGTTTTGTTTTTCTGGCTTGATTTTATCTGTCATCTGACATTGCTGTCTCTACACATTATTGTTAAGATAGGTGGGTTTCTCTTGTAGGTTTGAAGGTGTTTTTAGAGTCCCACTAAATTCTCTGGGATCCCTGTACCTTTGGGAGTCAATTCTGTATGCCAAATACTCCATCAGAAGCTCCCTTCACTGGAAGATGTCATTCCCTGCGTGACTCCTGCTGCCTTTAATCTGTCTCCTCCTTCTAAGCCACTAGGTTAACAAGGCCATTGGGTGTAGGACTTGTTCCACAGTGGCACTCTCTGACCCTTTTAATACAAGTAGCTACTGTTTACTGACTGTCATGTGCTAGGCATCGTTTAATGCTTTACATATCTTATTTCAAATAATCTTTACCGTAACCTTCTGATGTTGTAGGTCCTGTTGTTGATAAAAGCATCTAGAGGAGGTAGTAACTTTGTTTCAAGGGCATACAACCAAAGGTGACTTTACATGGATCTCCTAAATTCAGAATTTAAATGTGATCATAACCAATGAGCAACTTCCCTTTGGGCAATATTTATACCAACTTCATTTCCTGTCTTGCCCCAATGATGAAATGAAGAGAGCTAAGCCCATCACTGACAACCTGTCATGACTGACACTCAGATAGTCCAGATAACATAGGCCTCTTTATTCTTGGCTCCTTAGCTTCTGCAACAAAGGTCCGCACTGTCCCCTCAGCTCTTGGATCCTGTCACTTGGAGTTTCACAAGAACTAGTCTTTTGGTAGATAGTCTGTGCCTCTTGCCTGCTAGCATTTGTACTGTTTGCCTGTTTTACATCCAGCCCTTTGACACTTTGTTCATATTAGACAAATGATTTGTTCCTTCATTTCATTAAGTACCTCTCTAGCTTTTATCCAGTCTGAAATTTATTTATAAACAGGAATTTCACTGATACCTTTGTTAATCTTAATTTTTTTAAATCTCTTGCTCAAATTCTGAGTATTACCTATGTTTCTTCCTTAGGTAGTAATATTGAGGATTATAGAAGTTTGCTTATTATTTCCAATGCTTTCATTAATTCCTTGGTTCACATTTTTCACAGCACTTCCATGTCATTGGCAGGATTGGTAGCCCTGGATTAGACATTATCTGAATCTGGGATGAGGAAAATCAGAGAGTTAACCTGTGTAATGGTTACAACCCAGCTCACATTTGCTGAGTCCACTTTATCACCACTGTGACTCTGTAGTTGCTTCAGACCTGGTTATATTCCTGTGTGCCCTATTAGTGAAACCTCTTTAGAGTGAGAACTCATTCACAGAGCACTTAACATCCACTGTGCCAATACATTTATTTCCTTTTCTTACAAAAGTAGTTATAAAGGTTAAATGTATATAGTTAAATCAGACATATGACTCTTACCACTTGAACTATGATAACTGTTTTTTTCATATATCCATACAAAACCTAGAAAAATAAGTCCATATATATATTTTACTGCATATCCTTGTATTAATGTTTTGCATCTTGCTATTTTTCTTTGGGTTTTATCCTGGAGGCTTTTCCTCTGCCTTAGACAGGTAGATCATGGTAGGACAGACAGAAAGATAGACAGTTAAGGAACTGTGGGAGGAAAAGAATCTGCTCACTCTGGAATCTGGTTAAAACTTTCTGACAGATGAGTCAAGATGGTGGAAATCCTGCAAGGCTGCACTCCTACGTGCAGAGCTAAAGCTAACTCATGTTTGCTAAGAGGGGGAGCCGATCTTCTCTAGGACCAGCCCTCTGATAGGTTATCCAGTCCCGAGTGGTCAACTCTAACAAATGGAGTAGGCAGGCTGCACGTACATACATGTGTGCGCATGCATGTATGTGGGTAACAGTAATGAAAGAGTGAATGTAGGGGGCACATGAGCTGGAGATCGGGAGAAGGAAGGGCAGAAATGAAGTAAATATAATCCTCATGTATAAAATTCTCAAAAGTTAAAAATGTTACTTTTCTGAAAAAAAAAAAAAAGAAATCCAGAATAATTAACATTATCAGTGACAGTTACCTTTAAGAGACATTATACCTTTTATGTAGAAATGTTTCAAGTAAAACTTAAGATGACATGTTTAAAGCTTAAACATATTAATAACCTTCATGTGTGGTCTTTCTCCTTTTCTCAACTGTAAACCTGCAGTTTTCAATTGCAATGGGAATTCATAAGAATTCTCACTTACAGTGAAAGATATGTGCTGACCCGTGTATGCAGGCCTTGTGACCCCGGTTTTTACCTTACCAGATTTCAGTCCTATTTAGTCCACCTCTGGAGCCACCTAGAATCTCATTTTTGAAAAGAAAGAAAGGGGGAGGGATGTTAACAACCTTTGAGATGTAACTTGAGAGCCACCAAAAATCGTACACTTGACAGCTGTGGGTTGGTGTGTTTTGTCCTTTCTATGAGTGCCTCTCTAATAACCACCGTGCTTTGGATTTATGTTAAATTCTCTTAATGAGTCAAGAATCCTACTCAAGCTTCACCCAGTTGGGAGTTCTGAAAGGAACGCAGGCTGCAGCAGGTGCAAGTGTGGAGCCCCACCCCATGCTTCTCATTCTTTTAAATAGAAGAGTAATATTTTATTGCTTTGAGTTAGTGTGAATTATTGTGAATTAAGTACTCTACTAATATGTTTTTAGTTATTTCATTTTTTCTGCTGTAATAAACAGTGCTATAATAAACTGTGTAGTTCAGAGTTTAGTGTATAGCAGGACCCTGCAAATGATAGTCCATATTCATGTATCTGTTTTTATAAATAAAATTGTATTTGAGAGCTAAGGCTTAGTAAATAAACACTTGCCATGCAAGGCTGAGGATCCAGATTTGGACCCCAAGAAGCACACACATAAGAGCTTGCATGGATGTGGTGGCCTACCTCTAACAAGCTCGCTGACTCCCTGTCACTCCCAAGCTGTCTAGCTAGCTAGCCTAATCAAAAGGCTCACAGCTCAGGAATCTGTAAATAAATACATAAAGTGGAGAGGGATCTGGAAGGACATCAAATGTCAATCTGTGTTCTCTATATGCATCCACACATGTGTGAGCATTCACATACACTCGCTACTCAAAAACTATTGTATTTGAATCAGCCATGCATTTTTGTTTATTATTTATGGCTATTTTCAAACTAGAATAGATGAATGGAATAGTTCCTTATGGCTTGCAAAGCTGAAAGTAATTTATACTGATCCTTTTAAGACAAAGTTTATAACCCTTGTAAATTTCTAGAAAGTAGAATTGCTGAGTCAAAAATTGTTTTAAATTAAAATGTAGATAGATTTTCAAAAAGGCTGATCTGATATATTTAATAATGTATGAGAACACTCGTTTCCATAAATCCTCACTTGCTGGTGATAGTTTTTGTCCAAATTTTGGTTTATTCAGTAGTTAAAGAGTAGTGTTATATTTCTTTTCTCTAATTATGACAAGTTGAATATATTTTCATAGTATTTTTTTCTGAAGATAATTGACATTTTCTGTTGTCATTTTGTGATTTCTGCCTTCCTGGGTCATTCATAGATATAGTTGGGATTTTTAAGTTATTCAGGTGTGAATAGTGCTGTTTATATCGGGTGCTAGCAGCCCTCCTTAGTTACTTGGTTTTTGTCCTCTATAATAGTTTTTATGTGTTAATATGTTAGTTTTCCCCTTGTGAAAAAACTCCAGATGGGAAGTACTAAGGAATTCTGAGTAGTCTTTTGTGTAGAGTCCAGAGTTTATTATTTTTGTCATTTCCTTTATTTTCATCTATATATATACATATCCAGCTTGCATCCCTTGAAAGACAGTAGCAGCCACCATATTTCCTGCTATTTTAGTGTGCATCTCAGAAGAGTAAGGACGTTCCATATTTCTAGACCAAATGATCATAAAGAGTTTCAAGTCCTAAGGTTGAACTTCTGTGAAACTAAGATGCAAGTGTGTTCAGAAGCCACACCTAGCTTCTGGCATTGCAAAACCAAAAGCAGCTCAAACAAACCCAAACACTAAGTCAGGCCTTGGCCATTTTCCTTACGCTTGCTAAGCATCTTGGTTCCCAAGTGAAAGATGATAAATGATGACACTTATCAATAAAGAGCTTAGGTAACTGTGTCTGGTATAAATATTAACTGTTACTGTTTATTTCTTCTGGCTTTCCTTGTTTCTTGAATGTACTGTTCCCTTTTCTTTATGTAGTTCCCTTCCTGTTCTGTTTGAAACTTGATCCACTTTAAAATACACAAGTTAAATGTACTTTCTTAATATTTTCAAACCATAAATTCTGTACCACCATTATTTTTTTAACATATTATTCTTGCCTGCCTTGTATTAATGTTTATTGTGTTTATGTCTTCTTGGGTTTTAAGGTTCTTGCAAGGCAAGGGTTGTATCTCATTTGTGTTCAGTGGTTATGTCTAGTGTATACCTGTAGTGCCAACACTGGGGAGCTGAGATTAGAGGACCAGAGTTTGAGGCTGCCCTCTGGCAGAGCACATAGAGGTGTCTACTTAATGCTTGTGGTGTATGTGAGTCCTCACTCTTCCTTGTCGTGCTTGTTACTGTTTCACTTCAGGTAGTTGCTATTAAACTAACTGCCCTTAAAATGCAGGGTTCCTTGCTTATAATGTTTCTGGATTGTTAAATTGCACCTTTCTAACTTGAACACAGTGGTTTGATGTAATAGTGCTCCATTTTCTCTTTTTGTTAATTTGCTTATGGGCATGAGAGTTCTTATATAAAATGTACTTCTCACTCTATTTCATTTTAAATTAAAATTTCAATTAGGTGTCATTTCTCTGTCATTGAACCTCCATGGGCTATAAAGACAAAGGGCTCCTGTCATACATAGTAAACTTAGCACTGGCGCTGTGATGTTGCACAGGGCCATGCTTGATGGAAGTGGTAGGGTCAGTGGTGAAGAGGAACTAAATAAACTACTAACCCAGTTGAACTTTATTTCTTAAGCATAGAGCTTCAAATAATTTGCCTTTAGGATCTCATCGTACTCATACGCTCATAGTGAGTCGGAACACTTGAGAGGATTTGAAACTTAAAAATGGCCGAGCTTGGTTGTCTGTCACACAATCTCAACACCAGTCATTGAAAGAAAAAGGAAGAATAAGACCTGTAAATGCTAGGGCAAGTGGAGTGAGTTCTAATTCTTCCAGTAGATTATCAACTTTTCAGGGGCAAGTACTGTGTCTTGTGTCTTTTAAAAACCCTGTCAGTATTTCATGCAATGCACCTTTAGTGAGTGGTATTTGTTCAATGTCACTGTGAAATGGAGAAAGTGTATTTAATGTTTTTTCCAAGGTGAGGCAAAGCTTTCTTACCCTCTAAAGCACTTGTTTATAAGGTTAAGCCAATTTTTTGATTATTATTTTTAACATATATGAATATTTTGCCTACATGCATGTATGTGTACCACAAATTAATTTTTTATTTATAAATGTATTGAAATCAGTGTGTTCTAGGTCAATGGCTTCTAAGACTCCAGTTGGATTCATTGGACTGGGAAACATGGGCAACCCAATGGCAAAAAATCTCATGAAACATGGCTATCCACTCATCCTCTATGATGTGTTCCCTGATGTATGCAAAGAGTTTAAAGAGGCTGGTGAACAGGTAAGGCTTGCCTTTGGATTTGCTTTAGATTTTGATCTTTAAAAATATTTTTTTAATCAAAGAAGCAAGTGCTTCTTAGAAGCATACCCAACAGAGTTGTAAAACCTAATTGTTGTTGTCTTTCATTTTTAATTTAACATCAGGTCAACATTTGGATCCACATCAAAAGAGCAGTATAGCTGCTGAGAGGGGTCTATTTTCTGCTAGGTAGCCTGGGCATTTCCTGTTCAGTCATTTTTTGAGATAATATCATCTCTGATTATGTTGATGAAGCAATTATTTTGTGGAAATAGCCTTCTTGTTAGGTTAAGTCAGGGACAGTTGTCTTAGGACAGGAATCTGCTTTGGGACTTGAAGCTTTGCCTGAGTCTCTGATCAAATACTTAAATTTTGTCTTAATGGGGCAAGTTGTTCCCTCAGCTGGTTTCCACATCTGTGAAATGTGGATGATGACTAACTACTTGTGTCATTAGATTATCAAACTCAGAGGAGAAAATATATGTGAATGTACTTTATAAATGTTGCATGACAGCACTCTGAGTCCATCATCAGTTATTGACTGTAAACCAGGAGATATCCTAAAAACATTGTGGGCCGTAATATGGAGCTGAATTATGATTGAGTGGTAGTATGTTGCTTTTAGGCTGCCATTTACATGTCAAGAACTGGGGTACTAGAGTTTATCATGTTTTATGGTAGCATCTGCCTGGTAAGTCTTATTCTGTTTGCATTTGTCAAAGTTTATTAGTAACTCAGATGATAAGAGACCATTTTTTTTTTAGCCTCTGAATTTAACAGATATGCTTTTTTTACAATATGAAGGAAATTTTGCACAAGTCATAGAATGATAACTAAGGGCAAGATACGGTCCTGGGACTAGAAGAATACTAAAAGCTTCCAAGAAGCAGAAAACTGTGAGAACAGAATAAAGCAGAACAATAGACGTGTGGATTATTATCGGAAGCAAACACTGAGACATGCAATCCTGAGAAAGAAAGTGGGTTTAGTGACTTAGAAGCCACTTTAGAGCTGAAGAGCCCTTGTCTTTCTTGGCCATGCTCTGTGTGCTGCCTGACTCTGGTGGTACTGCAGGAGAAGGTGACTGAGGTCTTGGGGATTTTCAGTGTCACCCTGAAGCTGCTCTTGCTCACGTGGTCTGAGGAGACTGACATCACACTCCTTGGGGCTCTGGGCTGAAGTGAAGTAAACTAGACTCTGAGTGTAACTTTTTGGAATGATATGATGACTTACTTTATTAAGAGACTGTGAAGAAGGTGACCTTTTATTATCTTTAATATGATAAGTACTCCAAGTTGGTTTGTCTGGAGTTAAATCAGTTAGTAGCTTATTGATTGAAGGAGATAGTATTAATTTTCGGTATAACACTGATATTTGACGTTCATCACTATATGGTGACATGTGTTTGCAAATGCTGCTAGATCTCTAAAGAGAAATTTAAGAGAATGTCTTAAATTTTGGGCAGAAAGCTTGCTGAGGTTGAATGGAGACTCTCCAGTGGATTAGAAGTAAGAACTGGCAGAGCATAAACTCAGGGGCTTTAAAATGCCCAAACCGTAGTCCCTCCTCCCATGCCTATAGGAAAAAAAAAAAATACACACGCACACGCACGCGCGCACACACACACACACACACACACACACACACACACACACTATAGCTTACTTTGGAACAACTGAAGTGGTTGTCACTGCATTGTATATCTTTCAGTTTTTCCTAGACTTCCAGAACTTTCTTGTGTTCTGCCTGAATTATTGACTTCTCTGAAGTTACCCCTCTGACTCTATTCCCCAATGACATTCTTGTTCTTTTTTTTTTTTTTTTAATGTTTTATTAGATATTTTCTTCATTTACGTTTCAAATGCTATCCCAAAAGTCCCCTATACCCTCCCGACATTCTTGTTCTTTACTAATTTTAGGTAGGCCTGAGGAAAGACTACCTTAATAGGCTTGTCCAGGAGACATTAGCACTTTAAAAGGAAAAACAAGGAACCTAATATTTAGTGGGAAACTGCTATATCTGGGCCCTTACTCTCAGCCCTCCAAGCATTGGATTATGGGATTGTAACACAGCAAAGAGCAGCTTAGCACTCTGATTTTGTTTTTGTTTTGTTTGTTTGTTTGTTTTAAATTTTACTCATTTTAAGTATGCCTATGTGTGAGAGAGTGCAGTGCCCTCGGAGATTAAGAGTGGGTTCAGATCTGAAGCTAGCTGCTCTCCTCGGGTTATTCAGTGAGTTCATAGCAGGAGCCAAGGACTGAACAAAGGTGTAGTTTTGACACCAGAGCTTTGGCTCCTTGAATTACAGGATGCACAGATACTAATTAATAAAAGTTAATGTATAAGGCATTTGTCAGTATGCAGCATGGTTTTGTTTTTGCTCTGAAATATAGCTAGCTACTTGTCTGTTTATAAACTGGATAATTGGTATAAATTGCCTGAATTTTTTTAAACCATCAGTAATGCCAAGACATAAATTGTATATGCTTTGCTTCATGCTTCTTGTACTTTGAAGAGTGTTGCAATAACAATTGCTCTTCACATTAAGTTGTTTAGTGGATAGCAGTGGTTGAAAAGTAGCCCCAGAAAGGTGTCTTATACAAATCAAAAGGAAACACAAGGACTAGAGAGATAGTGTAGCAGTTAAGAGTATTTACTCTTACAGAGGACCCAGGTTCAATTCCCAGCAACCACACGATGGCTTACAGCTGTCTGAAACTCCAGTTCCAGGGGATATGATTCTCTCTTCTGACCTCATTGGCCATCAGGAACATACATGATGCACAGACATACATGTAAGTAAAAGACTTATATATATAATGATATAAAATAATGTAAATAAATAAGTAAATAAATGATAGTGCAATAGTGAATCTTTATGATCTAGAATTTGGCAAAGTATTCTTAGCTATAACAGCATGAGCTTGTGTAACAAAATTAATAGGTAGGGGCTGGCGAGATGGCTCAGCGGAGGTCCCAAGTTCAAATCCCAGCAACCACATAGTGGCTCACAACCATCCGTAACGACATCTGATACCCTCTTCTGGAGTGTCTGAAGACAGCTACAGTGTACTTACATATAATTAAAAAAAAAGTTAATAGGTAAATTGGAATTCACTGGCATTAAAATTTGCTTGATCTAAATAATACCAATAAACTAAAAAGATAATTCACCATGAAAGGTCTAAAATATTTACATATCATATATTTATTTGATAAGTGACTTGTATCTAAAATTCATAAAGGAGTCTTGCAACTTAAACATTAAAGACAAGTAATTAAATGGGCAAAGGATCTGAACTTCAAGGCAGTTAGATAAAAGAGGCCAGAGAAGCATGAAAAGGATATACTAGTCATGAGGAAGAGAACAATGGACGCTGTGACAGTCAGAATGAAGAATCCAGCAAACAAAGCAGAACACACATTTTATTGTGGTAATACAGAGACATTGGGAAACTCAACAATGATGGCAGAAGATAAAATGACTCAGCCACTTTGGAAGACAAGTCTGGAGTGTCTCAGAGAATGAAGCAGAGAGCTATGTATGACTGAAGAGTTCTTATAGTGTGTGATGTACTTGTGTGCATCTTTTTTTTTTTTTTTTTTTTTTTTGGTTTTTTCGAGACAGGGTTTCTCTGTATAGTTTTGGCTGTCCTGGAACTCACTTTGTAGACCAGGCTGGCCTCGAACTCAGAAATTCACCTGCCTCTGCCTCCCGAGTGCTGGGATTAAAGGCATGCGCCACCACGCCCGGCTCACTTGTGTGTATCTTCATGTGTGTGTGTGGCCTGTCTTCCTCTACCACTGCCCCACCTAGACTAAACCTGGGGGTCACTGATTTACCTGCCTTTCTCTGCCTCTCCAACCTCTGCTGGGCTTTTAGATGCATACTGGAATACCTGGCTTTTACTTGGGTACTGGAGGTCTAAACCCAGGGACATACAGTAGTATGGAAGAACTTTATTCATTTAGCTGTTTGTCTCCCCACTTCCTGACCTAGTGATAGAACCTGGATCTAAGCCAGGCATAAGGGAGCACACTTTTAATTCCAGCGCTGGGGAGGCAGAGGCAGGTGGAACTCTGTGAGTTCAAGGTGATATCTAGTACAGCCAGAGCTACATAATCAGACGCTGTCTCAAGAAACAAAACAATACAACCCCCTCCCAAAGTGACAGCAACATAAAACAACCCCGTGTCTATACCCAGGAGAAATGAAGACATACGTGTACACAGAACTTCCTGTATAACAGTATTGTTCATAATAGCTAAGAAATAGAAACAATAGCCATGTATATCAGTGGATGAATGGGTAAGTGAAGTGTCACATCTGTACTAGAATGTTATTTAGGAATTAAGAGGGGAAAAGTGCTGATATTTACTGTGTTGCAGATGAACTAAGCACACTAAATTAAAGAAGCCAGTTGCAAAAGACTATGCACTAAGCATCTCTTATTATCTGAAAAAAAAATCAAGAGAAAGGAAATCCAAGTTTGCTAGTTGCTTAGTGCTTGGAGAAGATAATCAGCCTTGGGCATAGAGGAATGGTGGCTCATGGGTATACAGTTTCTTTTTGAAGAGATTAAACACTTGATTGGTAATGGTTACTCTTATCTGGGAATATAATAAAAGCCAACCAATTATTCATTCACTTTAAATGGGAAATTTGTATAATGTGTGTATCAGTGAAGCCGTTTAAAAATGAGAGCCAGGGTTGTAGCTAGTAGCAGGTGAGAACCAGGACTAAGGGTCACGGCAAGGAAGAGGACACAGACAGAGGAGAGTGCTGGGAAGAGGGAGGCAGACATTACTGTGGTGTTGCTGCCAGACATGGAGTGCCACCAGCCATCGAAGTGGAAGAAGCAGAGAAAGAGCCTGCCCTGGATCGCTGGAGGGAGAGTGGTCCCGCCGACACCTTGTTTCCAGACTCAGACTTCTGCCTTCCAGCTCTGTTCTAAGCTACTGTTCTGACACTATTGTGGAATCTATGGAACATAATAGACTATTGGCAGTCTACAAGATGCATTGGCTTGGAATCTGCCTTTGACATTTAGTTAGCTGTGCAGTCTTTAGCAAGCTTTTTTGGTTTTTCTCTTTGTCAACTCATTTCCTAATGTATAGAATAAGAACAGACCTTTTCATACAGCTGTTAAAACAGAGTTTAGCATATAAATACTATTTTAGTGTTAGCTGAAAATTCATGTAAGCCATGTTCCCACCTCTGCTATACACATCTATTATTCCTGTTCCTGTGCTCTCCATTCAAGTGATAGTAATAGTTTCCTCTTTTGTGTGTGTGTGTGAAGACAAGTTACTTTTATTGGGCTGATTACTATGGGTTAAGTAAAACAGAGGGCAGGACCTTTGATAAGTCACTGATTGAACAACTGTTTCTTGAGTATATTCAGTGTGCCAGGAACTAGAACTCTTTCCTGAATGAATCACAGTCCTTACTACCTTGGGACCCAGTAGTAGATAATAGATTATCAGAACACACAAACAGTATAACTCTAAATAGGGAAGTTGAATGTAAAAGTAAAAGAGATATTAGTCTGATTTAGATATATCATGTTTGTGAAATGGCATATAAGGTTCTTTGTGGAGGCTGAGAGAAGGGTATGAATGATTTATTCATGGTAAGAATGAGGGCAATAATGCTGAAAGGGACCTGATATAGCTGTCTTGTGGGAGGCTATACCAGTGCCTGGTAAACACAGAAGTGGATGCTCACAGAATCGATAATCAACCTTGTGTCCTGAGGGTTCCATCCTCGATCTCTTTCATGGGTTCCTCGCCTTCCCCAGAAGTTGGGAGATCCACCTTCTTATTGTACTTGATTGATCAAGGGGGTGCGCTCATGTCTCTAGCTGCATATATGGAAGAAGATGGCCTAGTTGGCCATTATTGGGAGGAGAGGCCCTTTGGTCACACAGACTCTATATGCCCCAGAACAGGGGAATGCCAGGGCCATTACGTGGGAGGGGGTGGGTAGGGGAGCAGGACGGGGACGCGGGAGGGTAAGGGAAAATTTCTGGATAACATGTGAAATGTAAATGAAGAAAATATCTAATAAAGAGAAAAAAAAAAGAATGAGGGCAAAAGATTTCCTTCCTTCCTTCCTTCCTTCCTTCCTTCCTTCCTTCCTTCCTTCCTTCCTTCCCTTTCTATTTATTTATTTAGTTAGTTAGTTGAAGCTTTATTCAGGCTATGAGCTTCCAGACTTCCCAAGTGAAAGTAATGTAGCTCCCAAGAAGGAATCTGAATTTTTTTAAATTAATTTATTTTATATATGTGAGTACACTGTCACTTTTGCTGTCTTCAGACACACCAGAAGAGGGCAGATGGTTGTGAGCTACCATGTGCTTACTGGGAATTGAACTCAGGACCTCTGGAAGAGCAGCAGTTAGTGCTCTTAACCGCTGAGCCATCTTTCCAGCCCAGCTGGAAGAATCATTTCTTTACAAGCAGAGCCTCAGTCTCCATTTGTTAGGAGGTTTTTGCTTTTGGCCAACAGATAAAACTTGAGTATCTGTCTCCTGTGGCTTTCTATCAGAATTATAATTTGACTATAATAAAATGCCAAGACTGGTTTTAAGGAGAGAAAGACAGGTAACACTTAACAGTTCATTTCTGATAGAGAACTACAGAGAGAACTATTGTGTATAATCTTTGCTTACCATCCAACGGAAGTGATGTCATCTGAAATGAAAGTTATGAGGACAGGGTTTCTGAGACTTAGAAGGTCCCAGGACAGATTTAGTGACCAGGTTTTCTCCTTTCCACTTCCTTGTGATGTGTAAGTGGATAGAAAGAGATTATGATGTCAGACTCATTTTACAGTGACCAGCTTTCCTGGAATTAAAGGTTACTGGATATTAATAAATTGTATGTTGGAGGTAGAAGCTAAATTAGGCATTTTGTTGTTTTGTAAGAGGGCACATAGGGTTCTCTGGAGGTGAGGGCAGAAGAGTAGGTAGGATTCATTCAGGTTAAGAATGAGGACAATATCATTTCTTTAAAAAGCAGAGCCTCAGTGTTCATTTGTTAGTAGCCTTCCTCTGAATCCCTGTTAACCCTCTTGTTAACACAAGGCTTGAGTTTTACGATTGCAGGAATTAATGCACTGTCATTATATTTGGGAAGCTGAAGCCAGAGGGGTTAAATGATTTGCACATTTAAGTAGATTGCATACTACTTGGCTGAGGTGCAACTAAACCTGCATCTCTCACGTCCCTAAATAAGTGTTGCTTTGTTCCATCATTCTGTCTTTGCTTACCCACTCAATTAGCAGATGTAATTGAGGGATTCTAATTAGTTGGCTGTTAAAGGCTTTTGTGGCTAGTGTCAGATTGGAAATGAGGTTGGTTTCTTTCCCTCTATTTTTGAGTTGTTTCCAAATTTTTGTCAGTTATTGTACTTTTAAAGTCATCATAGCAATGATAAGAGTATTTGAATGCCTGTGTCTAAAAAACATGCCTTTGTTATACAAATCAGACATTGTTAATACATACCAAATGTATGTGGTCATTAGATATAGAGCAGTCATGTCCAGTAGAGTGGTGACGTTGCGGCTATTACTATCAGTGTGTGTGTTTTCCAGACCTGTGAGCTTTGACATGACTGGATATAATCGAGGGGTTACCAGCGCTCTGGCAAACCAAGCGAGCATCCCGAGAAGCAGATACTTGAGATGCAGGGGGCTGGTGGACCACCCCATGTGCTTGGCAGTTGGATGATTTGGTGTTGCCAGATCTTGGGCATGAGAAGCTTGGAGATATGTAGGGTCCTAAGATCTGTGAGCTAATTTTTGGCACCCTGTAAGGGACCTTTGAAGGAGTGATCTAGATAGAACTAAATTTCTTTCCATGGAAGAGAACTGTGTTTCTACGGGGGCACCTGAAGTTTTCTGACATGGACTTCCAGGCTTATATCTTAGAGTGATCTAGAGATAGAGCTTCACTAGGAAGACAACTTTCCTTTGTTTTGCTTTGTATTTACTTCAGGGAAGTGGACGTTTATGGGTGCTTTCTGTGAACCCCATGTTCTCCAGATAGTTAAGAAGAGGATGAAGACTCTGACAGCCTCCATTTGTTTTTTATTTCACTGAGCTTTGTTACTGGTCATGATCTTGAACTTTTCCTAGTAAATAGTTACAAATTCTGTCTTGATTGAGACCTGGGCACTGCTTACATTTGAATTAACAATTCTCCTTTGTGATTTCTTTAAAGGTAGCATCCTCCCCAGCAGAAGTAGCTGAAAAGGCTGACAGGATTATCACAATGCTGCCCTCCAGCATGAATTCCATAGAAGTTTATTCTGGAGCAAATGGGATTCTAAAGTATGTATTTCTCAAGCGTACATTTTTTCTTGCTGTAGTTCTGGGTTTTGCATTGTTAAAGCTGCTAGGGCGTTTAAGCTCTATTGGTTAAATTTTCCTGCATATTTTCTAATCTTGTAAAGTGAACAGTGTGGTTTCCTGCTTACTGTGAAGAGTTAATTTTTGCACTAGAGTCAAGTATGTGACTTGTGGGACTCCCTCCTCCAACCGTGTTTAACTCTTGCATTACACTTTTTCATCGGCAAAATGGTTAGGAGACTTTTAAAGCTTGCATTCTAAATTGTACCTACTCTTTAAAACATGATTTTCTTCTGGTGTATAGAAATCCAGAAAAGGGACTCTGAAAAATAAAACCAAACACTGGAGAGAACACTAATTTAAGATTTTATGATATAGTAAAAAGTTATTGACTGTCCTGTGGGCTGGTCCATCTGCAGTGAGGACACGGGGAGCCTGGAATCCAGTGTTAGCAGTAGCTCTTTGGGTGAGCTGTAATCACCGTCAGCGTTTCCTACCAGTGTCTGGCTTCCCTGACACTGTAAGCCTGCTGGTGAATTCTGCTTCCTGCCAAACCCTTGTGGTGTGGTTATGTCAGAGTGACAGTGGTTACATTCCAGTTTCCGGCTTTCTGTTTCCTATTCCTACCTTACTTTGCTGTCGAATTTAATAGAGAACTAGTACAAAGTCATGTGCCATGTAGACACTTGAGTCACCACACTGATTTCTAATAATGCTTGCTAAAAGAAAGGAAGATGTTCTTTGAGAAAACCGTAATACAATGAAATTTGAGGTTTGGAAAACTAACACACTTGTAAGGAAAAGACATGTGGATATTAGACAGAAAACTGATGGGATAAATGTTTAGGTTTCAGGGGTTGGTGGAGTCAGCGGCCCCACAGTGTGGGTGGTCTTGAGGCGGCTGGCTGACTGGCTACCCAGCCTGCTCCGATTGGGCCCTGCTTTATTTCTCCAGGAAAGCTACTCAGATGTGTGCAGTGACACTACATTTACTCATATCCTTCACTTTGGAGCATGGTGGCCAGCTAGCAGACCAGTTTTGTCCAGGGAGTGCTTAGGAAGAGTTTGGTTTCATATTAAACTCTAATTGCCCTCTCAGTGATGGTCCCCTTCTGCCTCCCCCACCATGTCTGGATTCTTTTTCTATACCCAGTGCATATGTAATCTTTTTTATATGAATTCTTATTTGTTTTTAAGATTGTAAAAGGTGATAATACCATGGAAGACTGGTAGTTTTATTCATATTTTTTTCTTTTACATAAAGTAAAACCTTTGTACTGAGTACTAGTAGCACTTGGCATGTCTCTTCTGTGGAGTCCACCCAAATACTCTCTTGGTTCTGTCTAAAATGTTCTTGAAAGAATTCTGTGCACTGCCGTTTTCAATAGAAATATTTTGTTTTCCTTTTTAGTGATTTATTTTTTAAACAGCAATTTCCCCGTTTTCTGTTTTAATATTCTTATATATGGAGTTCTAATTTTCCAGTCTTGAATGTGTGTCCCCTGGCGAGTAGATCTGTGGGAAGAACTGGAGGAAATGTATAGCTGGTGAGATGCTCTGGGTAGAACCTCACGACACGTTTCACTGAGGTGTCTCAGGAGGCGACAGGAGGTACGTATGTTAGTCTTGTGTAGTAAGTGTGTGAGATTACTATTTACTCTTGAAGCCCTTTAAACGTATGTTAACAATCGACAGTAAGAACTAAATATACAAATAAAGAATAAATGAGAACTCTGTTCTAGAATGACATAACGAATCTAACCGGAACCACTCCCCTTGTGTCCCAGGCAGATATTGAACTTGTGATCTTCCTACTTTAACTTCTTTGAGTATTTAAGAGTGTAAGCCTGGGACACCAAGACCAGGTAGCTAAATTCTAATGAAAGTCAGAGTTTTCTAGCCACGAGGATAAGCACTGCCTTATAGATAAAAGGGAACTATTTCAGGTATAGATAAAGGTTTATGTAAAAATCTATGATCCTGCTTCTATCTTTACCAATGTATACATTTTAATTTACCACAACCCCCCCTAAAAATCTTGTCAAACTTCTAGATTCAATTCTTTATTTCCCTTTTCACCTGTTTAATTTTTTTTTAAGTGTCTTATTAGGACAGGAAGTAGATAGGTGGAAGTCTATCTGGAGGAGTGATAGGGAAGTGTGCTAGGATCAGGGAGGAGTTGGAGGAAGAATGTGTATGATCAAAATTAGTTATTTAAAAGGCTTAATAAAATGTTCTTTTAAAAAATGTTTCAATTGTTAAAAGAATATACCCTCTTGAAGCAAATAGCTATACTTTAGTTGCTTATATTTATTCTTAGTGAAAATGATATGGGTATGAGAATTTTGCAGTATAGCTTACTAAAGACTTAAGCTTTTTAAGACGCAGTGAATAAACCAATTCCCTTATGAAATCACAGGCTTTCAAACTTGCTTACACTTTAGCCTCACTGTGTCAGTGTGGCCAGTGTACTTCACCTGATACTAGGCTTCGCCTAGTTATCTGAATGAGTATGGGTTTACTTTGAACTGTAATTGATCTGAACGTGAGTAAATAAATATGAGATTTTTCAACTGTTTCAGTACTAGGCCACAGGCCTCCTTGCTGGTCTGGCTATTTTGACCTGATTCTGATTGTTACTTAGTTGCATGAAGTACTCATTCAGTGTTGTAAACTTGAATATTTTCATTTATACTTAGAAAAGTGAAGAAAGGCTCATTATTAATAGATTCCAGTACTATTGATCCTTCAGTTTCAAAAGAATTGGCAAAAGAAGTTGAGAAAATGGGAGCTGTGTTCATGGACGCCCCTGTCTCTGGTGGTAAGTGCTGTCTAACACATGTGCACTGTATCAGATAGTTTTCTGCTTATCCAAAGTAGCTAGCTTTCCTGCTTTTGTGCCACCCAAGGTATTTACAGTTGATTGCAGATGTGTAAAGATTCTTAGTCTCTCATTAAGATGACAACAGAACAAACTGGCAAAATGTTTAGTGCTTTCACATACAGTACTGTAAGTTACCTGTAAAGTCCTGTAAGGGTGTTAGAGCTTAGAAGAGTCACATGGTTTGGGTTGAATTGTTGGTTGAGTGGTAAAGACAGATCACTGCCTAGAAGTTCAAGAACTGAGTCAGGGAATAGTTAGCTTGGGGCTGGAGCTGTAGCTGAGTTGGTTGAATGCTTGCCTAGTACATCTGAAGTCCTGGTTTGATCCCTAGCACTGTGTGAACTACACGGGCTGGTGTGTGCCTGTATGTGCCCAGCGCCTGGCTGGCTGAGGCAGGAGAATTAGAAGTTCAAGGCCTTCAGTACATAGGCAGTTTGAAGCCAACTTAGAGTGACTGATGTCCTACTTCAAAAACAAACAAACAAACAAACAAACACATACAAACCATAACAAAACTCCAGCTTGGCTGACTCTACTGTTCAAGATTAAAAAGGTGATTTTAAAAAGGACAAAACAAACCCATTTGACCTCTCAAGATATACATGAGGCTCAAGTGGCTTTACAGGTGACTGTTATTAAAACATAAAACAAAGATTATCAGATTTTCATGTGAATGTTTCCAGACAGTAGAAAATAAGGAAGGACTTCACAGTTGATTCCACATGAAAGACCTTTCAACTCTCTTATTAAAGCAAATAGAATCAGCAGGGAGAATGCAAGGTGGATTTCAGTCAGGAGTATAAAAGTTCAACCTTTAAAGACATAATTCGTAGATCAAATCCAACCATAAATAAGAGAAATAAAACATTGCAAGTTCTGTGTTGCCTTTATGTACAGATGGCTTAATATTGGAAAATCTGCAAATGTAATTTACCATGTAACATGACGAAAGTTACATGATAAATTTTGTGAGAATCAAAGACTCACTAATGAAATTTTTAAAATTTAATTTTGTGCCAAATAATAGCAGAAGTGGGTGTGTGGGATGGTCAGTATGTGGGGATAGCAGGATTGCTGGTTTGGTAGGATTGTGGGTGTGATTTTCTGTCATTTCCAAAATTGCTATAATCAGAAGTGTTCATGTGTGTATTTCTGCTTATACATATGTAAAGATAAGCATGCATTTGTAGCAGTAGGCAACAACAGCAATTTTATTCCAATTATATTAAATATAAGTTTGAAGTTTAAAAAGATGAAAAGTAAAATAACATTTAATTCAGATTTTATTTTTTATAATTGGTTTTGATATAAAAATTATCTTCCAAACTTACTACTATTTGCTGTTGATGTTGTTGTTGTTGTTGTTGCTCTTTTGTTTACTTGTGATAGAGTCTTACGTATTAACCAGGGTGGCCATGATTCCCCTGTCTCTACCTCTCAATCTGGAATTGCAGACATCCATTAGCATGTTCACCTTCACGTCATTTTTGAGTGTAGGTGAAAGAATAATTAATTATTAGCTCTTCTTGTTACACTGAATTAGTTATGTAAGATTATGGTATAAATATTTGTAGTAGTATTTAGTTACCTATTTATTATTAGTATGTGTGTATGACATGTGTAGGTCAGAGGATGACTTTGTGGAGTTGGTCCATTCCTTCTGTCATCAGGTGAATTCCATTGGTCAAACTCATGTCATCAGGCACTGTGGCAAATGCTTTCCTCACTGAGCCTTCTCTAGGGCCTAATTTAAAAAACAAAACAAAACAAGGTTTTTCAGTGTATACAGGGTATGTGGTGTGTGTGTGTGTGTGTGTGTGTGTGTGTGTGTGTGTGTGTGTGTGTGTTAGTGTAACTGGGTAACTGAGTGTATGCACATGTGGAGGCTCTGGACTAATGTTGGGAGTCTCCTTCAGTGCATCAAGACCTTATTCACTGAGGTAAGGCTCTCCACAGAACTCAAAGCTCACTGCTGCAGTGAGTCTAGCTAGCCAGGAAGCAGTATTTGCCTAAGTGCTAGGATGACAGGTGAGCCACCATGCTCACCTGGTGTTTACTTGGGTGCTGGGATCTGAGCTCTGGTCCTCAAGCTTGCATAGCTTTATGCACTAAGCTAGCTCCCCAGCCTGATTCAGGCATTTGATTGTAAAATACTAATAATATTGGGGCTGTAAATACAATTAACAAATCAAACCATTCTTTCTTTGAATGGGATGATACACAAGTTCTTGCTAGGAATTTTCCTCTTTCTTCTTCCCATGGTACCACAGTAACACTGGGACTAGAGATGTCTGCTACCTTGTGCCTTTACCTGGATCAGTCAGCAGCAAAATCATACAGTAAAAGAAACAGTCAACAGGGATGGGAGAAAAGAGCTGCACATTCTAACTCAGTACTGAAAAAAGCAGGTGGAGAGTTCCCATCCTTAGAACCCAGGAGTGTGTATGGTGGTGGTGGTAGGGAGGGGTACATATGCATGTGTGTGTGTGCATGCTCATGTGTCCTCGTGCATGTCCAGACCAGAGGTTGATAGTTCATATTTTCTTCCATTGCTCTCTTACTTTAAAAAGCCTTTGGTATTTCTATATATACTTTTTTTTTTCTCTCCTTCACCATGTGGTCTCTGGGGATTAAACTTAGGTCAAGTGCTTGGTGGCAAGTGCTTTAATCCACTGAGGCATCTTGCAGGCCCACTTAATATTTTTCACATTGTTATTTATTTTGTGTGTGTGTTCATGTTCCTGTATGCTGTATCATATGTGTGAAGGCAGAGGGCAACTTGTGGGAGTCAGTTTTTCCACTGTGTGGATCCTGGGAACTGAACTCAAATGGTCAGGTTTGACAGCAGGTACCTTTACCCACCAAAGCGTCTTGCCCTCAGCCTTATTCTTGGAGCTAGTTTGTCCCTGATTCTTTAGGAATCTACTTGTCTTTGCCTCTTCAGTATTGGGGCTTTTACATGGGCCAGGGGATCCAAGTCAGAGCCTCATGCTGTCTCTTCAATCAGAAATGGTCAGAAACATTCTTGTTTTCTCATGAAACAATGTTTGAGTCCTAGTAAGACTGTGAATGCATCTGAACTTGTACTGTTATTGATGAAAAGCCTTGCATAGGTATTTTTTGTGATAATTAATTGGTTTGACACTTGATCATTATGAGATTAATTACTATATAATAGCATCTTATTTATATTTATATGGTCCTTTCACAGATATTTTTAGGCATTTAATGTGATGGATTATTATCATATTTATTATTTTTATATATAAATATGGTTTGTTGAAAATGACTCTAAACTGAGTACACTCGTAATCTCATCAGTAGGGAACCTGCAGCAGGATTGCCGTGAGACCCAGGTCAGAATGGGCAACGGGGAGACGCACTGTCTCAGAAGCAACAACAAAAAGATTGTGCTCTCTCAGTTAAATAAAGGATTATCTACCTCTGTGCCAAATAGACAGCCTTAAAAATTCATTATGTTTTAACCAAAGAAAACGAGGGAGAGGGCTGTGGGGGAAGAACAGTTTTGGAGCCAGGTATTGACCCAGTTTTAGAGAGGCTTTCTATTCATCAGTTTTGGGATATGGAATACTTTGGGTCATTTGAATTAAACCTCAAATTTCTTCTATTGTATCCCTGCTTTACGCCTGAATTAGAGGCTGGAGACTGATTTGGGTTGTTTCCTCTATTGCTCTTTGTTGATTTTTTAAAAATTTGTTTGATGTGTATGTGTGTGTGTGTGTGTGTGTGTGTGTGTCTGTCTGTCTGTCTGTCTGTCTGTCCATATGTGCCCTCGTATGCATTTGAAGGTCAGGAGATAACTTTGGGGGTTTGTTCTCTCATTCCACATGTGAAAACTTAGGTCAGCAGGCTTGGTGGCAGATGCTTTCACTTACTGAGCAGTCTGGCTGGCCATCTATTTTTGAGACAGGGTCTTTACTAAACCTGGATCTTGGCATTTCAGCTGGCCAAATTCCTGGCAGCCACCTGTCTCTGCTTCCCTGAGCTTGAGTTACAGATGTCTACTGCAACATCTGTCTTTTACTTTGGTGCTGGAGTTTAGAACTTGGGGCCTCATGCTTCCCCAGCAAGCCATTTAACCCACTAAGCCATATTGCCATCCCCCCATGGGGGAATGTTTTAACTAAAATATATTTAAATAGATTTTATATAAGGATATAAATATAGTAGCATACAAATACAAATGAGTCTGTATCACAATTTCTATTAACATTTTAAAAGAATTTTTACAGTTCAGATGATTGAAATGGAGTAGCATTTGGAGGTGCAGGTAATCTCCCCCACCCAGTACTTCTATTTCTTACTAAGTAATATTCTTAGGAGTAACAAAGATCACTCCCCTCCCCTTTTCCCAGCCCATGAAGCAGCAGGGTGAAGGTTTTCCCTAGGTTAGGTCTTATGTTTACTAAACCCAACAGAAATGACTTCTGTATACATCATTTTTATTAGAAGCAAAGCAGTTGTGACACGTGACTCACAACGTGACCAGCCATTTCATGCTTTTGCATGTTCTCATCTTCTGGATTCTTTTTAAAAAGCTTCCAAACCATACATGTCCTTTCCAGATCTCATGTTCTACTGGGGTTTCTGAGCTTTAACTCTCTTTTCCTTCATTTCAGGGTATATATATATATATGTGTGTGTGTGTGTGTGTGTGTGTGTGTGTGTGTGTGTGTGTGTGTGTGTGTGTATGTGTGTGTGTGAAGTCTTTTTTTTTTAAACAAAACCAAACCACTTCTTTGATTAAATACTGCATATCTGTTTACGTCCATCCATTCCCGTCATTGTGTTTATCAGGCACTGGGAGGGTAAGATGAGTAAGCAGACACTGAGCCGATAGATACCACCCATTTTCCGAGATAGAACCTTGTTACTTATTATCTTCAAAGTTCTTGTTTTAAAAATACATCGTTTTAATTAATAGAATACTTGTTCGTAATTATGGGAGCAGTGTGACATTTCAGTGTTGCAGTTGTGATAACATCCATGTGACTGCGGTGCCTGTCACCTAAGACACTGATGCTCTTCTGCACTCCTCTGTCTTCTTTCTGACTGGATAACCAGAGCTTTACATCCTAGTCTCCTGCTTTTCTTTAGAATTTTGAGTTCATATATTCTTAACCTCTAAACAGTAGTTTTATGGTTTTTCATGATTTGGAACATTCTAGAAATGGAATCATCATTCTGTAACTGGCATTTCGCTTTTTGTTCTGTTCCTGAGTGTCATGTGTGTTGTTAGCAGAGGCATTAGCTTATCCAGCTCTTTGTGAGAATCAGAAAGAGCTATCTTCTCAGTATTGAAATCGCTCCTAGGTAAGCCTGCGGAGTCTGGTTTGTCTTTGAAATAAGATATTGCTATAAAATCCAGGCTGGCAGCAAACTTGGTAACTTCCTGCCTCTGTCACCTGTGGCTGGAATTACTATAGTGGTGGCACATGTTGTACCACCACACTCAGTTCCAGAGGTACTTAAAAAAGCCTCTCTTGTTTGGACAAATGTCACCCTACATCAGGGTTTTATGGTCTGTCAAACAATGTGGATTGAATGTCAGCCTCTCCTTACCCCTTTGGTTAAATGACCACATATAATACATGAATGTTTTGCTGTTACATACTTACTACACGTAGTTCATTAATTTTAACTGCTATGTGATAGTCTATATAAATAACCATACTCCAGCCTTTCTACTATGATGAACGTTTGGATTACTTCCAGGGCTTTAAAAAATTATACACTTTTTTTATACATCACAGGAGCCTGCCCTTTCAGTCTGTCTAGTATAATACTGTAACATTGTTAGTGTTCCATAAATGTTTAAAATTTTAGGCTGAACTCAAGTGGAACAACAACTATGAAAAACAGACAGGATAGTGGTGGTCCTCCCTTTACCAAGTGAAAATAATACACAGAGATTTTAAGTAACTTATCTCAAGCTTGTACCTGTTTGGTAGGGAAGCTGAATATGAGTGTGATGTTTACATCATCGCTATTATATCACAGCTGTGTTAAGAAACTTTCTCAGTGTTCTTAATTTGTTCCAAGTAGAAATAAAAGTTGTTAAATCAAGAATGCTCTTTAGAGTGTGAACTCTTATTTCTTGGCTAAAATAGTCAATAGCTGATGTGTTGCACTGTTAGAGTAATGATGTTGAATGACTAGTCTTCAGTATCTGTTCTGTTTCTACTCCTCGAATGGATTGGCCTTAGCCATATGGCATACTTTGTACAGTGATTCATTAAATGTTTTAGACAAGGAGATTTGGAAGCACTTTGAACACTAAAATGTGCCTCTTTTTATGTGGGATTCTTCCATCAACACAGCAGCTTGATCCAGCTTGTATAGGCACACAAAGAACGGCTGAGTGTGGGTCTGCCCATCTTGACCATCCTGCCCTAGTCAGCGTGCCAGATGACTGCAACCTCCCTGGTTACCATGGGCCTGCCCAGCAATGCACTGTCCAATAGGCTCAGCGTAAATTGCTTACCTATAGAACTGTGAGAAAGTAAAAGTCATGGCATTAGGTGTGGGCAGTGTATACTGGTGAGTACATGATAGACCCAGTTGAGTCAGGTAACCAAGATACTTGTCCAGGATTTGTTAGCAAGCTGGAGAAAGTGATTCTGTATAGAAATCTGTTTGATTGTAATAAATAGTTCTTTAACCTTAAGTCTATATTTCTGGTTACTAATGAGTATGTTACTTGTCAAGTTGTTATGAAATACCCACATTTGCTCAAATCTGATAAATTAGTTGGTAAATTTCAATAGCGGTTACTATGTTTTTTTCATGCAGTGTTGTGGTTAAGTAGTATGTCCAGCTTTTAAGTGTCTGTTCTGCTCCTAGAATGGAAATTTATTATTAGAAGGAACCTAATGAATTACTGTAGTCTGACTCTGTTATTTTATAGATGGAAAAACTGAGGTTCAAAACCACTAAGAGACTTGCCTGGGGCATTCCGGATGGTTAGCAAACCTGGGAGCAGGATTCCAGTTTCTAGCTCAGGTTGGCTCTTCTGTCATCTGCCAGAGCTCCTTCCTTTTAGTGGTGTCTGGGTTTCTTCTCTTTGTCCAGGACCTTGTCCTTGTCATGGCAGTCTCCTTCTGATAGCTCTATTTCTGACAATTTGTCTTCCCCACAGCTAGTTCTGTTTGCTACTTACTCTCTGGTAGGTACTGGCTCATCTTGAGAACCTAAGGGGAACTGTCTTGTCTTCTAACCCCTAGAGGCCAGCTTCTAACCTGGGCAGGGCTTTCCATTTCTTCTCCAGTCACTTAGGAGAAATTGGTTGAGAAAACATTATTGTGTAATTTGGAGAACTGAGAGTTCTGACCCATCCTACTAATTAGTTGGAGTGACCTCTGTTCACAGAGAGAATGAAGTGGAAACTTAAGGGTTCTTTGGAAAGTCAGTTGTGTTTGAAGGTGTTCTGCTGGGGCAAACACGTGAAGGAGTGTTTTCCTGAAGTGGACACAGGTGGAGGACCAAGGCAGACTTGTGAAGGAACATTTCAGTGAAGCAGACACAGGAAAAAGGAGGTGCTGCTAAAGCAAACACATGAAAGGACATGTGATGAAGGGGGTCTTTGCTAACAACATGCATGTATTGGTCCGCCTTACACTGTGTAGTTGAGCATTTGTCGACACTCCATAGAGAGAAACACACCAAAAAACTTCTGGTAGTGTGCTGTAGTTTATTGCCACTTCCGTGGACTTGGGTGGATTGGCAGATGGATGTCAGTTGAGACAGACACATGTACTGAGGCAAGACATGTGATGTTTGGAGGGTATAAATTTAGGACTTCACAGACAGTGATGGAGGCTGAGCTTGGCTTGTATAGAGCTAGCAGTGCAACTCTCGTGGGTCTGGTGTCTTTGCTGAATCTTCGCTTCCCTGAGAGAACTCTTGGCATTCCTCCTGGTCCCTCCTGCTCACTCGAGCTGAGGCTGAGGCCTGGCTGTCTCTGCTAGGTAGTGGCACTGCTGCTGATTCATGTTTGCTAGCTGGACCTTATCTGTGAAGTGCTTGTGAGTGGATCAAGCTGCCTCTGCTAACCTGTGAACTGAACTGCTGATTTCCAGACAACGCATATCCTTTCTTTCCCATTACCTCTGGTGGGTGGTGGGCTAAAAGGGAGGTTAAAGTATTTAAGAACCATCATTAAAAATAGGTTTTGAAAAAATTAAAGTTGCAACAGAATGAGTGGGTTAGAACCAGTTTGGGGAGTCCTTCCTGTTTGGGATTACTAGCTTCTGGTGCTTACTCAAATAAGCCTGCAGAGGAAGAAGTAAGTGCTTGATATGACTGGGACATGACCCATTCCCAGACATAAACCCTGGGGTTGGACAGGATTGTGCCTGAAAGCTGAAGGACAGAAAAGATTGCTTATTTTGCAGCAGTTGAGCTATGCCCACTTCTTTCTTTTGTGCATAGCATAGCATAGCATAGCATAGCATCTATGCCATTTCTAGGACTACTGTATTACATTTATGTGCTTGTTTCTTCTGCTAGACATGGAAGTGTGTAGGCCTTATTTAAAAAAAAAAAACAACTTTTATATCTCCAGTATTCTTAGTGGACATTTAATAATTTTTTTTGTTTGTTTGTTTTTTGTTTTTTGAGCAGGGTTTCTCTGTATAGCCCTGGCTGACCTGGAACTCACTCTGTAGACCAGGCTGGCCTGGAACTCAGAAATCCGCCTACCTCTGCTTCCCGAGTGCTGGGATTAAAGGCGTGTGCCACCATGCCCGGCTCAGTAAAAATTTAATGAAGGATCAATCAGTTCTTCCTTTCTTTTCTTCAAGCTTTACCAAGCTACCTGTTGATTCATATATATGATGCTGGGAATCAAACATATGACCTTCTCTCCCATTGAGCCCACATCCTATCCCTTTTCAAGGTGGTGGTGGGCCTCTCGCCTAATGTTCACGAGGCCTGGGATTACAATAAGTAAGTAAAATAAAAATATTTAAAGATTAATGTTGAACATTTGGGTTTTCCTGCAGTCATTCCTCATTCTTAAACTGTAGTATTCAGAATAGTGTAAAGAGGAAGACTTTCGTGAAGTTTAGAATGTAGAAAAGCATGCAATAATTTGTATAGTTGCAATGTGTACGCTAATGTAGCAGCATTCCCAGGAGCTGTGCAAAACAGGCTCTCCTCTGCAGCACTTTGCACGGTAGCCAGGTGCCATGCAGAAGCACGTCTCCCTGAGCTGCGCCTTGGCTCATATCCCTGAGCTGCTGGCTGTTCTTGTTCTGATTTTTCTTTCATATGCTGGTATGGATATTTATAGAGAAACCAACACTGGATTTAACTTACACTGCTGATTCTACATTACCTGAAAGAGTGTTGAGTTTGGAAATGGAAAATGTATATTAAAGATAAGTTCTGAGCCGGGCGTGGTGGCACACGCCTTTAATCCCAGCATTTGGGAGGCAGAGGCAGGCGGATCTCTGAGTTCGAGGCCAGCTTGGTCTACAGAGTGAGTTCCAGGACAGCCAGGGCTACACAGAGAAACCCTGTCTTGAAAAAACCAAAAAAAAAAAAAAAGATAAGTTCTGAAATCCTCAGATGATTTGTTTACTATCCCATGGGAAATACTAGAATTTAGGTTTAGATTTAACAGTTCTTTAGCAAGTATTTTTAGATTTAAAAAAAAATTATTTACCCTGGTGTTCTGCCTCCATGCATGTCTGTGTGAAGATGTCAGATCCCCTGGCACCAGAATTACAGACAGTTGTGAACTGTTATGATGATTTGAACCTGGATCCTTTGAAAGAAGTCAGTACTCTTAACCATTGAACCATCTCCTCAGCCCCCAAGAAGTATTTTTTAAACAAAGGAAGAAAATTGGTCTGTTCACATCCTTCTCTTACCTGTTATCTCCGTTAGTGAATTATCTTAAGAAAGGATACATCTCAGTACCAGGGGCTGGAAAGCTGGCTCATTAGGTAAAACATTTGCCACAAAGGCACACAGGTCAGAATTTGAATTTCTAGAACCTGCATAGAGTTTAGGTGCACATGTGTATAATCCCAGAACACCTAAAGCAAGATGGGATGTGGAGACTGGAGAATCCCTGGCAACTCATGGGCTGGCTAGCCCTGAGGCCCTATCTCAGACAAGATGAAAGTAGGAGATGGACATGATGTTGTCCTCTTGGCTTTTGCATGCATGCTGTGGAATACAAGCACTCATGCACAAACACACACACACACATTGAAAAGAAAGTGGAGAGTTAGTGAAGGTCTAAGACCTCCAATGTCAACTCTGGCCCACTCCGCACATATAGTAACACATGAAATTTACACTTCTTATCTACATGCACACAACAAGAAAAGGTTACATTTCCTTCAACAAAATAGCTTGCAATTCAAAGTACTGTGTTTATATAATTTTATATGATTGTATATTGCTTTATGCTTGCATATTCTTGCTCTGTATTATCTTGGTAATACTTTGACCACAAGGGACATAATCCACTTTTCATTTCATACAGTAACTGTTTAGTAAGTTCTTGTTACATTTCAATATGCATTGGATACTAGGGTTTGGGCTTTTCTTCCTGGAGCCTATGTTTATGGGGATAGGAGTAAGCAAATAAAGGGAATTTCAATAATTAGTGCCTTTAAATAAAAGTACTAACTAGGGAGATAGAGACTAATGGGAGGCCCTTTCTGTAGAGTGATGGATGGTCTTTCTCAGGAAGTCACATTTAATCAGAGGAGTGAGTGTAGAGACCCAGGAGAGTATTGTGTTTTAAGGGAGGGAACTGCTCTATACAGGTTCCTATGTGTGAACAAGCTGGTATGTTTGCGGAGCCTTTATCATTCTAGCATTAGGGTACTTGGTTGATGGGTTAATAGTAACTTTTACTTGATTACCATTTCTTACACCGGCCTTTATTTGACACTTTGTGGTTATTAAAGTAAAGCTAACCAGGCCTGCTATTAATTAATAAAACTATGATTACCTATAGCAAGCATGCTACTGTAATCTCTTTATTATGTGCAAATCATGCCTTTATGAGACTTGGAGTCATCATGTGATGTCAGTGTTACTGTGTCACACCACAGTGAGTACACGGGTGTCTTTGTGTGGAGTGAATGGATTTGTGGTCACAGTCTTGGTTCCTGTTTAATCAACTCATTCCTGGCATTCATATGCCAGATATGAAGCAAATTTAGAGTGATTCTTTATGCCTAATGACCAGGTTCCCATGCTGCTAGCTAGACCAACATCACCATGGTACTTAACTGTGCTTGCATAATTACAGATCCACTCACTATTGCCTAGTGATTGGTGTCTGTAGGCTTGCAGAGGGAGCTTGAGTTGAAGTAGCTTTGAAATGGCACTTGCTCCAGGCTTCCCATGCTGCCGAGCCTGATTGACACACTTAACTCTATTGTTTCATTTAGGAGTTAATGTCAAAATTAAATCACTGCACTTGTGTGTTTGTGTAACAGTTCCCTACCAGGAAACCTGATTTTATATTCTACTTACCTGGGTTCTGTCTTGGTAATTGCGGTGTTCTTAGACTGTGAAGTAATAAGCATAAAAAACTATTAAGGAGTTGCCCTTAAAGTACCAGACTTGCAGGCTGTATCTCAATGAAAGTTTCATATAGTCTCCATTCTTACTTAAAAATCTAGTGTACAGTCTTGGCTTTTACTCTTACTGAACTGGATCTTACTGTTTTTCCACTAGATCTGTATCTAATTTATAGTAAAGGGACCACAAAACCAAAAATCATTTCTGTTTTGGCACCTACGCTATTATAGTTAAGGGTCTGATGGCATTTCGGTCACAGTGTTTTCTTAGAAAAGTTTACAACCTGGCAGTCTTTCCTGGCTTTAGGCTGAAACGGTGCTATTTCTATTTCAAAGCAAATTCTTTTATCAAGTTTCACAGACCTGAATGTGTCTGCTGTGCTGAGGGAGAGGGACGATCGTAGCAGTTCTTTCCTTGATGCCCTCACACATGCTTTAGTTACACGGTGTGCTGTGTGTGGTGGTAGTGTTTTCTTTAGGAAATGTTTTACATCTGTTTATTCATTTTGTGTGAGGCATGTTTGGGTATGTCCCGAGTGCCACAACCTGTATTGGGAGCTCAGAGCAAATTGGGAGAGTTGTTTCTCTCCTTCCACACTGTGGGTCCGGGGCATGAAGCTCAGGTTGTGAGACTTGCCAGTGAGGGCTCTTACTCCTGAGCTCTCTCATCTACTCAGTAAGAAGTTTCATTATGCAAGATAAATGAGTTCTAGCAATTTGCTATTACACTACAGTGCTTGTAGTTATTTGTTAAAGTGGGGACCAGAGAGTGTGCTGTGTAAGCATGGCAACTATAGTTCAGATCTTAGTGCTGACACACAAGCTGGCTGGAGTCCTACCGCAGACGGTGGGCTGAGGGGGAGACATGACCATTGGGGCCTGCTGCCTGGAAAAAAAAAAAAAATGTGAGTTACAGGTTCAGTAAGAGACTCCGTCTCAAGGAAGCAGGGTAGGAGAGATGGAGGAGGACATCCAACAGTCTCCCCTGGTCTCTGAGCCTTGGTATCTTTCCCCACACATATGAGTGTACATACAGAAATAAATAAAAGAAAAAAGGAGTATTAAAGAGCAAGATTTAGTGGCTTAGGCCTGTAATTCTAACATTCTGGAGGCAGAGATAGGAGGATGTGACTTCAAGGTCAGCCCAAGCTACATTTGAGACCCCATCTCAAATAAAAACAAACAAATAAACAAATAAAAGTAAAAAAGAAGCCAGTGGTGATCGCAGTTCATGCCTTTAATCTTAGCACTCAGGAAGCAGAGGTAGAGGAAGGTGGCTCTCTAATTTAGAGACTAGTCTGGTTGACACAGTGTGTTACAGGGTAGTAAGGGCTGTACAGAGAAGCACTGTCTCAAAAAACAACACAACGACAACAACAACAGACACAAAAACCCCAACAAACAAAAAGATTGAAAGGCAGGTCTTTCATTCGGTGTTGCTACTGCAAAACAGCAGCAATAAGGCCCAAGGATGAGGCAGCTTTGGAGATAATGCTCCTTACTGTGATAACAGTGGTAGGCGTATGAGTGTATGCTTAATTCCACACTGGTCACAGTTTATATATTCAATAAGTGTGAGTTTTGGTATATCAGTTATCATTCATTAAATAAAGCTATGTCTTATTCTGAAATAAGTTGGTTACGTTTACATAGGTCTCTTGATTTTACTCTTCTCTAAGACAGTGTTTTGCTCTAATCAGGCTGGCCTTGAATTTACTGCATCTTGCTTCAGCCTGAGAGCCAGAGTTATAGGTCTGACATACCACACCTGACTAGGCTTTCTTCCTCCAAGAGTTATATTGCTGTTGCAGTTTCTTTAAAGTTACTCTCTAATTGGAAACTCTCATCTTTACTAACTAAATGTAAAAATATGTTGTAACATTTGACTTTAGAATGAGAGACTTGAGTTAGTCTCTTCAAAAATATTAAATAAAATCATAGTACTGTTCTTGGTCATGTTTTGGTACTTAAAGTTTTAGTAGCTCAGATAGTTAATATGTACTTAAACTTTGGTAACCAACTTCATTTCCTTAAAAAATGTCTTAAGATTCACTAACAGAGTACACAAACTTGAGTTAATTATACTAGTCATTTCATTCCCTGAAATTTTTATTATAACCCTGTATCCATTAAGTATCCTTTTTGTGCCTCGAGGTTTTCTACAATTTGCACAGGTAGTTCAGAAATATTTGTAAATACATTTTTCAGGGTTTATTTGAAATGAGCTCTGAAGTGGTTCCCATAAAAATCTTTTCATATTCTTTGGCATACTGTGAGTGCACTGCAATGGCTGGTGTAGTCAGGCCCCCCTCTGAGTTTTAAGTTCTTTTTTTGTTTGTTTGTTTGTTTGTTTGTTTGTTTTCAAGACAGGGTTTCTCTGTGTAGCCCTGGCTGCCCTGGAACTCACTCTGTAGACCAGGCTTGGCCTTAGACTCAGAAATCCACCTGCCTCTGCCTCCCAAGTGCTGGGATTAAAGGTATGTGGCACCACTGCCCGGGGAATTATAAGTTCTTAATGCAATGAAACAGGACTCCTGACTCTGTCCACGTGATAGCACAACTCGGAAGCTCAGATAGTTTGTATCTTGAGACAGGAATGGGAGGAGATATTGACAGCAGAGAGGTTGCTCAGAGTCTCCATTATTGCTATCACTCTCCATTGCTACAGCCATCACTGTTTCTAGTACTCTTCTTCCTTTCCGTACATTTAGTCTCTCATTTCGGGATTCCTTCCTCTCTAAATCTGAAGGCTGTATTTAATTGTGTTGTAATTTTCAGTTAAACACCCACTCACTGCAGTGGTTGTTCCTGGCCAGCGCTTGCCAATGGTGGAGGGACCCGTGTTCTTACATTGCTATGGTGGGAAGCACATCAGTAAGGCAGTGGTCTTGCCTAGAGGAATCCTGGGGCATTTTTAATGTCTTTTAATTGCCATTCAGGATGTAAGTCAGACCAGACGCAGTTGGGTCTGGTCACACAGTTTAGGAGTACCTACTTCTGTTTATGTAAGACTGAAGTAGATTTAGCAAATAAATCTGGAGCTGTTGCTTGTGTATAATATATTATTCCTCAATGTTATTGATTTCTAAGCAGCATGAAATCAGTTCTATTTGCTTTACATAGCCTTATTTTGTTAGATCTGGGTGTAGCACTTTGGGAAAGGTGAGAGAAAAGATGGAATTTGATAAAGGCCTTGTTACTATAAAAATAGTTATTTTCTTGAGATGTCTGATTTTCATAAAGTAATTTGATAATGTTGGCAGATAAAAAGTACATGAAGTTAAGTTTAAATTAGTCTCTTTGTATTTGCCACACAGTTGTATTTTTTCCCCTTTATTCCTTTGAGTGTTCTATTTGGGAATTTGCCTACAGATTTTATGACAGTTTTCTTCCTTTCTGCAGGGACAGGAACAGTGGGCATGCCTGCTCTTTCCTGCCTCTCAGGGATTTCAGCCTGAACTGATGGTGGACTGTTGTTTTGTATATAGCTCAAATTACCATCAAGGATATGAAAACTAGATGTTTTGTGTGGTTTTGTTTTGATGCCCTCAGTGGGGAATGTCAGCGTGGTGGCTGACACTGCTTTGTTGGATTAAAGCTGTTGTCACCATAGCTGTTTATCCCTCACTGACTCTGAGAGGACACGATTCTTAGAGATTTTAAAAATAAAACAATATAAGTAACTTTAGCATTAATAAATTTTATTGGTTCTAATTCTTTTAAATTTGAGAGTAATATTTGTTTTCAAACAGCCAACATTTTTAATATACTAAGAGTAGAAAAATAGTCTTGGCATACACTGTAATAGGTAATTGGCTTTTCTCGCCAAGATAGGTTTGTAAAACTTTCTGAAAATTAAGAAATAGAGGGAAAATAATTTTCTTTTTTACTAATGACATATTAACCCTTTGTTGTAGGTTATAGAACTTCTTCATTTAACATTCTTTTGTTAGATAAACATCTCAAGAAAGAATGGTTTATTTCTTGTTAACACTCTGATTGTTGAAAGAACTATTTTGATTTAAAATCCTGTGTAAAGATGAGATTTTTCTAAAATTCAGAAATAATTTTAAGAAAAACATAATGTAACTATGTAACTGGCTTTGTGACCTGGGATTTGTAATAGCAAACTTTAAATCAGTACTTAAAAATATTTGATAATATCTCATGGTCTTTAATTGGTCTGAACTTTGATATTATTTATATTCTTATTAGTACTCATATAAAAACAAGTTTGCAACATCTCCATCTTAGACCTTGCCTCTGTCTATGCTTTGACAGTGAAGATAACGGGAAGGAGTCCATATCCGATTCAGAAAAAGCAGGCTCATTGCATGGCTTGAGTAGTGTGGCAAGAGCAACCAGGACCCCAAGCTTGTGGGAAGGGAGAGAAAAGCTTTGCCCTTCTTGGTCTTGGCTGCTGGGTTTGTACTGAAAACTGTAAAGTTAAACTTTTTGGAATCGTTACTATCCCAAGTGGGAATATAAACTATATTGAACAAAATTTATTTAGCTTGTTAAAAAGTCAATGTAAAACTGTGGTTAATTAGTTTATATTATTACATCACTTATAGTAGAGGCTCAAACTAGTACCCAGTAAGAGGAGCTGCCCTCAGGTGAGCTGCCCGATGTTTGTATGGGGCTTTAAGATAATGATGAGTTTAAATTCCCTCTTAGAGCTAAGTGAGAATAAAACTGGAGGCAATAAATATTCTTGGCCAGGGCCATTAAATGAAAAAGCTGGGAATTCTCCAGCTCTTGACTTAAATTGTTTGTTTATCAGCTGGCGCCTAGTCTGGAGTCAAGAGCTGGAGATGTCTATCTGTGACAGAACTTTGAAACTCTTGCAGGACACTTTCATTTCAGCTAAAGGTAACTTGAGTTTATAGCTTTGGCTTTAAAGATTACTAATGATTTACTCATTTCCTTACTATTTAACCAGAGTGGACTTTTTCCCAGGAAGGGATCTGTGTTTATTTAGGGCTTTTGTCTGCGGAGGGATTAAAAGGCAGCCCACCAGCATTGTGAACTTGATGGTAATAAAAGGTCACCAAAACACACCATAAAAACATTCTTACCATGGAATTAATTATACAGTGTAATTTTACAAAGCAACTTGGTTACTCCAGCCTTATCCCCTCCCTAAACATTCACTTATTTGGAATGAAAACTTAGGTACAAAATTGCTTTGTGAAAAAATGTATTGCTTCTTTTATAATTTAAAGACTGAGGAAACCATCATGTGCATACATGCACTTAATTGCTTAGAGGCTTTAAAATTTCTAAATACATACTATTTTTCAACGGTAGAATAAAAATTCATTTGGGAGGATGGTAGAATAGTTGAAAGATGTAGTTGATATTTCAAGGACTGCTCAACTTCTGAACACATATGCCCTGTTAAGAGTTCATCTGTGCCACCAGGGGGCATGCAAACCTGCTTGTGAGAAAGGGAGGATTTAAGATATTTTTTGTCTGAGAGGAGGTAAGACATTTCCTAGATTTTTGCTTTTGAAGTTGGCTTAAAAAATACATCTGATAGTAAGGCTAATTAAGTGCCCACAGAGAGTTGAAAAGACTTCTGAGTTTTACAGATAATTTATTTTTAGGTTGATTCTGAAAGTAAATCAAAGTGGACATTTACAGAGATTACCTTTTTTGATGAAAATAAAATGAATATGGTGTTTGTTGCTGTTATCGATGTTAAACTGTTCTAAGAAGAAGGGATCCTGCTTGTAAAAATCCTCGAAAATATTTCAAAACCCCCTAGTGCTGCAAATTAGCCCACACCGTCATGCACACATGTGCACGCATTCACACACACACACACACACACACACACACACACCACACCTGTTAAAAATATTTGTTGGCAGGCTGTACTGATGAGCCTTTTTGAGAATATGGAGAGACCTTTTTGAAAGATGCCGGTTGGCCCTTACACAAGCCTGACTGTGGGACTCATTAGGCAGTTCATGCTAATGTCTTAAAAGCTGTTTTAGGAAAATAAGTTCTTAAGTTTCCTTTACTGGCTTTCGATGAATCTTTATAGCTTTTTTGAATTAGCTCATTTTAAAAAGGTGATAATATAAAACAAAAAAGCACCTCATTATAAATTTTATAAAAGTGAGATGTTTTCATTAAACTGAAGACCATGTTGTATTTTTATGAGCCATTAAGTATAAATTAATAAATGGTACCAAAACCAATTGAATTATTTAATACAAATGTCTAGTTGGAAGAAATGCAGTTCCCTGTACATTATCTTGATTTTTATTCTTTAAAAATGTATACTTGCCATGCAGAGGTGGCTAATGCTTAGCTTTGATCACTTTGCTTTATGAAGTTTACTTATGTATACACTTGCCTTTTCTCGGAGGCTTCTTAATGTGGAAAGCCTATTTAAGAAACGTATATGTTTTCAAAGTCAATGCCTGACCTCCCACCTTGATGTTGCCATTTAGCAACAAAGTAAAACCCTTCCCTCTCACGTGGTAAATTATTAAAGCTCTTCCCTCTACTGTTGACTCTCTTATATTGTGAATTACTTGGTTAGCATGTACTTGCACTAAAAGTAATTCTATTCCATATTGTTAGAGATTGTCTTTGTGTTAAAATAACTTCACATTTGACCTGCATATTTTACTTTTTAACTTGATACAACAGTCTGCTTCTTGGCTTTGTTGTATGCTAATATTTCTACTTATTTAACATCAGAAGCTGCTGTGGTTTTTCTGTAGCATATGCTTGTGTTCTGGAATTGTCTCTGCTAGCCATGAATAGTATCTTGGCTTGTCATAATTTCTTACCCAGGCTTTTGTGAGCTTTGTAGCCAATATTTTCAAAAAATCATATTTGACACAGTAAACTGGGTAAACAAGGAATATACTTATAATTATATATATATATATATATATATATATATATATATATATATATATATATATATNATACTAGAAGAGGGCATCAGATCCCATTACAGATGGTTGTGAGCCACCATGTGGTTGCTGGGGATTGAACTCAGATCTCTGGAAGAGCAGTCAGTCCTCTTAATCGCTGAGCCATCTCTCCAGCCCTTTAGTAGTTTTTAAGTATCAGCCAAGAAAATAATAATATTCTGCACCTGCATGTTTAGTAATAATAAAAGCAAAAATAAAACAAGAAATGACAACAGTAAAGCCAAGCACTAGATAGATTTTAGATTCTGCGGATGTAGGATAATTAGGTGTGAGTTCTAGGAAAGATGGTTAGCAACCAACTGAACCTTAACTGTATGCAAAGTAATGTTTTAGTTGGTGTACTTAAGTTACAAAAACAAGGAAGCAGTGCCCAGGTGGGGAGTCGGGAAGGAAAAGGATCATTGTCATTGTGCTTGTGCTGTGGATGCTGGCATATACAGGAGGGTGGCAGGGTGGGGTGGCAGAGATTGTTTCAATTTACCTGTTAATCTGTCCAGAGAAAAAGTCAGGCTGCTGCCAAGGTAGTAAACAACCAGAAGTTTTAAAATTAAATGGAGTAATTTAAAAGCTGTGATTGTATGCAGTTGCTTGGGAGGAGGAGGGCTAAAAATGACAAAACTGCCTGATGGGAGAGGATAAGCAAAAAAATTTTAGAGGAAAACACTTTCTTTTTTGTGTTGTATATGTATACTTGTGTGGTTGCTGGTGCACATGTGTGTGCCTGTGTGTGTGTGTGTGTGTGTGTGTGTAGAGGCCGGAGACTGATGTTGTTAGTATCTTTGCTCTTCCACCTTACTCACTGAGGCGGGGGTGGGGGGGTCTCTTTGTCAAACTAAGAGCTCACTGACATGCCAAGTCTTGGCTAACAGGCTGCTGGGGGATCATCTGACTCCACCTTCTGGGCTTGGGTTTCAAGCAGACTGCCAAGCCTACTCATCATTTATATGGGTTCTGGGATCAGAACTCTGGTTCACATGGTTTCAGGACAAGGTTAGTTGGTTTGTTTGTTCTAACTACAGTGCCAGCTTGCCAGCCCTTAAATACAGATAAATGTATTCTGACTGGTTCTTTCTAGGGTGATAGTCCAAGGAAATAATGGTTATTACTGGGTAGAAAGTTACTCTTTCAGACTTCATTCAGCAACTGAGGGGAGTAGAGCAACCAAACATTAGGCAGAGCTCAGGCATCCTGCTGAGGAGGGAGATGAAGAATTGGAGGAACCACAGGGGTCAGAGATACAATCTGAGAACACAGCTCACAGAATCAACTGACTAGGACTCATGGGAACTTGAGTGGTCAGGGAACCTGTAGGGGTCTGACCTAGGTCCTTCACATATATTGTCTTGTCTGAGTAGCTTGGTGGGTTTTGTGGGAATCCTAACAGTGGGAGCAGGAACTGTCTATGGCTCTTGTCTGTTAGTTGGGACTCTTCTTCTGCTGGTTTGCCTTGTCCAGCCTTAATGTAATGGTATGTGCCTGGTCTTACTGTAGCTTGTTATGCCATGTTAGGTTGATGTCCCTGGGAGACCTGCTGTTTTCTGCAGTCAGGGGTCTGGGCACCTAGGGGAGGAGGAAGGCAGGAGGAGAGACAGGGGTGACACTGTGGTCAAGATGTATTATATAAGAGAAGAATAAAAAAGAAGTTACTCATTTGATTGTAAAGAGACTTGAAGTTCAGTCAGGGCTGCTTTTGTGTGGCTTTGCTCTTTCTTGCAGGATAATAAGGATCCTTTAGTGGTTGTGTGGTTATGGGAACACCAAGAGTGAAGAGTGCATCAGTGATATTACCCTTAACTGCCAGAATGCCCTACAATAGCAAATTTCTTTAAGGGGATGGGGGAAGTGGACAATTCTTGATCTTTCCATGTGTTGGTAGCACCCACAACTCCAGTCCCAAGGGTTTGGAGCTCTCTGGCCTCCTCAGACACCTATACTCTATGGCATACACAGAAATAAAATAATGAGTACATCTTTTTAAAATGTGATTTTTTTTTTTAAGGTAAAGCGCACAATTTTTGAGAAGGTGAATTGTGATTTTCACAGTTACAGAGGATGTGTTAATGTGTATCTCAGACAGTGTTTCCAGGAAGGGAAGGTGATGTGGGAAAACTAGTGATAAAGATGAAAACAGCGAGGAATGCAGGAGAATTCTATTTTTATTGAATAAAGGAGAAGGTTGGGGAATCTGAATCGGGAGAAAAGAAACTGCTCACAATGACTTTTTTTTTTTTCCTTCGGATAGTGCTTCACCATATAGACCACAGCAACCCCATTACATAGTGCCTCACCATATAGACCACAGCAACCCCATTACATAGTGCCTCACCATATAGACCACAGTAACCCCATTACATAGTGCCTCACCATATAGACCACACCAACCCCATTACATAGTGCTTCACTATATAAACCACAGCAACCCCATTATAAAGTGCCTCACCATATAGACCACAGCAACCCCATTACATAGTGCCTCACCATATAGACCACAGCAACCCCATTACATAGTGCTTCACTATATAGACCACAGCAACCCCATTACATAGTGCCTCACCATATAGACCACAGCAACCCCATTACATAGTGCCTCACCATATAGACCACTGCAACCCCATTACATAGTGCTTCACTGTATAGACTGCACTTGCCTTATCACACAATGTAGACTGTCCTTGAAATTGTCCTTCTGCTCCAGCCTCCTGAGCTCACAGGAGCTGTACACTACCACTCCTGACTGTTTAATGCTGTTGTTATTATCATTATTATTATTTATGATTTATGATGGACTTATTTGTAGAGGTTGGACTAGAGTTCATTGTATAGACTCGCCTGCCTCTGTCTCCTGAGTTCTGGGATTACATGTGTCACATTTGCTCTTCTGAATGACAGTTTTGGCACTACACCAAAATAAAATGTTGGCACTAATGTTAATTTGTAGTATGTGTCTGTCACATGACTCAGAGAATTTGAAGTTGGGAAGGTAACTGTGGAAATAAGCTGGTTTCACAGCCTGACATTTCCCTGTTCTCTCTCCACTCTTGTTCACAGCCTGACATTTCCCTGTTCTCTCTCCACTCTTGTGACTGTACCTCTTGACTTGGCTCTTCCCTTACATCACAAAAAACATTTTTTGTCTAAGAAATAAATTGGATTTACTGTTATTTTTTTCTCATTCCATAGTAACTGAATTTAATTTTCATTGGCAATTAAAATGTGAATGGCATATCTTTCATTTATTTATACCTGTGTTTTAAATGTCTTGATTTTTTATGATGCCATTATAATATACATTATTATATGAAGAATCACCAGACATTTACTTATAATCTTCCATGCAAATTCTTTTGGGGAGAAGAATCTTTACTTAAAAAGAACTAAGCTTTTAAGTTAATACTATTTAATTTTATTTATATTATATTGTTTGGTTTATATTTTAATTTCTCTTGATGAAGTTTTAAAACTAATAAAGAATTTAAGCACAAGGGATTCAAGATAAAGTTTAAGATGGAAAATATATTTAATTGCATTTAGTTTTTTCTTTCTATAGAACAGTTCCTGTAAATATTCTTTCCTTTTGGCCCTTCCTTAAATTATATTAGATTACATATGAAGAAGTTATTTAAAATGCATCTTTGTTTGGCCTGCAGGACTACAACTTTGACTGGATTGAAGTTAGAGTTGGCATATGAGCATGTCTTTGATGATATGGTGCTTGCTTTCTGAAGGGCTCTTCAATTATTCCCTTTCAGTAATGATCTAAAGGGATGGAGAGGATCAAGTAAATGCCCCTTTAAGGTGTTCAGCACTGAACCTTTATCTGGAAGGGACGATGATGTTGCGTCTGGTCTGTCCTGACTGCTGGAGCAGATTCTGCTCTGCCTTTCAGTAGTCAGTGGATGCGTCATTTCTGAGGCAAAATGCTGGTAAAGCCATGAGAACAAAGTCTGGCTTCCTGTCTTTGTTGGTATTTGTGGGTTCCTAATCTCCTAAGCGTCCTGGGATGCAGATCTGTGTATCCACAGCCACAGTTTTTATGGTGAGGAAGGGGGGGAAAGATAGTATTGAAGCAATTCCTGTCCAGGTCTGCAAAGAGCAGATTGCATTTCGCTGTCAGTGGTGTTAAGTTTATGGCCCCTTTTTGGGAAAGTGCTATTAGGGGTTTGGAGACCTTTATCTTCCTCTGTTTTGCTGTCTCGGATGGAGCTGTTGTCTGGCGTTTGCTAGGTATGATAAATGCTGTACTAAAACTCCTTGGGTAAAAGTTTGATCTGAAAGGATTACTGCTTCTTTCTGTTTCCTGAAAATGGAATCACAGCATTCAAATGATCAAACATGCTGCTTCATGGGATCAGCAGGAGTGTAGACCTCTAATGTCCTTTAAAAGCAGTTCAGGGATACAAACCACAAATGACAGCCAGCTTTGTCTGAAACAGTAGCAGTGGCAGAGAGAGCCAGCCAGACCTTTTTGACCAGAACTTCCAAAGAGAAATGACTAGAGACTGAAGGACTGTCTTATTCTGTCTAAGAGGGAAAAGCAGAGAATCTCTTGTATCACAGAAAGATTGGTCCAGGGACAAAACTTTGAGGTCTTTGGTTCACACATCCTGGCCATTCTTAGTTTTATTTTCCTCAAAAGTTTGCTTTGTGAACATTTCTTATGTTGTGGGATATGTTCCGTGTCTGTCTTTGTTTAGTTCTGATTAGTCTAACTAGTGGTATTTTAAGTTAACTGTACATTTAGTAGCTTTTATGCAATCATGATTTATTGGTGTTGGTTGTAGATGTTATCTTTTCTCCAGCTATTGGGTTGAAATACGTTTTTGATTGAATTCTTCTAACAAGTAAACTTGTAAATAAAAACAGTTAAAAAACCAGACAGTAATTTCTTCTTTTTTGGGTAGTTCATATGTCAAATGATTTGATACAAGTGAGGACATATGCTCAGCTTAAGCTGAGTATATGGGTCATCTATAAATTGTTATTCTTCCATTTCATTTTATGTGTTAGTATTTCCTTTCTTTAACAGGCAATAGAAAAATTGATGTTCCTGGCTCTGTAACTCCCTCTTCAAGCTTCTTTATATTTTATATTTTAGCTTCTATGAATTCCTGATGGTGATAGATATCAACATAAGAAAGATAATAACAATGTTCATAGTCATTTTTGTTGGTGGAAGTAGCAGGTTTTCTTAGTGCTTATGGTGTGATCCCAGAGCTCTTGAACATGCTGCACAAACTCATAGAACTGAGCTACATCTTGGCTTTTTCAGATTGGGTATCATGTATCACAAGCTGCCTTGACCTTGGAATCTTTTTTTTTAAACACTGTATTGAGGGAAAATGATAATCTGTGCTCAAAGTAACAAGTGAGGGATCTGGAAGTATAATTCATTGGTAGACATGTTTACCAGGCCCAAAGCCTTAGATTCAGTCAGTCTGAAGCATAGAGAAGAGAGAGGGATGGGTGAGATAGAAGAGAGAGACCATGGTAGGTAGTCTTACAGATGTCTAGAGTCTACTCAGTTCCTTGATTGGGGTTATAGCACAAGAGATATAGCATGCAGAGACATCTAGTTGGTGGGTTCTGGGAGTTTCCTTCATAGTGCTATAGCCTCTCAATCTGTTGGAAGATTGGTGACTTCTAGCACAGTGTTAGCTTTTGCAGGGATGTCAGAAGGCCTGCTGCATTTTCAGGACTCCGTAATAACCATTTCTTATCCTTTCCTATTCTATATGAATTCCATTTTACCTATAAATACTGCTTTAAAAAGTAACTCATGGTCACTTTCTGCCATGTTTTGGTACACTTCTGGTAAACTTGAGAGATGTCTGGTCTCATCAGTGCTGTAGCCCATGTGTTTATGTTATTTTGAAACTAACTTAAAATCTTATTCAGAATTCAAGGTATTCACTATAAACATGGCTTCATAGCCACTGAGTTAAATTAATGTTTATCTTTTAAATTTTTCTCTTTGCTAATATTTTTCTTTTCTTTATTAAGTAGAATGAAGAATTTTTACCTCTGTTCTTAAAGCTTCTGAATCAGTGTGTATAGTTCTTGCTTAGCATGTGTGAAATATTTGATTCAATCTCAGCATCCTCTAAACTTGGCGTATTCAGGGAATGGAGACAAGAGTCACAAGTTCAGAGTCATCTCCACTAACACCAAGCTTGAGGCCAGCCCATGTTTAAGATTGCTTTATGCACACTTCTAAAAAGAAAATTGGATTCTTTTATTACAACTCACTTTTCTATTTACAATATCTTATAGTATGTAATAGATACACTTTATTGTTTTCAATACTACAAAGTATTTTATTATATGGACAGCCTTACTGTTACAAAAGAAGCAACTCTAAATATTCATGAGCATAGATGTTTTCAAGTATTTTTCTTTAAAAATGGAAATGCCAGGTCAAAGAATATATCTATTTTATTTATATTATTATTATTATTATTATTATTATTATTATTATTATTATTATTATTTGGTGTCTTTTGAGATAGGGTCTTGCCATACAGTACAGGCTGTCCTGGAGCTGCCTGTGTAGATCTGTCTGGCTCTGAACTTGAAGTCCTCCTGCCTATCTTCCTGAGTGCTGGGCCTGGGGCATGTGCTGCCCCAGCCAGCAGAGGATCTGTGGTTTGGGTTTAGTGGAGGTTACCAGTTGTTTCAGCAGTTTACACACTAGTGGTGTAGTACAGGGAGCGATCTGATCTGAATGTTCTCCTCAGATTTCATGTTCTGGGAAACTCCTTCCCAGGGCAGCAGTGTGGAGAGGGTGGGCCTGGGGAGGGTGTTTGGGTTGTGAGGGCACTGCCCTTGGAAATTGGTTAGTCCTTTAGGAAAGGCTCTGACCCAGGGAGTTTGGTCTCTTGCTCTCTTGCCTTTCTGCCTCTGCCTTGTTGAGGAATGGTGTTCTTTCCCTCTATAGGATGCAGGATCCACCGTCACTAACCACAAACCTGCTGCTGCTGTCATCTTGTTGTTTTCTGTCCTCCAGAAATCTGAGAAAGTGTTTTCCTATATAAATGACCCTGTCTCAGATAATCTGTTATAGCAGCACAAAGTAATAGAGAGTATTTAGTCACACTTGGAAGACTATCTTCACAGTTCTACTCTCGGGGGTTAAAAATGATATCATTTGCTATTTTAAGAGTGTTTATGATCATTCATTTAGCAATTACTTGCAGATTATATGCCACATACTTAGTATTAGTCTAGGACTAGAAACCTAGGAATATAGCAGAGATACAAATACACATATAGACTCACACAGAGACACATGCACACACTCACACATACTTTCTCTATGGAGGTTCTCTTTAGTGGATATGAATATGTAAGGGAAAATAAAAATCTCAAAAATATATACTGCCAGCCTGTCCTTTATTTATGGTACTTCTCAAAAACAGAAATTTGAATCATTTATATAACTGGACTTTTTGCTTTGTTTTACTTGTTATGGCTTCTGAGTTTTATGACCTACTTAAAAAGACTTTGACCTTTCCAGAGACTAAGATTTTAAAATTCATATGTATATTATCTTAGTTATGGTGTATGTGGTTTATTTTGATAGAGGGAGCTTTAGTAGCAATGTAGATTACTTTTTTTCTTGTGAAGATCCACTGAGTGGGGCCTGGAGAGAGGACCGAATCGTCAGTTGTCGTGACCGACTAGAGGGTCTCGGGGTCGAAGTCAAAGGTCGTATCTACGTCTTCGAGTGTCGAGAAACGTTGAGGTCAAGGTCTCCTAGGTAGCGACCGAAGGCCGAAGGAACCCTTTGGTCCGTACGTATACCATGTGTCTGTATGTACGTCCGTTTTATGTACATGTGTACTTCGTTTTTCAAATCTTTTTAAAAAGTCCACATAATGAAATATAAATCTTTCCTTCATCAATTTCAAATACTCTGTTAATTTCATGCTCAATATCCATATATATTCTTTAGCTCTCTGTATGATTCTGTTGATAGATTATGGCTGATTCTTTTCCTAGAGGACAGTTTTATTTCTGTTGCTTTGTTTTATTATCTGGATGGGATAGTCTCTCCCTGCACCCCCCACTCACCCCTTGAAACTCAGAATTTTTCCAAACAACTTTTACTTGGTTATTGTTCCAAAGAAATATAGGAGTAATTTTATTATGTTCTTGTTGTTGCAGTTACATGGACTTTATAGAGAACTGGCATGTTTACAAAACCTAAGTGTACCTTAGTCAGAAGGGGAGGCCGGCCTAAGCCCTGTTAGACATGCTGCTCATTTTGTTCTTCATGGCTAGAAAAGCAAGAAGCCGTAAACTTGTGAGCAGGAAGGCACTGTGACCATATTAGCATTTCTAAAAGATGATAGCAGCTATAGTGTGGGAAACGCTCAGACAGAGGGTATGGGTAAATCTGGTGTGCCTGGGCACATTCCTGCAATAGTCCAAGCACACTAGAAAAGTGGTAACATGATTTTTCATGTGTTTGTCTTCCTGGAAGTACCGTAGGTTTTATAAGAAGGTAGCCTGGGAAGTGCTGCAGGGATACTGGAGATTAAACAGACCTGATGCCCGTACTCAGGTTAGTGCCAGCTGTCATTCATTTCTTTTCTGTTGGCTTACAGTTCTCTTCCTTTTGTTTCTTGACCCAGGGAAGCATCAGATACCTGTTTTCTCCCTGGATTTATGTTCTTTATTCCCTTTTGAAGATGTATTTTTAATCAGTGTCTATTCTTGTGTATGCCACATTAGGGTCAGTGGTCCAGATGCAGGCCAGGGACATTGAACCCCTTGAGCTGGAGTTGTAGGCAGTTCTGAGCTGCCTGACTTGGGTGAGAGGAACTGACTTGCATCCTTCAAGGATGACTGGAGTTCTAACCACTAACCATGTCTGCTGCCCTGCTCTTCATTCAACACCCTTTATCCAGATAACACTTACTTAGCATTACAGTAGTCTTTTTTTTTTTAAAGATTTATTTTATTTATTATTATATGTAAGTACACTGTAGCTGTCTTCAGACACTCCAGAAGAGGGTGCCAGATCTCATTACGGATGGTTGTGAGCCACCATGTGGATGTTGGGATTTGAACTTATCATCTTCGGAAGAGCAGTCGGGTGCTCTTACCCGCTGAGCCATCTCACAGTAGTCTTTTTAATCTGTTATTTGAATGGTTTCATCTTGACTCATGGCTCTGCAGGTCCAAGGTTGTAGGCCATATCTGATGACTCTTCTTGCTGGCTGGGTCCCGTGGCTTGTCAGCTACTACATGGCAAGAGTCAAGAAGCATACACATGTGCCTCTTCTGTTCTCTCTCCCTCCCAGAAAACTTCATACCATTGTTCAGTCATGACAATGGTAACATGGCACCTTACTTAGTTCTGGTCACTTCTTAGGGGCCTCACCTCAAAATACCATGTCCTCCACCTCCTCCTTGTCCTCCTTATCTTCTTCCTTCTCAGTTTCTCCCTCCTCCCTCCACCTCCTCTTTCTTCTTCAGCTTTTGTGCTCTGCTGGGTGCTGGGAAAAGCAATAAATGGACTTCCAAGGTGTCAGTTTGGCAACTAAATTGATGTATTGAATTTCAAGAGAACATATTTAGTTGTATCTTTAAATGGAAACACAGCCTTCTGTTTTATGTATATGGAAGTAGTTGCAAGTGGTAAAACTAAACACTGCTGCCTCTGCTAGGTAGAAGTAATCACGCTTGTGGTGGGCTTGGCAGATCTAGGTGACGTATGTGGCTCTGAAGTGCTCCTTAGCCAACTATTCTTACTCTAGTGAGAAGTTTGAGACATGCAGAATGCGTGTGCTCACTCCTGCTTGTTGAGGCCAGAGGCAGAAGCTTTGTGTTTTCCTTTATCACTTTATACATTATTGTGAGAGTTTTGTTTTGGAGTTTGAAACAGGGTCTCTCTACATAGCCCTGGCTCCTGGAACTGACTACATAGACCAGGCTAGTCTCAAACTCAAAGAGATCCTCCTGCCTCTGCCTCCCAAGTACTGAGATTAAGGGCATGTATTACCACATCTGACTTGTGTGAGTTTCTCTCTTTTTAAAAACTGATCATTTGAATTGTGTTGTAATTTATTTTGTATGGCACCTTAACTTAAGAAAAGCTTAAATTTTTTTCCAATTTTTATTAGATATTTTCTTCATTTACATTTCACATGTTATCCCAAAAGTCCCCTAAACCCTCCCCCATTCCCCGCCCTGCTCCCCTACCCACCCATTCCCACATATTGGCCCTGGCATTCCCTTGTACTGGAGCATATAAAGTTTGAATGACCAAGGGGCCTCTCTTCCCAATGATGGCCAACTAGGCCATCTTCTTCTATATATGCAGCTAGAGACATGAGCTCTGGGGGTATTAGTTAGTTCATGTTGTTCTTCCACCTATAGGGTTGAAGACCCCTTCAACTCCTTGGGTACTTTCTCTAGCTCCTTCCTTGGGAACCCTGTGCTCCATCTAATAGCTGACTGTGAGCATCCACTTCTGTGTTTGCCAGGCACTGGTATAGCCTAAGCTTAAATTTTTTAATTGAAGACTTAAACAAGACTTAAACAAGAGCATGTAATGCTATAATATGAAGGTATGCATTTATAAAATGAAAATTTATGTTGGATCTTTTGTAATGGAGTAACAGGCAGTTGCAAGCCACCCAGTGTTGGTTCTGGGAGTCAGCCCAGGCCTCCACAGGATCGGATCGACAAGCCCTCCTAACCACGGAGCCATCTCTCTGGCCTCAGTGATTGCTCTTCTAATACGAGTTGCTACTATTATGGTTAGACTTGAAGAACCTGACATTTCTGGTTTGTAGAATTAAGTGGAGCCTGCATCTGGGACTATGAAGGAATTAGGGATGCCTTTGTTATGCTGTATATCTGAAATATAGTATCAGAGCTCTAAAGAGATAGAGGAGGTAGTTAGATGCTTTAAAATCCGAAAGTTGGGCTTTGTTGTGAACAGTGCTTTTTCTATGCTGACTTTTGGTTCTGAATGGGAAACCTTGGTTTGACTGCTTCTGAAAGAATCAGGAAGGAAATGTTGAGATGGTTTGGAAATTAGGAGACTTCTGGTTTTGCTATTTTAAAGTAGAAAGAGTTACGTAGGCAATAAATTCTGATCATAGAAGGGACAGCAAAGTATTTAATTCCAGTGAGGAAGTGAATTAGTCATAGTGAGTAGTTACTTACACTGAAAATCTGGAACTGGGTATGGTGACTCATGCCTGTAATCCTAGTGTTCAGGAGGCTGAGGCAGTAGGATCACTAGCTAGTTCTGAGTCTGCCTCGGCTAAGCAGTGAGATCAAAGCTATCCTGGGCTACAATAGTGAGATCTTGGGGGCAAGGAGAGAAGGGGGGTGCTCTGACAGACTAGATCAAAGACTAATCTTAGATTACTGAGACTTCTCTGTCCATTAAGTGTTGAGAAGAACTGTTTTAAAATATCCTAAATTATTCCTAATGGAAATATAAAGCTTTTGTAATTTTTAAAGGTAATAAGAGAAATATAATTTACCTTGTCCTCTTTTGAATATGTAGGTAGGAACATCACATGCTGGTATAACCAGTTCATTAGATAAAAACACATCTTTTCAGTGTAACCACATTACTTAATACAGTCCCACATTTAAAAATGTCACTCTGTAGGCTAGATACTTATTCCTACAGTGCAAATGGTAATAAATATATTTATGCCTTTAAATACATCTGAAAATTTTGTTTTCAATTTCAACTTACATAATTCTTTCTAAACTTTAGTCTCTGAAGGGTTAAAAGATGTTGACTTTTAAAGTTACTTAAATTTTAATGTGTTCTTGGATTCGGTTGGCGAGAATTTTGTTGAGTATTTTTGCGTCGATATTCATAAGGGAAATTGGTCTGAAGTTCTCTATCTTTGTTGTGTCTTTATGTGGTTTAGGTATCAGAGTAATTGTGGCTTCATAGAATGAATTGGGTAGTGTGCCTTCAGATTCTATTTTGTTGAATACTTTGAGAAGAACNTTTAGGTATGGAAAGTTTTCATCTATTATTTTGTTGAAGATATTTGCTGGCCCTTTACTTTGATAGTCTTCCTTCTCATCTACTCCTATTATCCTTAAGTTTGGTCTTCTCATTGTGTCCTGGATTTCCTGGATATTTTGTGTTAGAATCTTTTTGCCTTTAGCATTTTCTTTGATTGTCTTGTCTATGCTCCCTATAGCACTCAGGATGCAGAGGCAGGTAGATCTCTGAGTTTGAGGCCAGCCTGATTTACAGAGTGAGTGCCAGGACATCCAGGGCTACACAGAGAAACCATGTCTCAAAGGGCACCACCCCTCAAAACAAACAAACAAACAAACAAACAAACCCAAACTAAAATCACTTAAAGGTGAGCACTTGAAAAGCAGGTACCAAGCAGTTTGGGTTTAGGATTGAGCATAGAGATGCCATGCAGTCCTCTCATTTAATCAGGACAGGGAGAAACAAAGAAGATAAGCTCTTGGGCTTGTCATATATATCATATGTAATTTGAAAAAATTTTATTATCCCTAGAAACAAAATTAGAGAGTTGTGAATTAGTGAAACTGTCTTAGCAAATAGAGTGATCTCATGCTATATTTTAAGATGCTGTATTCCAATTTATAATAAATTCCTTGCCTGATGTTCTTTCTTATCCATTTTCCAAGTTTACTTAGAAAGTGAAACAAGCAGAAAAAACTTGAAGCAGCAGCAGCAGCATCGATCCTCTAGTCCCTAGGTCTTTAAAACTCAAGTGTGACTGTCTGCAGTCAGCAGTGAACTGCTGTGACGGCTACAGTAAGGTTCTTGAACAGTCCTATTCCAGTTACAGTCTTTGAGGGAATGAGGTCCAGATACCCCTTTTAAGTAATGCTGGTTGTATAATGTTTGTATCTTTTTGTGACTGACAGACAGTTATATAGGTCCTTTCTTTCCTACCTGCTGTACTTAGATTGTGGAAACTGTGAATTTGAAAATAAAGCTATTAATAAGCTTATCTTTCCCCTTCTCAGGAAGGGGAAATACAGTCTATTTACGTGTATAATTTTATAGTGACATTTTTTGGGGTAAGACTCTTTAAGTTACAGCCTTGCCATTGTGGAATCTCCCCTCAATTATCTTTTGACTGGAATAGAAATAGTTAAATGACTTTGAAAACTTACTTCCCAAATAATCTTCAGATTAGTGATTGGTTAGAGTGAATTATTAAAAGGGAAAGAGAGAAACCTCATTTTAAGGGGTGAGGTGAGGTGCATATAGAGGGTTCATGTCCAGGAGACAGTGCAGGGGAGAAAGGAATTTAGAAAGGGAAGGAGCCAATATGAACTTCATGTGATAAAAAGTCTGTCCTTGTTTTAAAATTTAAAATTGGATATTATTAAGTACTACTACAGCTTTATTCTAATAATTTCATTTTTGTCCAAGTCATTAAAATTTAAGCCTCATATTTCTGGTAGTAAAACGACCTCTGTCAAATGTAGGAACTCTGCAACTTGAACACCTCTCGTGTCTGATTAAAAGGTTTTGTTTTGTAATTAATTTTCCTCTTAGCTCTGTGTAGAGAGCAGGAACCCACTGCNAAGTACTACTACAGCTTTATTCTAATAATTTCATTTTTGTCCAAGTCATTAAAATTTAAGCCTCATATTTCTGGTAGTAAAACGACCTCTGTCAAATGTAGGAACTCTGCAACTTGAACACCTCTCGTGTCTGATTAAAAGGTTTTGTTTTGTAATTAATTTTCCTCTTAGCTCTGTGTAGAGAGCAGGAACCCACTGCAGAGAGGTTAGAATACCGTGGAGTTTAGCTGCTCTACTTTAAGGATACAAGGGCTTAGCAAAGCAAGAGTAAATGAGGTACATTTTGGTGAAGAAAAAAAATGTGAACTGACTGTCAGTGTGAGACAGGTTCTAGGAGCACTTAGCCAGCAGTTACAGGGCACACTTGAGTAATTGGATTTGCATAACAAGGCTTGCCGAAGAGATCTGACAGCATAGAGATTTGTCTAGCTGGAGAGCTCCAGATGGACGTGACCACGCAGCAGCTGGGTGGCACGTTGCTCAGCATGGACAGCACCGCCCAGGCTGGCAGCTGGACCCTGGCGACTGCAGGGCTGTGGCAGGCCAGCTGGTGGCTTCTGACAGCCAGTGGCCCTGTTAGAGAGCCTTTTCATAATGGCCTGTCAGGGTACTGGACCTGCAGGGACTGGCAGGACAATGTCACAAGTCACCAGTGAGGGCTGTTGAGCTGAAGTCCCAGGAAAGTAGAGGTGGTCAGTGTTGCAGCCACAAGGCTAGCACTTCCTGCCGTGAAGCCCCATGTCCTAGGGAGACTGTGAGGATCAGTGGGACAGAAGTGGACACATCGTGTGATGCTTGTCTTCTGTCTTTGTGTATTTGCAACAAAGGCATAATGTTCATGAGAGAAAACATGTTTAAAGCATACCACACATAATACACATACATAGAACATGTACAGCATAAACTGTACACAAGTAAACTGGGGTCACCAGTCCATTCAGGTGACTTTCCCCATCACTGTGTCTAGGTGGATTGCATTTGTGTGGAGGAATTAAACCATCCCTCTTCTCAGATTAGAATCAGTCTGGAAGAAGGCTAGCCTTTAGTCTGCCATCAGTGAATTTTACATGTGTACTTCAGTTGAGAATTTTGCCATCTTATATAATTTTTCCTCTAAAGTATGTGACAAAATACCATAACTTACTTTAAGGGAGAAAAACTACTTAATAAAATGAATGTTTTGCTAATCTAAGCCCCAAAGCTTTTGGTGTAATGAAATTCTAGTGAAACAAAAAAGCTCATATATTTCCTTAGACTGTCAGTAGCATTTCACCTGCCCCCCCTTCTGTGTGTGTGTGTGTGTGTGTGTGTGTGTGTGTTCAGTCTTTTTCTTGTATTTTATTTAGTCATTATGTTAGCTCAGAGAATTAGACAGGGTGGCAGATAAAATATCTATTTTAATAGAATGAAATGGGGACATAAAGATGGGACATATACATAGTTGCCTAACTAGCTGTGGGACAGCCTGCTTGCACTTGATGACACAGGGAGTGGTCCAAAAAAGCCACAACTTTTAAACCTTTAAATTGACAAAGGTGTGTGTGTGTGTGTGTGTGTGTGTGTGTGTGTGTGTGTGTGTGTGTATTAGCAAGGGTTGGGTAAATACATAAATTTATAGACAACTTTGGGAATGCAAAATATTTCAGCCAAATCAAAAAACAGTTTGACTGTATGTATCAAATGTATAGAAACACACAATTGACTTAGTAATTCTGTTTCTAACAAATTTATCACTACATTAGGAATGCATATAAATATTTAACTGATATGGATGAATTTTTAGCATTAAGACCCCAGGCCTCACACACACTGGGCAAGCTCTTTAACTGCTGTACTTTACTATCCCTAACTCTGAGAATACTGGCTCACGATGTCCTGCTACCCATAGCCCTTCCTTCAGATGGACCATAAAGTCACAGCCATCCTCCTCACAAGACAGTAAGCCTCATGAAAGGAATAGTAGGTACTGCTGTCTCTAAGCATGAGTCAGGATGGCCATTTTGTAGGCTTTGTTGTGTGGGTCACGGTCATCTGTAGCCTAGGAATGGGCTGTAGCTTGAGGTAATCTTGAGCTTCTGATTCTCCTGCATCTGTCTCCCAAGTGCTGAGATTACAGGAGTGCACCATCATGTTCCATTTATGTGGTGCTAGGGATCAACCCCAGGGCCTGTGCACACTAGACAGGCATTCTATGAGCTGAGCTGCGTTTCCAACCCCACGTTGTTTTCTTGGTTCAGAAACAGTTTCATTTAAGAATATTCGCTGTAATTAAAATGGTATAAAAAGTGAATTGGGAAAATTAAATTTGCCTTCAGTCTCAGAATTGACTGGGGTCATGCTAAAAAAAAAAAGAATATTCACAATAGAGGAGTAATAGTTATTTTATCAAATTTTGAATTTGAATACATCTGCTCAGTGTTCTCTTTGATAAAATGACACATGTACACCAAGGTCATCTGCTGCCATTGATACAGTGATGTAATTGCAAGCTAAACTGGATAAGGTTTTTTTTCTTTTGGTAGAACATCATTTTACTTGTAAAAATGACTAATGAGATCTGAGGAAAAGACCTAGTAGAGCTTTTAATTAAAAGGGAAAAAATGTTGATATATTTCTTCTCAGTTGTAAAATCCAGTTTGTTCAAGTGAAAAATTATTTGGAACCCTTGTGTCTGACTGTGATTTCGAGAGCATCCTAAGATGTTTATGACCTGCTGGGAAGTGTAATTTAAAAACACAAGTTCCTCGTACTGGGTAATAGGAATTTTTGAAGTTTTGTCTCACCCACCAACTTAATAAATTTCAAATGGTCATTATTTGGTGTTGTAAAGTAGGCTGATTTTGATGTACCAGTACAGAAACTCCCTGGTAGCCCTTCCTTTCAGATCCCATGTTGTAGCTCGCTCAGCAGAGACCAGTCAACAGATTTTGGTTTGCTGTCAAGGAAGAATATCCAGTGTTTGGAAAAGCTATGTAAGTGCTGCTCCCTCTTCTGATGCTGTCTGTGTTCCCTGTCTACTCACCCAGAGCACGCACGCTTAACCTGCCTTCAGATCCTGCCTTCCACCATGCCTGAGCTAAAGACGGTTGCAGTTGTAAAATAGTGCTCTCCGTAACCATTTCTTTTGTTGTGGTGTAACATTTTAAAAATAAAAACATGTTATCATATTTTAAGTAAAGGAAGAGAAATGTTTTAAATTTTCCTTAGTTTTAATGTCTAGTGTTGTAAATTGTGACTGGATGCATGTGAACAAAGCAGCTCTGGGCTCCTCACTGATAAGGAGTAAAGTCGAGGGCTCCCAAGACCAAACGATTAGGAAACACAGGTATAATTTGGGGATGACTTGGAAATAGCTCAAATGTTCAATAAGAAGGAAATAATTAATTTTCATTGTGACTTAATATAAATAAATGCTTGACATGGAAAAACTTGTTTTTATGAAACAGGTCTCATGTGGCCTCAGCTGGTCTCTGACTCACTGTGTACCCATGTCTGACATTAACCTAATTTCTTTTTTACTGTATTTTCTGTTAGGTTGTGAAAATAGGTTATAAGATTTGTTAATTCAACTTAAAATAATTATTGTAAATATATAATAGGCTTGGTGTAATGTTAAGTGTTTTATACATAATTGGTATACATAATTTTATAATATTAGTTTTCTGTGGTGAGGAAGGTAGAAAACATTTTGTAAAAGGCATTGTATGCCAGGCCTGGTGGCACATGCCTTTAATCCAGCACTTCAGAAATAGAAGCAGGAAGATTGCAACAAGTTCATGGCCAGCCTGGTACACATGGCAAAGTTCCAGGCCAGGCAGGGTACTTAGTAAGATCCAATTAAAAAAAAAAAGTCCAAAAAAATATTTAAGGGAGGCAAAGGGTATGTGTGTGTAAGAGTAAGTGTGTCTAAATGCTTGCCTGGGCTTGATCTCTAGCACTGCAAAAGGCCAATGAATGAATGAATGAATGAATGAATATTAGGCTACATCATGAGGTACCATTTTCTCCTGGCTTTTGACAATAATACTCTGTATTAGTTTTGTGATACTGGCTAAACTACTCAGTCTGATTCCTTTTTGTCCTGTTTTATAAACCAGGACAATGGTAACTACCCTTCAGACTCATTGGTGGATTAAGTGAGGCCTCTAATACCATTTGAGATATATATATATATATATATATATATATATATATATATATATATATATATATATATATATATATATATATATGTGTGTGTGTGTGTGTGTGTGTGTGTGTGTATATATATATATATACACACACACACACACACACACACACAGACAGACACACACACATCTTCCTTTGTCCTCTCTTAGTTGTAAAATACTGTGTGAAAGCAATGAATTTGTAACACTTGGTGTCTTAGAAGCTTTTTACAGTCAGAATGGGAGACCTTTGAAAACATGAGGTATTTGAAGTTTACTTTACCACGGAGATAGAAGAGTTCTGTAGAATAATAGCTGTAATATAGAAAGGAAATGTCAGTATATAAATAGAACTTTTTATAAATAAAGGTAAAACAGCCAGGTGGTAGTGGTGCACCTTTAACCCCAGTACTCAGGAGGCAGAAGCAGGCAATCTCTGAGTTCAAGGCCAGCCTGATCTACAAAGTGAGTTTCAGGACAGCCAGAGCTACACAGAGAAACCCTGTCTTGAAAAACCAACAAATAGACAAGTAAATAGATGAATGTAAAATAAAATAATATTTAACAAGCTTCAGTTACACAGTAAGTGAGCTTTGGCAACTGATAGCTGCTGGAAGAAGGGAGAGTCTGTTTGCTTTAAGGGTGTGGCCCCTGGGAGGTAGACTATTCCAGGCCACAAATCCAAGAACAGTGCAAATTGTATCTTAAAAAAAAAAAAAGACACAAAGTTGGGTGGGTAGGGAAATAAGATAGATGAATTCGGGAGAAATTGAGGGAAGAAGGTAAATATGATCAAAATATACTGTATCAAATCCTCAGAACTAATACAACATTTTAAAACATTGTTGTACCCCATGCAGTCCTCATAACGGCTTTTGAGTTGAATACCATTCATCTCACTGCCATGAGATGGTCTGTGAAGAGGATGAGGTACTTGTCCGAGTCATTGTGGAGGTACAGCTAATTAGATTTGCCAGTTTAACCTACAGAATACACTATCTGCAGGTACAAGGAACAGCCATCCCAAATGCTAACCCTAGGAAACCTAGTGAATTTTGAGGGAGAAATGGCCTGGATTAAAACTGATGTACTTCTAAATATCTAAGCTCTAAAGATTCATTCAAAATATTCAATTAAAATAATATGGACAAAACTGAGCACATGGCATGTTATAAGCAGTCAGTAATCAGAAGAAAATTATTATAAAAATTCTAACACTAATTAAATGCCTGTTTATAAAATAGAAAAAGAGAAAAATAGCCTCTGTAAGAACAGTATTCTCTTACCTAACTCTGGAGTCATGGAGCTGTTTTTAAACTGTATGCAGCATTTGTGCTTACTCCGAGTTACACATTAATTCCAACAGAGTCCCAGGCAGCCTTATATAATCAACACACTATTTCTGCACTGAAGAATATGAATATTAATTCTAAGCCAAATGAGAAAAGAAAAATATTCTATTTTGTATTGTGGTCTTTGAAATGCCAAAAAATACACACATTTGGAGTTCTGCTGATCTGTAATAGACACTAGGAACACATGGTTAGTCATTCCTGAACAAAAGCAATCAAGAAAAATGATATGCATCTGATACAAAATGTTCATGTTCATCACAATGACATGGGTATACTTTAAATGTGATAATTCACCTGTGGTAAACTTAAGGAGAAAGGCAGTGTCAGTTCTGTAAAGGAAAATGAATGGTTTCAAAGGGAAAGAGTCCCAGTGTTAGGAGAGTAAGCAGTTAGTCGGTCACCTGGGCAGACTGGAAGCAGGGAAGTGAGGTAGCCTCTTCCTTGGCCTTCCTCCTTGTGTGCTCTCTCCTACTGTGCTTACATCCCACATGATGTGACAGCCTCAGCTCCATGGTCTGTGCCTCTTGAATCTAACCCTCTCTTAGTTGGTTCCATCTGCTGTTTGCTGTGGAATAACTGGCTGTATTGGGATGAATGTTGGCCATCTTGGTTTTGTTTTTAAACTCCTGCTCCATGGTTTCAAGTGGGATTGATTATAGGGCTGCTGGATAAATTCTCCCTTATTCTAGTGCTCACACTGTTTCTCACACTGTCTTCTGTCTCCAGACCTCTAGTGCTATTGCTCAGTGTCGGCTGGTGGCCTTCCTCCTTTCACTAGAGAATACTCACGATTGGAAAAGACTCCACACATCCCACCACCAAGTCTACTAATCCTTCCTTTATGTGCATCTCCTCTGCCTGCCTTCTGCCTTGGGGGATGGCAGCAGAGATCTCTGCAGTCAGCCTCTTCTTTTGATTGTCATCTCTCTGGCTGTCTCCCTAGTTAAATCAAAATCTCTAGTTGTTCTTGCTACTTAGTTGGGATTGAGGCCCACACTACTAGAATGTAAGCTCCAGTAAACCAGAATTTGTTTCTGTTCATGCTGGTTACTATACTGCCTGTCCCTGTAACAATACATAGTAGGCACCTAGCGTGTGTGGAATGGACAGATAAGTGAATAAGTAAGTGAGTGAATCTAGAAAGAGAAGACATAAATTACAGTATCTGCCTTAGATAGCACAAAGCATACTTAATAGTCTTTCCCTCTATTCTATACTCAAATTGGAAACTAAAAAAATTGTTTCTTTGCCTTGAAGAGCTCTCTACCTGGTTACTATAGAGATCACCACTCAGCATCACCTGCAGTGGTGGGGACAGGCTTTGGCCCCTGGGAGCCGACTTTCCTGGTTTCTAAGTAGTTGAGCTCTTCTCCTGGAGTGCATTGATGATCTGGATCTGCACAATCGCAAGCTTCTGTCCTTTACTGTCGTCTCTTACAAGACCCAGATTAACTGTTTCTCACTATGAAAGAGACAGGGCATGGAGAGTTTGTACTGAGAGACACCTATTATGATCTCATTGTAATGGATTGTATTTCTTTACTTAAAATCACAGGAAGCCAGGAGTAGTATAGTACCACACACATATAATCCTAGCACTTGGGGGCAGAGGCAGAAGGGTTTTGAAATCAAAGCTAGTTTGGACTACATAGCAAGACCCCCCCCCCAAAAAAAAAAGTCACAGGAAGCATGTTTGTTTACTTGACTCTTCTGTTTCATGAAAAAAAATTGTAAAAAATAGCCATATATATTTAAATGTAGTCTTTCTCTCTCCCACAAGTCCCAATTTGTAGAAATAGAGTTAGTTATACAGTCAGGTTCCCTTGCTTCCTGAGGATAGACACATGTAGTACAGATGCGGTGCTGTTGGATATAGGAGGAAGCCCTGCATTTTTTCTTTTGTTTTGTTTTTTGTTTTGTTTTTGTTTGTTTGTTTGTTTGTTTGTTTTTGGTTTTTCGAGACAAGGTTTCTCTGGCTGTCCTGGAACTCACTTTGTAGACCAGGCTGGCCTCGAACTCAGAAATCCGCCTGCCTCTGCCTCCCAAGTGCTGGGATTAAAAGGCGTGTGCCCCCACGCCCGGCTGCCGTGCGTTTTCATGAGCTCTAACTCAGTAGCACAGCAGTGAGCTATAGAATCTGTCCCTGAATCACTCTACCAGCTAATAGCAGATGATAAGAATAACTAGCTTCTTACTTGGTAGTTGAAGTTTATTTGCTAGTAAAATGGATAAAATGGAACCCAAAGAGGGTGTTCTCTGTGTGACACTGTGGTAGATACTCCTGAACAAATCTGCAAAGTAAGATGGTAATTGATGAGTAATGGCTGTTTTTAGAAATTTGACTCCTCCAGGTTGGCTGAAGATGTAGCTCACAGGTATAGCAGCACTTGCCTGGTATGCAGGAGTTCTTGGGTCCAAACCCTAGCATTGCAAAAAACAAAACAAGATAAAACTAACTCAACTAGACTTCTAATAAACGCAACAAACTTTCCTGGGGGACTTTCTGTTTGCCAGACATGGTGATACACACCAGGAATCCCAGCACTTCAGACACTGAGGCAGCCGGACCAGTAGTTCGAGACCACCCTGGGTACATAAAAAATAAAAAAAGAAATTTAACTCCAATATTGAACAAAAGTAATGTGTAAATAAAGAGGTAATTACCTAATTTACTTCTGTTGACCTTTGGGTAAGAACTTTTTTCCTGTACACCTTGCTCGTCTAGAAATCACAGTAAAAATGGAGTTTCAGAAATCCTTCTTAAATGAGCATAAGATTTCATTTATTCACAGATTTCATGAATTATGAGTTGATAATATATCATGGAATAGTTTCTGTAGAGCTCCTGCTAGCTAGTCATTTGTATTTATTTATTTATTTATCTATTTATTTATTTATAGTTTGTGTGCACTCCATACTTGACACACACACACAGACAGAGAGAGGGAGAGGGGGAGGGGAACGGAGAGGGAGGAGAGAGAGAGAGAGAGAGAGAGAGAGAGAGAGAGAGAGAGAGAGAGAGAAACTCACAAGCACTTTTGGCCAAACTTTACTTTTAAATTCTTCAAGCCTATGTTTTCTGAAAAGTGGTTCCATGTAAAACTGATCTACCCAAGGCATTAGCTGTTGTCTGGTGTTACTGGGGACTTTAGACGTGCACTACCTACTTGTTCCCACACGGAGCTGGGCTTTTGTGTTTTCTTTGGTTCTGTGTCTAACAGTAGTTAGTGCATTGCATTTGGTTTTAGTTTCTTTATTCGCCTTTAATCTAGAACAGTTCTGATGCCTCATCTGTTTAAAAAAATTTTTTATGATAATAAAATTGAGAGTCTTATAGGTTGCTTTTTAATCTGGATTTATTTCTTTCCTTATTAGCCTTAGGCTACTAAGAACCTGCTTTATATTTTTAAAAATGTTGCCATTCAATTGTAGACATTTTTGACTTATTCTGCTTTGTCTCAGATGTTTTTCTTAAGAGTCTCAGTCTCTTCATTCAAGTATAGGGAAGCTGAAATTGAGTTAACTTTTTTCAGGTAAAGAAACCTATTGTGATAAGAAACTTTGTTTTTGCTTTGGGTAAAAATCTGCCCTGATTTATGCTGCACTCACCTTTCTGAAACCCAATGGCGGGATTTGTGCTTTCTGTGCCCAGCAGGATCTGGAAGTGGTGTTAAATGATTCCCTCTGAAGTGCCACTTTCAGATTAACATCCTCTCAGGAGCGGCCTCTGTAAAACAGAAACAAGCTGAACTGCAAGAGAACGAGCTCCAAGTGTGTATGGAACGAAACATGTCACACTAACTTCTGTCTATAAAAGGAAGTGGGAAATAGATTGTTTTAGTCTGGTTATTTTTGAAACATATTTAAGAAGAATTTAATAATCAAATGACATCTTACTGTAATACAAACATACATGCTAAGAAAACAGATACTTTAAATAATATGAACTTAGAGAATGTGTACTTTCAAAAATGTTTCTTTTAGTTGTAAAAAAAAAAAAATCTCACTTAACTAATGTCACCAGTTCTTTTCAAACCCTATACACTGTTAAATAGCTCCTTAGCCCCCAGGTGTAGTCTCAGTGTAACAACAGTCTTGCTGGCAGATCTTCATATTCAGGAACAGCAGATGTTTATAATCGTATTCTGCTGTAAGGAGGAAGAAAGCTTTGGTTTTTTTTTTTTTTTTTTTAAGGTCATCAGTGTTTAGATTAATCAGGTTGACATTTCTTGCTGGTGGGTCATGAACTGTTGATAATAGCATTAAATGGTGATTCAGTTGTTATATTAAATCATCAGGGAAAACCACTGGCACTCACTCCCCCTATGTGTTCTGCAGCGGGGGTGTGTAAGGGAAGTATGTATGTCTCTTTTGTTTGCATCTTAGAATTATTAGACGCTGGGTCACATATTAAAGGATGCTCCAGCCTTGCCATTATTTTAGAGAACACAATCAATAGCTTGACTGAGAGGAGGAAATGGAAGAATATATAACACTTTTTGTATCATAGCCCAAGTCATCTCTTCATGTCAGTAGCCTTTCTGAAACCTTGTCTTAATGAATGAATGTACTTGGATTGCCAGGAATAAAAGCCAGTACATTCACAGATGTGTAAATTGTATCGTTACTTAAACTAGTGATGTGAGCCTAAGAACCCTTTGAAGGTGGGTGTTCACTTTAAGAGGGACAGGGAAGAAGGGGAGAGACGGAAAGCTTACGTGTGTGATGGACGTTGACTTCTTAAACAAGAAGTCCTTGTATCAAAACCTCTTTAAGGAAAACTTAAGACATTAGCTGGATTTTTTTTTTAATGCTGGGGATTAAACCCAGGGTCAAGTGTTTGTTCATTTGCACTAACACTGAGCTGTGGCCTCAGTCTTCTGGATTGGCTAACCAGCTGCTTGTAAGGTAAAAAGCACTTCAGAATGCAGTGAATCAGAAATTTCTGGTATCTTTGAATTTTAAAGTGTGCTTTTAGCATGTTTCTGTGTGTGAACAGAGAATAAATAGTACTGTGACAGTTATATATTAATGTCGTTTTAGTTTTTGGTTAAAGAATTCAGTCAGTTGTGATGTTTTAGTAACTATCTTAAGCACTCAGCCCAAGGTCTTAGACAGGTACTCAGTTATAATTTTGTGTCATTTGGGCAGAAGCCATAGGTTTGAGGAGGACTTTATATTGTCATAAAGAATGTATTTTAGTAGGAAAGATGAACATTCCCCTTTATAGGAAAACGTAATTGCCTTATTTAGGATAAGCGGGTTCTTCCTATCTTGCTCTTTTGAGAAGTCATACAGCATTAGAAAGTTATGGGCCACTAGAGGTCACTGTTTAGTAATCAACTGCTAATGAACCAGAACCGCCAGAGGAGCCAGTAAATTACGTGTGGGTTTTTCTAATTATGAATTCATATTTAATCATTCAATGACAAGGTAACTGGAAATGGTTCTGTGTACTTTCATATGTGGTTATGCTAATACACAGTTACATTTCTCAGATGTTGGTCCTCCATCATTAGAGTAGCAGACATCAAAGGCTTTGTTTTTAAATCTTAATTACCAGTTGTAAAACATAATTAACTTTGTTAATACTTCCACACCTTACATGGGCCAAACACTCTTTTAAAAATAAAGCTTAAGTGCAAATATGCGTTATGTTTGTGTTACTGATGTAATGGTTCCTTCCTCTCCTGTGTGTTCGTGCTTCACTCTTCCCTTGCCTGGCTCTATTCTTTCTTCTCTCTCACCTGGTTTCCTTTCTTCCTCCTTTGGATTCCTTTTCCACTTAAATGTACATGTGTTAGTTGGTGACTGTTTTCCCAAGCGATGAGCCTTGATGGAATGCCTAGGAGAATGACTTCCACTGGGCAGGCAACTTAGCTTGAGCCAACCAGCAGGATAGGTGTGCCTGTTGGTAAGCGTGGAGCTGTGCTTGGTGCTGAGAGCAAATGGCTCTCTGAGGCCGGTGCAGCCTGAAATCTATGCAGAAAAAGGCAGATTTTCTAACCCCCTCTTCCATGCTATTCAGTTTCTTGAGACAAGATCTCATGTAGCTGACCTTTTAAGCCATTTTGTAGCAGGGAATGACCTTGAACTTGTGATCTTGTTTCCACCTCCCAAGTGCTTCATGAGCCACCAAACTTTTTTTTTTTTTTTTTTTTTTAAGCACATTCCTGAAGAGTGAGCCCAGGCCTTCCTGTATGCTAGAAAAAGTAACTAGTTTATGTCTCCTGGAATTTCCTTCTCTGCCCACGTCAGCACTCCGCAACACAGCATCATTTTTGATGGTCACATTAGTTGGATAGTTTTAGACAAGCTTTTACTTTTATAACCCAGTGTGACATTTCACTTACTTGAATTTTGAACATCTAAACTTTTTTATGACAATTCATTTTCTTTGCCTTCAGGCTTATTTTGTAGTGTGCTAATAACTCTTGTCTGGATTACAAACTCAACTTGAACCAAAATTAGGACTTAATTATTTTTTGAGTAATATAAAAGCCCAAAAGTGTGTTGTGTGTATACAGAAAATATCTGGTAAATACTTGGTTTGTAGAAAGTAAAATGAGATTTTAAAAACAGACACAAACAGAGCATGAACTTGAAGTGATCTCGCAATTCTAAGCATATCATTTTTTTCTTTTTTGATCCATGGAAAGTCATCATTAAATTGATTGACTGCTGTGTCTAGTTGGGTGAAATTTCTTGATTTCATTTGAAGTAGTGGCCATAAAAGAAGCATTCATTTGTGAAGTTTTAGATTGATGTTGGTCCTAATGGTAAAGATGAAGCTAGTTTTATTATCAAAAAGAAAAAAATATCCTAGTATAAAAGTAAGGGAAGCCAGTCTTTTGTTTGATACCAAAGAACCCATCTTGTTCCTTCACAAAGCTCAGTACTGCTTTTAGCAGTATGGTAGGCTAGGTCAAAAATTAATAGTGTTTAACAACAACAAACATCAAATAAAGATAATTTTTTATAATCTTTAATAGCATATATTAGTTGTACTTAATAGTTTTAATGACTTAAAATATACTTTCAGGAGTCAGAGACATGGATTTCCAAGTTGGAGGTCAAGCTGGTTTTCATAGAGAGTTCCAGGCCAGCCAGGGCTCCACAGTGAGACCCTGTCTCAAAACAAAACAGATAAAAACCATTTAATGTTTCCTGTCATTGTGTGTGCACATGATGTTTATAGTAGATGAATCATGTGTCATGACATGCACATGAAGGTAGAGGATAACTCTATTCTCCTGCCTCCATCTGGGTTTAAAGCTCAGGTTGTCAGCTGTGCACAGCAAGTATATTTAACTGATGACCAGTCTCACTAATCCCCAAAGACATCTTTTAGAGACTTTATTAGCATATACTAGTTGTACCTAATAGTGTTAATGACTTAAACTAATTTTATTATGTGTTTATCTTGTGTAAGTGTGTACATGCATGAGTGTGTACCACAGCATGTGTGTGGATGTCAGACAACTTATAGGAGCCATTCCTACCTGCCCTGTGGGTCTAACTCAGGTCTTCAGGCTTGCTCAGCTAAGCTAGCTTGCTTACACAATTATGATATTTTTGTGCATGTATATAATGTGTTTTGATCACATTTACCCCCATGACCCCATTACTGTCTGGTTCCCTATGCCATTCTATCGACTTCATTTTCCCAACTAGTTGATCTTTTTGTTTCTGTGTGTGTTTATGCATGCACATTTACATGTAAACACACTCTAATTTGTATTGGTAACATGATGAACTCAATTAGGATCCCTTACAAGAGCATGGGTGGGGGATTATACACAGGAATGTAAGTAAGCATACCTAGATATATTGAAATACCCTGTTGCCATTAAGTGTACCCATGCACACAGTAAATCACCATAAAATTTGATGGGTACGGGGCTATGCAGGCAAACTCAGAGCCTCGCCCATGCCGTGCATGGGTTCTACCACTGATCTGCATCCTCAGCCCTGCAGAGTCTTTGGGGAGTTTTGAAACAAGAACTCGTGTAACTTGGGTGGACCTGATGTCCTAGTCTTCTTGCCTCCACCTCCTCCTGAGTACTGGAGTTACAGGTATGAGCTACCACATTGCATTTCCTAAACATGCTTTTAGATGCATTTCACATTTCTCAGAAGATAAGGGAAATATCCAGAGATCAAGTAATTGAATAGTAATGTGAAATCAAAATGATGGATAAACACAGGAAGTTTAACTGCCCTGGAAGCAGTTGCTACTTCAGGGATCCAAGGACTTTGGGAATTAGTCCTTCTGGACAAAGATCACAGGGTAATGGGGACCTAAGCCATGTGCTTACACAAGCTGAGACATGTGCTTCCACAAACTGAGAAAGCTAAGCACTTGCTCCTTATATTAAGAAGAGGAGGAAGAAGAAGAGGAGGAAGAAGAGGAGGAAGAGGAGGTGGTGGTGATGGAAGAGGAGAAGGCAGCAGCGGTGGCAGCAGCAGAAGCCAAAACACCTCCACACAGGCTAACCGTCAAAGAGAAAGGGTCATCTGGAGATCACTTGCCTGCTGGTCAAGGAAGCTAACTAGGAACTCTGGCTGTCTGCCCTAGCCGAAATTTGAGAAACTTTGTAAGAACTCTGAATTCACAAGTAGAGAGTTTAAATGGAAACTTCACTCAACTGGAAAAACAACCAATAAATTTATGGGCTTCTTAGTATAGTTAGTATGAACTATCACCATAAAACAAGTGAACATACTCTCTGTGGAAAATCACCCTCAATCTGGGACTATTAGAATTTACAGAGATATTAGTATAACCCAGTTAAAAGCAAGTCACCCGGGGCTGGCTCTGACTCTAGAACCATAAGCCTAAATAAATCCTTTATTTTTATAGTTGCCTTGGTCATAGTGTTTTATCACAGCAGTAGAAAAGTAACCAATACATTGCAACACAGTGAGAAGAGAAAACATCTCTTTCAAATCGTAGTATGATGAAGTTCAGCCATTTTAAGTGTGGAGACTGATGAATGTGAACAGTTATATGTGGTTATATAACTTCAATCACACTTAACACACACAGTTTCTGTTCTCCAGCAAGTTTGCCTTCTTTCTTTCCTTAGCCACTTATCCAGCCCTAGGTAAACACTGTTTTACTGGCTAGGCTATAATTTTGCATTTCATATAATATGATATGATGTGGTATGTATTTTATAAATATGTATGGGTGCGTGTGATCTTTTGTTTCTGTAATGAACTTGATGAGAATAATTAAAGGCAGAAGACTGCTGTCACAATACTGAGTTAACTGTCAGTTTAGAAACAGTCCAACAGAAGATTCCTTCAAGATGGTGCTAAGGTTCCAGTTCTAGTATGATGGCGCAAGCATAGTCATTCTTTTTTCTCCTGATGGATATGACTAAAACTATTGGACAGAATGCATGTAGCCACTGCCCGAGGACCCTGAAAAGTGAAGAACAGCAGGTAGACTGAGGAGAAACAGGACTTACATCTAAGGCCCCGCAGCAAGCTTGCCCTCAGCCCCACAGCACAGAGCCTCGCTGCACACAGGACACAGAAGGAAGATTCCCCACAAAAGAAAAATTCTAGCCAAGAGCAAGAAGGAGATTCCTATGAAAGAAAAAGTGGGGAAGTTAATTATTTCTCTCCTCTTCTCCCTCCCCCTCTCTCCCTCCCTTCTCTTCCCCTTCTTCTCTCTCTCTTTCCCTCTTTCCCTCTCTCTTTTCTCACAGCTCTTCCATTAGTTTACTCCTGGAGTTTCAGTTTGGCTGTGGCCTTGGTAGCCAAGCAGATCATGGAGACCCGAGAGGGGAGTTCTCTTTTGGCTTCAGAGGAACCTGTGGATAGAGGGTTTATATTTAAATTTATATTGTGGGTTTTTCCTCCTGTTGGATTCAGGGCCAGCCTTAGTTACCAAAGCACAAGACTTTCTAGTCAAAGGTTAGGAGAGTTGGGGTAGGTATTGGACTATTAGGGGGTGTGAGAGAAAACATCAAAAATCAGTGTTGTATATGAATTTCTGGGTCTACTTCTGGGCCATATAGCAGGACTCTGACCCTCAGCAATACACCGAAGACTTGTCTCCTGAATGTCAGACTCTCTTCTGAGAGACTGCATGTGAAGCAGAAGCAAAGACTACTTAGAGGGTTGTAAAGGCAGGTTGGGATGTGCAGCCTGCCTCTAACCTGGCTGGTGGTCTGGTGAAACACACATCCCACACATCCAAGATGTCCTGTTTTTTCATAGAATTTTATTTAAGGGTTTCATAACATGTTATGTTCCAAATGTCCATGTTCCTTAAAAAGTTACATGACACAAAGACCAGGAAAGGCTGATAAATTCCCCAGGGAGGAGACAAGATGCCGACCACAGATTTGCACAGATGTTTCCTATCAGGCATATCAGACAGAGGCTTTGAAACATCTTTTACAACCATGCTTCAGAAAGGGAGAAGATAGGAAAGCTCAACTCCAAGAAGTAGAAAATTTAAAAATGGAAATTTTTATTTTAAATATTGATTGTTGTTTTGTCCTTTTCTGACAGATTTCTTCCCTGTAGCTCAGGCCAGCCTTGAACTTGAGCTCCTGTGTCCTTTCACGTATTGGGATCACAGGATTGAGCTGCTGTGCCTGGTTCTCCTCCTCCCTGTACTCTCTCTGTTCCCTTCCCATTCCTTTTCTTTTCCTGTGGAGCTTGAGTTCTGGCTGCTCGCTTTCAGCTGCTTGCTAGTGGGTGCTGGGAACCAAACCCAGGTCCTCTGGAGTAGCAGTGTGCTGTTTAGTTTCTTGTCAGCTTGACAACAAATTGGGGTCATCTGGGAAGTCAATCCTACAACTGTTTCCTGAGTGCTAGAATTACAGGCATGTACCAAGACACCCTGGTAAGAAAGTTTAGGGGATACATATTTTATGTAGTCCTCAAATAACAGAATTCTTATATGTAAGTATTATGGTCTGTGTGCTTCTCCTCCAGAATTTAGGAGCATAAACTTGGTGGCTAACATGTTGGTAAGAAGAGATTGTGCTTTAAGAGCTGTGTGGAAGGCTGGGTAGAGAAGCAGTTGCCTGGCCTGGGCAAGGCTGTGGGTGCAAGGCCCTGTTTCAGAACCAGAAAAGAAGTAACTGGGTTGTGAGGGCTCTCTTCCCACTTGGTGCATGGGATTTAGTGTTTGTAAAGGAGTCTGGTGGAGACAGCTTATTCTTGTCCTTCCATTGCCATGTGCATACATGCTGATCTGTAGGTAGAAGGGTCTTTTATGTCATCAAGAAGCATTCTTTCTAATCCGAGGATTGACCTTTTGTCTCTCTTTTTGATGGTTTAAAGCATTGTAATAGCTTTCTTCCTGACACTGCAGCGACCAGAACTTATAAGCATCTTGTAAATAGATCATGCATATTTCTGACATTCTTTTTCAGAATGTTCTTTTAAGATGATAACAAATCAAGAAAAGTATTTCTTTGTTTTTACTAAAATTCAATTCATCATTTCCCTAAGTTATTTTCTACATTATTTCTCTCCTGCTGTGTTTTCTGTCAATTTCTTAGACTTGATTTATTTAGTATTATATAAAGAGCTCATGCTCCAGGAAGAGTAAACAGGTAAACAACAGAAGTGGCTAATGTGCCTGATGGTGGGAGGCCGAGTGACGTGCCTGAGGTGATGCTCACATTGGCGGGCCCAGCAGCATCCTCATGACCCCAGGGACGGGGGTCTGTAAGTGACACTAAGGCAGAACTTTAAAGAATATGTACACTTTTGCCAGCTACATAAACGCCCAAGGTGGGTATCAGAGTAAGGCGTGAGTGCAGAGGCATACCAGGACAGAAGGACCACTCATTGGAAGCTCATCTGATCTTTTTTTCCTTTCTGGGGAAAAGAAGGCTTAATCTAGTTGGGTCGATGTGCCAGGTCCAGTGAGGTGAGTATAGAAAGCTAAGCTACAACCAGACCTGTAAGTAAGGCAGTGATGCAGGCATTTTTAAGGAGAGAAAAAGTTGAACAACCCTCATGGCAGTGAGTGAGGATTGTGTTCAAGGGAATGTATAAGCAGAGAAAGATAACTAAGTAATTACAATATTTTAAGTGAGAGATGAACAGATTCAAACCAATATAATAGCTGAGAATTAGAGAAAAGTAAAATACAGTTTTGTTGTAACTCTGCTTTGTTTTAAGAATGTAAAAGAATGTAATAATAGAATGAGAAAACCATTAACAGTGTGCCTCAAGATATGATTCTATGAGCCAAAAAAGAAAGGTAAATACAGTAGAATAAGTGGTACTAACTGATGCTGTCAGATAGCTGAACTCTGGGTTCAGATTTGTGCAACATTGGCTGGGGGTTCCACTCCTAGATTTACAAGGAACAGCAGTGCTCATCCATGTGAATAACAGGATGTGTTGGTGAGTATTGACTGTCAGTTTGACAGGAGCTAGAGTCAACCAGCAGACAGACTTCTGGGCGTGTCTGTAAGAGAATTTCTAGATTGGGTTAAGGTAGGAAGACCCAACCTAACTGCAGATGGCATCATTCCATGTAGGGTCTTGGGCTCACTACTTCTCCTTCCTGACTGGATTCAGTGTGATGCCTGCCTTACCTTCTTGTCGCTGGGTCTTCCCTGCTGTAATGGATTACAGCCTCAAATGTGCACAGAAATAGTCTTCTCTTCCCTTAGGTTTTCTTGCTAGGTATTTGATTGCAGCAGTGCGCAGTGTAACTAATTCAGGAAGACTGATCCCATTTCAGAGGCTGGAGACTAGCTGGAGTCTGCTGTTGACTATTACCTAAGGCTGGTGTTGTCAGAACTGTTGGGCATAAAAGAAACATGGTGGTTGAAAGGCCAGCCACCGAACCAAGTGCATCTTTGCTTCCTGACTAGATCTGCAGCATCCTTACAAGGCATGAGCTTCAACACAGTAAGAACTGATGCAGCCTAGAAGCTCGCAGGGCTTCCAGGGCAATGGCAAAATCACAGAGAGGGTCAGATGAGTATCCTTGATCAGGGTAGGAATAAAGAATGGGGATTGAACAAAAAGTACTCCATTAGAAACGAGCCCCGAGAGAGCAGCCGCAACCTTGCCAAGGAGAAAATTACTTGCTGAGAAAATACTAACTAAAAAGGAAATTAATTTCACATGAGACTTAACAGAAATTAGTGGCTAAATAGGAGAGTGTGAAGTCATGTGACTCTAACATAACATTTCATGAAACATCTCACAAAGAAGACAAATTTTGAGCTACCTTGAAAAGAAAATTTAGTAAGAAATGGAAAGACTGAAAGATTTCTCAGTGATTAGAGCATTCTCTGCTCTTGCAGAGAACCCAGGTTCAGTTCCCAGAACTCACACAGTGGCTCACACCATCTATCTGTAACTCCATTTCCAGAGGAATCTGATGCCCTCTTCTGGCCCCAGCAGGCACCAGGCACACACATGGTCACAGACGTATATGGGTACAGGCAAAGCACCCATATACATCATCATCATAATAACATTAAACTTTACAATGTATTTTTAGATTTTTAAAAATTTTTATTGTATGCATGTTTTTGCCTGCATGTATGTATGCCAGTCATATGCATGCCTGGAACCTGTAGAGAAAAAAGAATGCATTGGATGCCCTAGAACTGGAGTTACAGATGGTTATGAGCCACCATGTGGGTGCTGGGAAGTGGACCTGGGTCTTCCCAGCAAGAAGCAAGAGCAAAGTGCTCTTAATGGCTGAGCCATCTCTCCAGCTCTTACAGTAAGAACTTTTTGAAAATAAAATAAATTGAGAAGAATCTCAGCCTTTAGAAAAACTCAGGCATGGGGCTGGAGAGATGGCTCAGCAGTTAAGAGCACTGACTGCTCTTCTGGAGGTCCTGAGTTCAAATCCCAGCACCCACCTGGTGGCTCACAACCATCCGTAATGAGATCTGACACCTTCTTCTGGTGTGTCTGAAGACAGCTACAGTGTACTTAGATATAATAATAAATAAATGTTTAAAAAAAAAAAAGAAAAACTCAGGCTATATAGTTGCCTATTATTATAAGCTTATGCATCTGTCTGTTTAATGTAGTATGCATTTGAATACAAAACCTTTAAGGAACTTTTTCTATTGGGAGATTCATGTTAGGAAGTTACTGGGGTAGCTCTCAAGTTGAAAGAAACCAGGTTTCAGTCCTAGTACTCTTTTGGGCTCTTTGTCCTTGCTGCAGAATTCTCTTGGTTTTGTTTCCATGTGGATGGGGTACTCTGTTCACGTTTTTTTAGATTTGTTATCAGAAGGAGGAGTATAAAAAACTGTACCGGTCAGAAACAAAACCCAGCTGTGAATTTCTCTCTGTAAATTGTCATCAGGGTCCTGTAGGTGCCAGTCAGATCTGAGGTGCCAATCTTAGTGAGGCTGCTCTACAGCTCCTAGTACATGTGTGTGGCTATGCCTGAAGAAGAACCACTTTGGGGTGTGGCTGGAGGAAAAGATGCAGGGTAAACCTTAGGACATGCAGAATTGTGTCTGTGAGGGCCAACAATGAGAAGCATGTTGTATGTAGCTCATGGCTGTGCATGCCATCAAGAAGTAGGTTGTGTTAAAGGACAAAGAGCTGAAAGGTTAAAGAAAGATAGACAAGAAGTAGCACTGCTGTAATTCTCACAAAACCAGATGGAGGATTCTCTTCACTTAACGTTATCAGCACTCAAGTAAATAGTTGCCTTTATCCTATACACGGGCTCACTGCATGCTGTGAATGTATTTACTCTAAAGTTTTAGTGCTTGAAGTTCACTACAATAAAGAGATTGCTAGGTGGGTGCAAACTGTAAATAGTAATGTGTCCTTTACGCTCATGCAAATATGGTTGGCTATTCTTCCTGTGGATCATTAGAAATGATTACAGAGGAAGACACGGTGGCTGGGGAGTTAGCAAGAATATGGGAAAGGGTCCTCAGCATCTCATGATATAAGCAGCTGCTTCTTCACCCTTGAGTTCAGATTCTCAAAGGATTTCCAAGTGAGGCAGGAGTAACTGTGTTTGCTCAGCATTCTCTTCATCTCTTGTGGTCTCCTTCACTCCATTGCTGTTAGGGCATCCTCCGAAGTCATCCTCACTTGTCAGCTGTCACTTTAACATTACAGCATGTCCTTGATAAAGTAGAGGTAAAATAATTATCACGTTTTCTTCTGTAGCAAGTTGGAGTGATGGGGTCCAGGCTGATGTGGAATATGGCAGTAATTGGATTATCAGGCTTTGATTATTAGCATTTTCAACTTTGATTATTAATGCTGATGAAAAGACTGTGAAGTGTGTAGGAAAATAATCAATTCCTACCATAGAGGAAAAGTTGCTAAAAGATGTTTTTAAAGGGTAAAATAAAAGTGCACTGAAGCTATAAGCTACTTAATAATAGACTTTCTTTGTTTTTTAGTTATTCTTCAAGCTGAAATACACAGTAGTTACACAATGAGTTTTGTTTTTACAGTATTAGAATATGTTCTGCCACTCTCTGCCCAAAGACAGAACTTCAAAACCCAGTGTTCTGCAAAGGGACTGCCCTGGTTCTCTGTAGACACTGGGCATGTGGCTCTCAGGAGCATGGAGCGTCGATGCAGTTCAGCACTGAGTGCTATCTCAGTCTGGGCAGATGTCAGGGAATTGTTCTTTAAGTGATTTACAAAATGAAGGTAAACCATTTTATGCTTTGATTGCCCACCAGTTAAATTTCTTCTGGCTTTCTCGAATGCCCTGGTCCTCCTCAAGCCATGCAAGCACCACACAGGATATTCTGTCGCTCTTTCAGCATAAGCAGAGCTATTGTGATATTTATCTGAATTCAAACAAGGCTAATTAAAAGAGCTGCTGACAGTTGTTGTGATCTGACTTTGACTGCAGCTTGATGGTCATTATGGGTAAATAATGAACCAGGTCTGCAAATGTAGCAGCTGCCAACTTGGGATAGAAGAGCGGCTATTGCTTCCAATTTAAGGATCTATCGACCGCTTCTCTTCTCCCTGCAGATCTTCTGCAGAAAACAAATGTTTTCTGCTGCTGTGTATTGTGGTTTCAGCTGTTTCAGATATAGCCTATAATTTCCTTCTTTAATATTTAACTTAGGACATTATTAGCTTTCAGAGTTAACAACTTTTCTGTTTTAAAAAAGTTTGGCTTTGTCCTTGTGAATGCCGTAACCAGTTAACCAGCTGTGGCTATTTATAATGCATTTAATTTGTACATTATACAAGAAGTAGTATAAATGGCAAGGTACGACCTATGGCAGTGTTTCAAAGTCCTTCAGAGATAGCTTTTTTTGTTAAGAGATCAGTGCATGCCCGTTGCTTTTGTTTTCATAAAAATAGACACCTCTTGCCAGACCTCAGGCTTAGGTTTTGTTCACTTTTTCAGTGGCTTTGGAATATTTTGATACATGCTATATTTATCAATTTGGAGTAGCTGCAGTGGCTTTCATTAAAATGCAATAGTGTATATATTGTCGCTCCATCATGAGCGTCTCCTTGTCCTATTAGTGAGTAGGAACAGGTACATTAAAGGTGGCATGAGAACAGACTGCAGCCATAGATTAATGTACTTCCCTGCAGATTTCCTACACTTAAGAATGCAGCTTCTGGATCTAATAGTTACAATCTAGAATTTCATACAGGCCGGAACTGAGCACCGTCCTACCACTTAGTCACTTGCTATGGAAAAGCCTGTCTGCATTATGTAAAGCCCGAGGATACAACAGTGCTTTGTGCATAATGTGGCAGAGCTTCGAGTTCTTGCTGGGAGGAAATGATCCCAACATGCCCCTGGAAGAGAATCTTACTTTGAAAAATAATGGTGAAAAATTGCTTATTTTGCCATGTATTTGTCTTTGTTTATTTCAGAAAAGGCTAACCAAACTTTGTTTATCAGACTCCAGACTAGTACTGTGAGTGTTTTTGCTTTCTCGTCTCCAGCTTGGATTATGCCAGAAGTAATGTTAACAAGGGGTTATGTTATGCTGGCTTATGTTAAACCAGATCACCCCTAACATGTGCAGAGCCATTCATCTGTGTCACCAAAACCCAGGAGAACATCTGACATGGGCTCTGAAACAGAAACAGTGATCACTTACAAATCAAACATGGCACGCTCTAAACTGATTGTGCACGGCAATCTTTTCTAGAAAGGACAACTAATTGAACATGATAAAGTGTAAAGTTAATTAACACCCTTAAATTTGTTGATTACTTTCACGGGATTATATTGTTCGTTGAGTAGCAGCTTTCTGTCCCAGCTGTCGCCTTTTTTCAGCGAATGACGCTGGTAAACAATAGAGACACCATAACAAGTCGTAAATGGTCCCTGTGACAGCAGCCCCTTGTGAGGCTGCATCTGTAGAAAATGATTAGAACAATTGCATTTTAAAGACAGCTCACATTGCAGCCCAGGTCCCATCGGCCCTCTTCTTGATCTCTTTTGATGGCAGACTGGTTAAAACATTTAAGTTCTTTTGAGTAAATTAGGTGATTTACTGCGGTTTTTTCCTGAGCGTGCCTTGGCAGCTTGGCTTTTACAGTGTTAAAGGCAGATATAGCTGGAGCTTACATTTTAACATTCTGTCTCCTTCCTGGGTTTGAAGGTCTCTTTGATTGGCATGGGTGAAACTAGCTCATCTGTGATTCCTAAGAGGTTATCTTAGGTTACCCATCCTTGATTCAGCTTTCTTTAGTAAGGCCAATTTCCAAATTTCAGTTCTTTGCTACTCTTAGGCCCAAGACTTTGACATGCTTAGGCTGAATAGATTTACTTGCCACATCTAAGTTTTATAATACTTGCGGTTTACTGTGTCCAAGACCTTTCCTTTATATTCTCTGCTGCTTCCAAATAAGCATGGCACCTTTTGAGTCTATAATGTAGATTTAATGGTATTCGGATTTATCTGAGCTACCGGTGTGATTTGAGTGGAGATTTCACCTAGGCCACTTAATTTGAATCACATGTTTTCATTTTTAAAACTCTTTATGATAATGTCCCTGAATACACACACCACACACTTGGGTTTCTTTATATGGCATTAAGTAAAGATGCCAGTGCCACATACCGAGAATCACACTGCTCCAAAATTGAGGTTTTCCTTTTGTGTGTAATTGATGAGTAGCAGTGGTATTTAGTATTTAACATGATGGTTTGCTAATGTGTACATGTTGTGGACAGCTAGATGGAGCTTTACCTCACTCACATTCAGAGAGCTTGTGCCCACTTGACACACCACAAGAAAATGCATGGGTTTGAGTAGTTCCGAGTGCTTTTTACCAGTGCCCCTAAGAATGCTACAAGAATAGAAGAAAGTCAAGACTGTGGGTCTCTCACTGAGTGCAGTCTTGGAGAGGGAGGGTTGGGGAAGCGGGTTGGGAAGACGATCTCATGTGAAGGAGCAGTGAGCATGTGTGCACAGAAACCCACAGTTCTCAGTGGACACAGCGAGCAAGGGTAGTAATACTTATCATCCACTGGCAAGAAAGCTGAAGATTTAAAAATTGGAGGATTTAAGGAGAGAAAGATTAAAAATCCACTGCCTCCTACAACTCTGAGGAGGATCTAAGGAGGGAGGTGACAGTAGGAGGTTACTGTCCTGTGCTGAGTCAGGCATACAGGTTCTTCAGAGAAAGTAACTTTTTTTGACTTGGTGAGGGACATACGTGACTCTCCGAGGCCTGCTTAGTAATAGTAATGATGTCTGTAGCTGGTTGTGCTCGCAGGAAGGCATTGTCTGAGACACCAGCCTGAGCTGGTTCTTAAACCAAACTGCCTCAAATCGGGAGACAGATCAGCATGAGTAGTAGAACAAGGTGATTAATGTGGAGTTTTACTGTTCTACAGATGGTAGACCAAGTCAGTCAGAAGGGAAGAACTGAGTATTAACTTAGTTCACTTTGAGCAAACAGTCCTTTAACATAAAAATATGAAGAATGTTATTTGTTATTTCATTTTCTGTATTCTATGTAAAGTACCAAGTAAGCATTAAAAAATATGTAACCTTAAAATATGTAACTCAATTCAAGGAGAAAAAAATCCTGAGGTTGCTTTATTCCTCTCGAAATGAAGTTTGCTCTTACTTTGAATGTGTGTGTGTGTGTACTGTTTATGTGCAGAGTGCCAACACTGGCATCGTTCCTCATGGCGCTCCACTTTGGTTAGTGAGGAGGGCTGTCCACTGAACAGAAGGAGAGCTCTCTATTGGCCTAGCTCAGTCAGCTTGCTCCTGAGATCCCTGTCTGTCCTAAAGTGCTAGGATTACAGGTGGCTGCCACACCTGCCTGGCTTTACGTGGGTCCTGCGGATCTGAACGCTCCTCCTAATGCCTGCACAGCAGCAGCTTTACCCACTCGGCTGCACCCCTAAGCTTTTAGTTGACTCTTAATTGATAAAAGTAGTATACTACATATCAGGTATGACATAATTTTTAAGGATATGTATACTTTGTTGAATGGCTAAGTCAAGCTGTCTAGCATGCAATATTGCATATACTTGCTTTTAGTTATGAGAGTACTTAAAATCTACTCTCAGCAATTGACAGAAATACAATTCACTGTTACTAACGGTAGTTATCACATCATTCAGTGGGCTCCTGAGCTTCACCCTCTGTATTTCTGGCTTTCTGCTTTCTAAACATATTGCTCTACTAAGCAGATACAAAGCTCTGCAGAGAGGTGGGAGTTCTGTGTGGTTAGAGAACATGTGCACTCTGTGAGCACTTTGGGACATCCCATACCGTCTGCTCAGGTCATGACTGCTTTACTGTTTCAGTCAGATTTGCAAGTGCATTTGGACACCATAGGAGTATTTGGGAAGGTTTGGAGAGAGAAAAGGAAAGAGAAAATGGTACAATTATATTATAATCTCAAAGGAAAAATTTAAAGGTATAAACCTGAGTCCCTGAGCCTTGGGTGCTAAAGTTGAGTATAGGTGTATCCTTGGGGAGTGAAGGGTAAAGAGAGAGTTCAGTGACCCCATGACTTTACATTTTAGATTTCCTGGAATAGTCATATCTCAGATGCCAGGAAACATATCTCATTTTTGATTTGGGAAACATATTTACTCATTGAATCTTTTTACCTAGCAATTAAAGCACTTACTAGATAACTTGCTGATGATACTTTTCTCCTTTGAGTCTGTGAACATTTATACTTCTCTAGCTTGCATAAAACTGGTTTCCGTTGGCTTGTGTGGATTGTCTCGACCCTTGTCCTCCCACCAACAGTGGATCTTGTACATCTTAAGTAGTAAGAGCTGGTTCTTAGTACCAGATTGAAAACCACTAAATGATGGATCTCCAGTTGTGGAATTTGTGTGTATGTCAACTGTAAGTTTTTGTTTTTAAAATAAGAATACTGGCTAACTTAGACTTTGATTGGGCATAAGAATGCTTCTTTTCACACTACTAAATGTGATAGATACAGGTGGCTTTTAAGAGCAGAGTATTCATCTAAGTTTGGGTTTATTGCTGTGCTGAGACACCATGACCAATGTAAGTCTTATAAGACAGCATTTGATTGTGGCTGGCTTTCAGTTTCAGAGGTTCAATCTATTATCATCATGGCAGGGAGCATGGCAGCATGCAGGCAGACATGGTACTGGAGAAAAAGCTAAGAGTTCTGTATCTTGGTCCAAAGGCAGCCAGGAGAAGACTGTCCCTAAGGGGGTGGAGCTTAAACACTTGGGGTCCTCAAACTCCACCCCCACAGTCATGTACTTCCTCCAACAAGGCCATGCCTCCTAATAGCACTTCTCGTGGGCCAAACAGATTCAAACTATCACAGTAATTGTGTCTATTTTGAGTGATTTGGGCACTTGCATTTTCATTTGTTTGTATAATTGAGTTCATTGTTTTTATTTTAGGACTATGGGAGAGAATTTCTAAAGACATGATTGTAAGAAATGGCTAGAAGCTTTAAAGGCAGCTACAAGGGTTTGGGCTTGTTGGATTTAAGTTAATATGTGTATGTAAAAATAAAATCTTTTTTTTCTTTTACACTTGTACTTAGCTAAAAGGCCAAGAAGCAATAAAGTAGACTATATAGGGTGGGTATGGGCTTAATCAGCTGAAGGACATTTAATTTATTTACTTACTTACTTTTGAGACATGGTTTCTCTCTGTAGCCCTGGCTGTCCTGGAACTCACTTTGTAGACCAGGCTGGCCTCGAACTCAGAAATCCACCTGCCTCTGCCTCCCAAGTGCTAGGATTAAAGGTGTGCGCCACCACCTAAAGGTTGGAAAATAGAAAATAAACAGCTGTCATTTGTGAAGGGCTATCATGACTTGGAGGAGCAGGATTTGGAGGATGAGGGGCAATAAGAATGAGAGAGGCTACACTTGTCCTTTCATAAAATACCCATGCCCTTGAAGTTACATGAGTCCATGAATGATGGAGCCTCTGTGTTCTAATGACCTCTCCTTGGCTCTCACTGTTTAACACTGTTGTCTTGGGGATGACTTACTTTTTAGAATGCACATTTGAGGAATAGCCTCTCCTTTTCTGTCTTTCTCTAGGTAGATTGTCATCTACTGAACATCTCTTTTGTACCAGGCTCTGTGGGTATGGGCCTCATGAGTCAACTATCTCTACCTTCCCAGAAATAGTGTTCCTATGGAGAATTGTATCAGAAATAAAGGTATTGAAATAAGTGATATAAAGTCAAAGCAGGAAAGTTAACAAGTGATAAGCCTGGCTTCTCTGAAGAGGCAAATGTTGAGCCTGGTTCACGATTATTGGAAAATTTGTCATGAGTAGTTTGGAGAAAAATGTGCCAAACTGAAAAGAATAAGTGCAAGGCTCGGGGATGAGATAAGGGCATGTGTGATCTGTTTCAGGGGCAGCCAGAGGCCAGAGTACCTTGAAGCATGAGTGACAGAAAGATGGGTATGGATAAGACAGGAGAGGAAGCTGTGGCTTTATTAAAAGACGGCTTTGTAGGACTTTAGATCTCATGCTGAGCATGATGGGAAGTTTTGGGATGGCTGAGAGAAGAGAAAAACTATGGGCTAGATTTATATTCTAAGAGAGTTCCTCTGGCTGTTGTGTTGAGAATAGATGTTGGAGACCAGGGCAGAAGGAAGATCAGGGTTATAGAAAAAAAAGACCAGGGTTATAGAAAAAAGTGGCCAGGTCACGGGTGCATAACTTCTTAGAAGCAAGAATACATGTGATTAAGCTTTCACGAAACCTACAGCTAGCTACAGAGCTTGATGTTTAGTAGGTGCCCAGTAGACTATGTTAAATGTAAGCAAATACGGATTTTCCATCTCTTCCCATAAGATACACTCAACTGTCATTGATTTTCTAGGTCTTCATGGTGATTTTTTTCCTCTCCCTACTCTTACTTTTTGAGGCAGGGTCACATTTTGTTCCTTAAATTGGTCAGAATTCATGATTTGGCTACCTTAGCCTCCCAAATGGCATGGCAGGCATATGCCAACACACCCAGCTTACAGTGTTGTAATCTTAACAGTAACCAAGCATGGACTTCTAAAGAACTTCTTAACCAGGGCCAGCCTGCTTCTCCTGTTTATGGGGTCAGTCCACAGCAGCTAATATTCAGCAAGCAAGGATAAAACTAACCTAGAAGAGACAATGACTTAGATAACCAGATAGGGAAAATGCCTACATCACACACTCAAATTGTAAAGACCTTCTGTTTAAGTGGTATTTACAGCTACTCTATAAAGACATATTAATGCCTTTCCCATTTTATACACTGTCTTGGAGTTACTTCTTTATCACACAACCAGCAAGTATTACTCTCAAAACCAGTTATTACATCTCCAGAGCCTTTATTTTCTGAGCCATGATTATTGATTTATTTTCCAAACAGTCATCTATTAAATATATCCTGCTGTATACAACATAATAGGAATACTGACATAAGCAGACCCCATGCTGACCCCGTAGGAAAAATCAGATAAAGAAAATGAAAGATTTTAATAATATATAGTAAATGCTATAATAGAACTAAAACAATATAATTGGTTTTATGTATACTATTATTAACATATAAACTAAAATTCAGGTTTAAGATCTGAAGTGGTAGGATCCAGTATTTCGGATTTAGGACTTTTTCAGATGTTGGAATATTTGAATGTATATGGAAGTACCTTGAGATTGAAACCCATGTTCTGTACCTGCCCCCAACACATAGGCTGAAGGTTATTTTACATAGAATTTTTAGTGTGCCTGCATTTTGACTGTACCCTATTACCTAAGGATAGATGCTCAATTTTCTGCTGTGGTTTCATGTTGGTGCCCAAAAAGGGTTAGATTTAAAAGAAACATCCGATTTCAGACTGTTGAATTAAGAATGGCCAACTTCTAGGCAGTTGTTGCCCATGTCTTTGAGCCCAGCACTCAGGAGGCAGAAGCAGGAATATCTGAATTCAAGGCCATCCTGTTCTATAGAGTTCCAGGACAGCCATGACCACACAGAGAAACCCTATCTCAGAAAGCAAAGTTAAAAAGTCAACCTATTTTAGACAATGGACTTGAATTCAAGTGACCCATCAAGGCCATACACTTAGTGCTTATTAGTGACAGACATGAAGACCTGTGTCTTCAGAAGTCGGGCCTTTTGGAGCTTTGTAGTCACAGCTTTCCAGATGTCCTTTCCATCTACAGATGCACAGGGGTCACACTTCCTTTAGGAGAGCTTAAACATTAGTTCTGCCCCGAGCTGGAAGTAGGTTTGATGGTGTGAAAGGAGTACATGGGATGATAGGATTTGGTCCCAAGAATTGCCAAAGCTTTCAGAATTACTCAGTTTAATCAGACACTGCATTGGAGCATAGGTTGTGATAAGGTCAGAAATAAAAACACATCAGAGAGAGAGAGAGAGAGAGAGAGAGAGAACACCAAGGACTTTGAATCAAGGATAAATTATTCTTTCTTGTGAGCTTTTCTTGCTTAAGTAACTTATTTCTTCTTTTTGAAATATGTGTTTGAACAAGTGAGAAAGTGCACCTGTCAAAAGATTAACCAGCTGAGAACCATTGTCAGCATTAATTTTCCTTCAATAAATGACTCTCTGAAGCTATTTAGCCGTCTGTAATCTAGATACAGAGCTACTGAACCTATGATGGATAGTGCTCGATTTGTTTGTAAGCTTTGACTTAAATTATCTACTTAATTCCTGCAGGTCTGATCAACAGGACTAGGAGACAGGGTGGTTATGTGGTTTGAATAGGAATGGGTAATGAATTGAGCAAAATAATTTTAAAACATTAATGGTTCACCATCTTGGTGAAGTAAATTAGATGCTAGCAGAATGACAGTCACTCAAATGTCATTATCAAAATGCTAAAATAACTAGGTTTTTGTACATAATCCTTCCCAGAGTATATCTCCTGCTGGTATGGACTGAGGTGATTTAACTTCCTGTGAACGTTGTAGGCCTCCCCATGTAAGGAACACACTCCCAAGATGGGTTGGCTTGCATCACACTGACTTTTGCTTTTTGTGATGGTTAAAAGTAATATGAACCAGGAAATCAAGCATGTGCTTGATTTGGCAATAGCAAAATATTGACAATTTAATTTTAATGTTTAAAAACCATATTTCATGCAGTAAGTTATATTGAAAAGCCGGTCCTCATTCGTAGCTGTATGTCCTAATGGCCTGGTCTAATCGTGGTACAGCTATGGTTTCCTAGTTCTATTTGCAAGTAAGCCATAAAATAATTACAAAAACAGAAGTTGTGCTAATGTAGCTTATCCACATACTTACTTTTTTTGAACAATTAAAAATCTAACATAAATTATGAAGAAAGACATCTCAATTTTAAACACATTAATTTTTAAAATTTATTTCATATTTTAAAAGTTGTGGCCCTTCTCCCTCTATGAAGAAAGACAAGTCTAAATTAAGAAGTTGCTTCACTGATGAGAAAAGTCAGATGGTTCTAGAAAATGTATGTGAGAGTAATCTAGATAAGCGTGTCTCCCTCGGAAAAGAGCCTTGCTCCCGAGTGCCTGTATGTGGCCCCGGAGTCAGGGCTCTAGATCTTACCTGTATGCGAACTGTGGAGGAGGAGCTTGTGAGCCACAGACCTCAAATGCTACCTTTAGAGAAGGCTCATCTGTGTGCTGTGCTGCTAGTTGGGGCCCCAGTAAAGTATGTATGAATGGCTATGTATGGGGTTTATAATTAACCTCCACTTGGCTATTGGAACATTCCTTTGGAGTTTTGTAAAATCATACACATGCCTGGCAGAAATACATTTTTGAGGCAAGGGATTTAAATTTGGCTTTTAGGTTTGTCTCTCATTTAGGATTGAGCAGTTTTGCTTCAATCTCTTTTTCCCAAATGCCTCAGGTGTAGGAGCTGCTCGTGCTGGAAACCTTACATTTATGGTGGGAGGAGTTGAAGATGAGTTTGCTGCTGCCCAAGAGCTGCTGGAGTGCATGGGCTCCAACGTGGTATACTGTGGAGCTGTTGGGACAGGGCAGGTAATGTTGCCGCATGATAACAGGACTCGGTATAAAATGTCCTTTCTTTTTTCTGACCAATGCTTGCCCTTCTCTACTTTGTTCATGCTGGGGATTCCGTGCTTGGATTCTAGGTTACATTGGAATAAGTTGGTTTTCATCATTGCTCTTAGGTCTGTGCAGATGTCAATACAGTGAGAAGTAGCCTGTGCACTTTAATCTTTTTGAATAACAAATCATTTCCTTTAAAAATATGAGATGGCTTTCAGTACTGAACTCTTAATAGAACAAAGTGCCCCTCTCTAGTTCCTAATGCATGCACATATCCCATTCTTCCTGATAATCCCATTCTTCCTGATAATGCTTTTGCCCAGTCACTAGGCTTGAGACTTTCATATTAGGTATCTTTATTGGGCTGAACTTGCCATTCTCAAAGCTGTATGAGTTTTACTTCAGCAATCTCACTGTTGATCATCTTGATCATTCCACAGGTTACCTGAGTCTAAGTTTCTGTTATCTCATAACCTAGTTTGCTGATCAGAAGGGCAGTAGGTCCCTATTTTCTACCATGTTTGATTTTAATTTTTCTCCCACTTGACAGTCTTAGCTATCAAATTTGCCCACATTCCATAGAACACAGATTTGAGTAATGCTCTTATACTCCTAGGCTCATGGAATCATGCTTCTCTGTATTTAATCCTCTTACATATTTACCATTTATCCTGATGTCCATCTTTTTTCTTGCCTGTTTACATCATGTCCTAACCTTCAGAGAGATGATTTCTGGTTCCACTTCCTCTGTGCCTCTCTGCTGTTAGTGATGAAATCACGAGTACTGAACTCTGAGGTTGACTCAGTTCCTCCTGCCCACTCCTAACACATACTCACCTTCACTCCATTCTTCCTGAGCCCTGCTGTCTGCTCTACCACGTACTTTACCGTTTATTGCTCATTTGCGCATCTGTTCCCTTTCATATAGCATATCAGTCCCACTTCCAAATTAGAATGTAAATCCATTCCTTAGAGAGCAATGCTATATGGATCATTCATCCTTAGAGTGTTGAGGCCACAGTAATAATGTCATTTATTACCAGGCAAAAGAGACCCCTAGGTTCTGCTGAGGACAGTGTGTTAGGTTCAGAGGGAAATACACTGAACACATCCCCTTACCTCCTGGAGAGAAGCCACAACTGAATGATGGTTGGTACATTGGTTGGTTGGTTAGTTGGCTGGTTGGTTGGTTTAAGAGAGAACCCTGTAGAATCAGGTAAAGAAAACTTTTTTAGAAGTTATAACTTGAAAATAAAGATCCTTTCTAATGCCCTCTGTTTTCAGTCTGCAAAGATCTGCAACAACATGCTGTTGGCTATAAGTATGATTGGAACCGCTGAAGCTATGAACCTTGGAATCAGGTTTGTTGAAAAGAACATTTTCATATACTAATAATTTTCATTGTCTTCCCTATTTGATTTTTATGTTAGAAGAATGATGTTCATGGGAATAAATGAGTTGGTCAGGAGCATATTGAAAGTGTTTCATTATTGAGTTTTGATAGACTTTGCTTATTGGACAAGCAATAGGCCTCTAGGGAACGTCAGCACTGTGCCACAGCTATAAAATGTAGTGCACTGTGCACTCAAGTTGTATTATGCTTTGTATATTGAAGCCCCATATTTTCTATTCTACTTAAGTAGAAAAACTGTAAAATTCAAACCTATTTTGGCAATGTTGGGACAGATTTGAATGAAACATGGTTCAAATGAGTTATGAATTCAAGTGCTATGCTACCATGTGACTAGTTTTATATGGCTGTTTTAAACATACTTCTCAGAATCTGTACTAGCAAGGTCTTGGTGCTCTGTTGTCAGAACAATCAGGCTTCCGTTCCTAAAGGTACAATTCATGTATATAACATTTGTTTTAGCTTGCTTGGTTATTCTAGGTTAGGATGTATCTTTTTAAAAATACAGGGCTCAGTAATTGTTTACTTAGAGTGAGTCCAGAATTCTGTTTTTCTTTCCAGTGATTATTCTTTAGAATGCTTAAGGTTAATGCCTTAGTTTTAGTCTCTAATCCTTTGGATTTGGAATGCTACATATGATTAATCACCTAATTAATATTTTTAATGTTCTGCATCTCACAAATATAATAAATACATATTTTTTCATTTTAGAGAACTGCTCAATGTGTACAAGTTGCTTTAGTCATAGCTTTCTTCATTATCCTGGGCTGCTTATCAAATACAGCACAAAGTAGAAGAGTAGCCTGGACGGAGCTTTTGATAAAAGCAATGAAAAGAGCCAAAGTGCTTGAGATATTTTTTAAAACATGGTAATGGATTCACATTTCCTCTTAATTACCATATCAAGATGCTGTTGTTTTATTGAATTGCCCGTCTCAGATGTTAAACTATCTTGACCTATTAAGTTGTCATGTTGTAATTGAGATAAAAGAGGAATTTGCTTTGCATCAGTGCTAATTGGTTTATCAATATCCCATACCATTTACATTTTAGAACCAAATGTCTATAAGATGGTGAGGCATGTCTGTACAAAGCCTTAATAAAACTATTGTGCGTGGGAGCCCCTCAGACCGTCACAGTTGGGCCGTGGCCAGTTTCAGGCTATGGGTGGTTGTCATGAAAACCTTGGTATTTATTTTCACATCACTTTCTAGATCAGTTTCATGAAAGAGGAAAATAAAACTTTCTGGCACTCGAGTTGCATATAAGGTTAATTTTTGCTTACAACAGAATTACTATCCATTTAAATGTATATGTATGATTTTATTCTTATTTTTCTGGAATAAGGGACTAGACCATGCAAGTGAGAACCTGTGTGAACATAGTATCACACCCAGATTCATGACGTGACATGCCCTGTCCTCACTAGTTTGTCCTTCACTTTTCACGCAGCCCAGCACTGGCACAATCATGTCTTCCCACAGTTCTTGAATAATTTCCCTGTCAAAATTCTGATGCAATAATTATTTGCTCTTCTAATACAAAGGTTTGGGTTGGATGTGGTGGTGCACTCCTTTAATCCCAGACCTTGGGGGGCAGAGGTAGGCAGATCTCTCTGTGTGTTTGAGGTCAACCTGGTCTATATAGTGAGTTTCAGGCCATATAAATAGATAAGGTGACACTTTGAGGGTAGGAAGATGGCTTAACAGGTAAGAGTAGAAGTACGTGTGGCCAGGCCTGAAAACCTAAGTTTATTCCCTGGGATCTATACAGAGGGAGGCAAGCACTAATTCTCACATGGTGTCCTCTGATCACACACATGCCTTGGCCACGTGCGCGCACGCACACACACACACACACACACACACACACACACAAATAAGTATAATTAAAAAAAAATAAAATAAAACTTATATCTAAAGTAAGTCCTTGTAGAAATTCACCAGATGCCAACGAATAAAGAACAATAGGAATACCAACTGCACAAAGTGTATGAGGAGCTGAAAGCCACTGGCTACTGCAGTGCTTCTCAGGAGAATATTAAAGCCGGGCGTGGGGGCGCACGCCTTTAATCCCAGCACTCGGGAGGCAGAGGCAGGCGGATTTCTGTGTTTGAGGCCAGCCTGGTCTACAAAGTGAGTTCCAGGATAGCCAGGGATATACAGAGAAACCCTGTCTCGAAAATAAAAAGAAGAAGAAGAAGAAGAAGAAGAAGAAGAAGAAGAAGAAGAAGAAGAAGAAGAAGAAGAAGAAGAAGAAGAAGAAGAAGAAGAAGAAGAAGAAGAAGAAGATGATGATTAAGGAAAATCAATCTTTGAATATAGAAAGATTTTCTGTGGTTCCGTGGTATAACAGAACCTAGCACTCTAGACTCTGAAAACTATGAAAATTTTAAATTTTTAGTTTTTCTAAAACTCTAAATATAAATGTGTGTGTGTGTGTGTGTGTGTGTGTGTGTGTGTGTGTGTGTGTGTGTACGGGCAATATAAAGTTTGGAAGCAAAGCAGCAGCTTGCTGGCTCCCTCGGCTGTTAAGATGATATACACCCTCTAATGTCTCACGTGGAGTGAAGCTGTTCTCATCACTCGAGGTTTCCCACGTTGCCTCACAGGAGTCTTGATGCTCTGAGGCCTGAGTGTGTCTGCTGCTGTCCTTCCGTCATGGTTTGCAGACATGGTTTAAATGACAGGATTGTTCTCTAATAGAATGGGGAGAGTGGCCACGATTTATCGAGCTTTGCAAGGTGAAAGAGAAAATTGGCATCAGCAAGCATCAATTCCCAAGTAGTAAATTCCCACCGAGTCAGACAGCGGAAAGTGGTTCAGATGCATTCATACTCTGACCACCCACAAGTGGAATTTTCTAGAGGATTAATGTCAACATTTACAAATTGAGTCGCTTGTTCCAGTGAAGTGATCATTTCTGATTAATTTCATTCTCATAAGCAGTTTTTTGTTTCTAGAATATGGTTTCTCTTTAATAGGAGAAGAAAACAATACAGTTTAAAAATTGTATTGACCCTTGCTCTTTTACAGTGAGTCTTTATGGATGTTAGTGAGATTTTTAGAATGTTGTAAAAAAAGTGCAAAAAATATTGGTACATAATATACTTTGAGATTCCTTTTTATTAGATCTTTTCCCTTCCTAATTGGATTCCTGGTTAGGGCTCTGAAGTCATTTACAGCCTTGAAAGCACCCTGCCTGCATGGTGAGGTTGTGTCGGGATCGCATGCAAACAACATTGTCAATGTGCGCTTTGTTGTTTCATCTTTAGTTTTGCTCCCTTGGTTTGTTTGTTTGTTGTTTTTTGAGACAGGGTTTCTCTGTGCAGCCCTGGCTGTCCTGGAACTCACTCTGTAGACCAGGCTGATTGGGAGTTGATTCTTAAGAAACACTGGTGAGCTGGGCGTGGTGGCGCACACCTTTAATCCCAGCACTCTGGAGGCAGAGGCAGGCCGATTTCTGAGTTCAAGGCCAGCCTGGTCTACAAAGTGAGTTCCAGGACAGCCAGGGCTACACAGAGAAACCCTGTCTCGAAAAACCAAAAAAAAAAAAAAAAAAAAAAACACAACAAAAAACCCAAACACTGGTGATATAGCAAGTGATTGCATGGTGGGTCAGTCGAGCCCAGGCCCTCGTGTAACCACCATGTTGTCTTACACCAAAAGTGACTGCAAACAGTGCTACTTCTGTCCAATAGTCAGAAGCTCTTGATAAAGAGCATTCCCTGCGAGCTCACTTTTGTTTTCCTGGTTAATGCACCTAGAAGTTAAATCTCATTTATTTGATTATTTGTTCGTTTGTTTTTCAGAACAGGGTTTCTCAAAAACCAGGCTGACCTCGAGCTCAGAGATTCCCCCGCCTCTGCCTCCAGAACACTAGAATCAAGGGTGTGTGCTCCCACTGCCTGGCAAAACTCTAATTTTTATACCTTAGACAACTGAAAAATTACAGAATGTTGATAGGATTTTTTAACCGATAAAATGCCACACATTTGCTAACTGTCATGTCAGCTACCTACAGTCACACAGTGAGTCTCAGGCTGGTAAAGTCTGTCTAACTTGCATCCAGCTCTCATTTATAAAATGATAATTGTATCAGCTCCCACTAGGTTATAGTGATGGTTGAGTTAATTCTTGTTGCTTTTTAAAAGTAGTTCTTGGCACATACTACTTAATGATATCTGAGGTTGTAGTGAGGTGTTTAGGATTTGGATTGACTCTTATTTGGACAGTTCTGCCTTGAAACCTGTCTCACTAGCTGACTGTGTGTGTGTGTGTGTGTCTGTGTGTGTGTGTGTGTGTGTGTGTGTGTGTGTCTGTGTGTCTGTGTTTGTGTGTGTGTGTGTGTTTTAGTTATTGCCTGTTTTGTGCATGGCCAACTCTTTTTTTTTTTTGTTTTTGTTTTTGTTTTTCGAGACAGGGTTTCTCTGTGTAGCCCTGGCTGTCCTGGAACTCACTTTGTAGACCAGGCTGGCCTCGAACTCAGAAATCTGCCTGTCTCTGCCTCCCGAGTGCTTGGATTAAAGGTGTGCACCACCACAACCGGCTCATGGCCAACTCTTAAGAACGTACACGAAAGGGAGAGGAGAGGTGGAAGGAGGTGGGTTAGAGGCTGGGCTATGGCGCTTCTCCTGTGGTGGCCAGGTCCCTGGGTGTGGATCCCCTCACTGCCCCAGGCAGGCAGGCTCAGCCCATGCTTGGCTTCTTTGTTGTCTCATTGGTTCCTGCCTGGAACTGACACATGGTCAGTCTCATTAAGCATGAGTGAATCAAGGAGTGATTGGTTAACATGGACATAGCTTTAGACGGTTCTTTCTGTTATACCAACACTCAGTTGTCCTTCCAAACACCAGCACAGGTACGTAAAAGGTAGAGAGTGAACAAACTTTTGGCTCCTAAAATTTTGGTTATGGTGAAGGCAAAGGGTTTTTATACTTTTCTTTTTCTTTCTTTCTTTCTTCTTCTTTTTTTTTTAAAAACAATTTATGATGCATCGTTTTTTTACTTCTCCCAAAAGTTCATTTAATGTTCTTGTGTTTTAGAGGTGAGTGGGTTTGACATAGTGACGTTTATTTGAGTTGCATTATATATGCAGTCAGAGCAATGAACTCACTCTGTTTGTATCCGAGAACATCTCAGCAATTGTAAAGCCCCAAGCACGCATGCACGCGCTCTCGAACCACATCCAGTGGCAAGTTATTATGGGGACTGACAGCCTGTCATCCTTTTGATGGCTTGAGCTGTATATCTCCTGAGCAGCTATGGGCCTCTTATGCAGAAGTATCATATGTTCCCAGCCAATTTACAGGGAAGCAGCAATAACATTTTATCATGGTTGAGAGCCCAGTAGCTGCTTCCTATTAAACTTGCCCTTTCAGATACCTGTCTTGGATTAATTTGTTGATTTCAAATGGAAACTCAGTCTTCTCCAGTGAAGCATGACGTTCTAGGGTAGACTCTCTGAATGACAATTACTGTGTATTCTAGCTGGTTTCAGACCATTACAAGCCTTGGGCACAGAGGAAGGCAGAGGACTTCAGTAACTGATTTTAATATCCTGTCTAATTCTAACTGTCAGTTCTGTATGTGCCAGCTGAAGGAGCCTCAGAAGGAGGAAATGCAAAGCACTCCTCACTTGCTCCTTTTAATGATACACTTTGCTGCAGAGTGGGGGCAGGGAAGGAGCAGCAGCTCCTGAAGGGAATCTGCACGGCAGGCAGCATTTGGGTTTGCAAAGTGAGTAGAGAAACAGCTACCACCTGATTTTATATGTGTTCATGTGCCCTTCAGATGCCTCTAGACAGTGACATGTTCAGCAAAGCAGGCTTCTGTACGTCAGTGCCAGGGCCTTCCCTGGATTGTTCTCCTCAGGGAAAGCCGAAGGTGTTAGAAAGGTAGGGAAATAGGCTTAACTTGCCATTCAGGCAAATGCTACAGTGTGAAGCTCCTTTGCTGTGAAGAATCTTGTGACGTACTAGCCAGCAGAATCTGGAAGGTTCTTAAGAGATGGGTAAGGCCACTGCTTTAAAAATGTGACATCTTTGAATCTAAGAGATGGGTAAGGCCACTGCTTTAAAAATGTGACATCTTTGAATCTAAGAGATGGGTAAGGCCACTGCTTTAAAAATGTGACATCTTTGAATCTAAGAGATGGGTAAGGCCACTGCTTTAAAAATGTGACATCTTTGAATCTAAGATGGTGGGACACTGCTAAAATGTTTGATGCCTTTGAAAATGTGCTCTTTATGGGTGCATGTTTAAGAACAATATCTTTTTTCCCAAGTCATGCATCTCACTGTCATACTGATAGCTTGATTTTATTTACACTGAAAAACAAAGTGTCTGTTGCAACTACACACATGCAGTACATGTAGATCTTTTTCTTCCCTTTTGGCTTTGTAAAACAGTGTCTGACTGATATAGCTGAGATTGGCCTGGAACTTGCTATGTAGCCCAAGCTGGCCTAGAACTCCTAATCTTCCTGCCTCTGCCTCCCACTTGCTAAGACTAGGCATACACTGTGTGCTCTGCCAAACTCGGACATTTCAAAAAGACCCAAATAGTTGGGCTTCTGTCTATTACTGGAGAGAATGTGTGATAGCTGACTTAGATGGAATCTTTATGTTTGATAGAATCTTTGATAAAAGACCCATCCTCATGACATGAGCCACCATACAGACTCAGCTGTGTAGCACGTAGTGTGCGGTTTATTACCCCTCAGAAGCCTGCTTACATCCTTTGTGTTAGACATCCTTGGCTGTCAGCTCTCTTTCCCCCTTTAGCACTGGAAAAACACTTTGCTGTTTGGGTGTAGAGATTTTGCAGTGAGTAAGTTTGTTTAACATTTATCTAAGTGACTCTTTTCAATCTTTTTTTTTTCTAGAAGAGATTGGTCTTAAGACAAAGTAGAAAGCTTTTATGACAGTTGTTTTATAATGGTCCTTTGCATAAAAGAAACCAATAAATTGTTGGATATAAGATTTTATTTGAAACTTGATTCAGTAATACTTAATAAAACTGGGCTTCCCAAACTGTGTGAAGATCCTTCGACTCAAGCTGACGAACAGTTTGCTGCCGTTCCTAGGGTTGCCTTGAGCAGCCATTTATGCCGTCAGCCCCGGGAGAGAACAAATGATGTTTCCGCTCGGGCAAGCTTTGTTTTATCAGGATCAGTAACCTTATCAGCAGGTGACCCAGAACTACAGCGCATGTCTCTGAATAGATAGCATATGTCACCACTCTGGGCAGACTTGCTTCATAAGCAAGATTATCTAATGAAGGCTTAATAAATAAGGAAGAGTATGTGCAGGAAAGACTGTTCTTTGTAATGATAACTTCTCCTAAGCAGGTTTTACAGCTCATCGTTCATCTCTTGCATTTACTCTCATAAAAACTAAAGGAGAAAACATACATGTAAGTGCTTCCACCAGACTCCTGTGACTTTTCGGAGTTGTCATATTTCTTTCTGAAATAGATCATTTGTATGTGAGTGTAGAATTTAGATTATCAGGTTGGTTTAAAGTTCATGAATGACAAAGCAGTAGTATCTGAGAGACAAGGGAACCTTGACTGTGAGAAGCCGTGTACACTGTGATGAGGCTGTGTGCTTTCTCCTCTAAAGTGGACAGTGCAGGTTTTCTCAGGGATGCTCCTGTTAATCCACAGCTCTTAATACTGCATAATTGAAGACTGGATGTTTCACTTGGGTTTGATTTTATGGATTTGTTTGTGGGTTGTTGTTGCTGTTGTTGTTTTGGTGTGTTGATTTTTCTGGATGGTGAGGTGAGGTTGAGACAGGATATCTCTTTGTAATTCTGGCTGTCTTAGCACTTACTGTGTGGACCACACTGGCCTTGAACTCAGAGATCTGCCTGCCTCTAGAGTGCTGGGGTCCCTCCACTCCAGGCCTTTGTTTTAGATTTTTGAGGTAGGCCCCTACTCTGTAGCCTGGGTTGGTCTGACCCCCTCCATCCCAAGCTGGTCTCAGACTAGTGACTCCTGCCTCCCAGGTCTGTGTGGATTTTAGATTTATAGTAAAGGAACAAAGAGGTGGAATCCCTTCACATGTTAATGAGTCACACTTGACCTGTACATCCTGACATTTCATATTTTTCTTTGACCTTTGATAGATCAGGCCTTGACCCAAAACTATTGGCTAAAATCCTGAATATGAGCTCCGGACGATGCTGGTCCAGTGACACTTACAACCCTGTACCTGGGGTTATGCATGGAGTCCCCTCATCTAATAACTACCAAGGTGGATTTGGAACAACACTCATGGCTAAGGTAAGGTAAATGCAGAGATTAGCTGGGAGGGAGGGAAGAAATAAGTAATAGTTTAATCTTCCCCTGCCTCTTTCTCCCCCTATAAGAGAGATCTTATACACACACACACACACACACACACACACTTTCAACAAACCTTGCTTCTATCCTAGAAGGCAAAATGTTTACAACAGTGCATCAGTTTTTCACTAAAAATTAGTGTAAATTTGGCTTTGATTAAAAAAAAAATCTTTGCCTTGATCATTTTATTTCTGGCTAAGGATGCACTGAGATTGTTCTCTGAGGCTTGGGTTTATTTATAGTATAAGCTAATAAAATTTTGTTCTTCATCATAAACTTACATTAACTTACCAACTCCTTAGAATGGGAGCAGTGGGATTTCTAAGTTGTTAATGCTCTTGTGTTAAGTATACCTAGGTTTCAAATATATCTGCCTGCTTAAGTGTGCAAAGGGATTTATGTGTAAATTAGTCATTTAAAAGGCATTTGTTTGTTTTTTGTTGTTGTTTGGTGTGTTGCCATCTCTCCTCTAGACCATACTTAGGACAACAGATCTTTAAGTCTCCTAGAACTCCCCACCCTTCGCCCCATAACAAATGTAGTAACACATTTATTTGCCCAGATGCTGAATTCCCGGTGACATTTGTCCCCTCTACTTCCCAAGTGTGTCTTGAATTCATTCAGATGCCTCCTCTTTCTCCACCAATCCCACGTGGACACCTCATTTCCATACAGCACAAGGCTTCCCCAGCTGATCCCGATGGCTCTGGGTTGCTTCTCTCATGATAATGAGCGTAGGCTACAATGTAAACCCAAGTGTCACTTCTCCTGGTACCTTCTCATCATAGCTCAGTTACTTGTAGGTTAATGTCTATCTCTGCAGCTTGTCTAACAAGGCCTTGATAATTTGGCCTTTTCTGCTCCTCTCTGCTTCAGCCATGCTGAATTCATTGTCCTTTCTCCCTTACTCCTATACCTTTCTACTTATGGTTCTCTCCATCAGGATAGTTCTTCCTTGCTGCAATTCCCTCAACCCTGGTGCCTTTACCTAACGAACATACCACCTTTTAGTTCTGTACTCAGCCAGAGCTTTAAAAAAAAGTCTCTTTTTGACCAAAAGGCTTTACCCAGCACCCAGGACTATGCCTCCTGGGCTCCCATACTGTTACTCTTGCTCCCAAACTGGCCCTCTTGAGTGTCTTTCTTCAGTAGACTGAGTCTCTGCAGGCTGCAGCTGTCATATTTATTACTGTGTATATTATGTAGAGTACTATTTGGGACTGTCTCTATGTTTCTATACCAGTCATACAGATTTCCACAGATTTGAAAAACATTTCTCTTTTTGTTTGGTTGGTTGATTTTGGGGGGGAGGGGGTTGTTGTTGTTGTTGTTGTTTTGTTTTTGTTTTTGTTTCAAGACAGGGTTTCTCTGTGTAGACCTGGCTGTCCTAGAACTCCCTCTATAGACCAGGCTGGCCTTGAACTCAGAGATCCTCCTGCCTCTCTCTCCCAAATGCTGGGATTAAAGGCAAGTGCCACCACACCTGGCTTGAAAAAACATGTAGTTCTGCCTGCACAGTAATTCTGTCTAAAAACAAAATAAATACATCTCCTGGAGAAACAGGCGTTTAGACATTGAGAAATCAAGAATTCTATTCATAGTATTTTTCTAGCTATGTGAAGGTAAAAGTGCTTAATATAGGGCCTGGGTGTGCGGCTCAGTGTGAGTGTGCTTGCCTACCATTGTACGAAGCACTTGGTTTGATCCTCAGTATCAAAGGACAGAAAACATGCATGCACACAATGTGTGTAAGAATTTTTTTTTTTTCAGATTCTATTTTTCCTTCCCTACCCACTTCTCCCTTTAGCCTAGCCCAGTTCCAAAATGAGTCTTCCACAAGTCTCAATGTGCTTCCTTCTGCCTTTGCTTTAGGATCTGGGATTGGCTCAAGACTCTGCCACCAGCACCAAGACCCCAATTCTGCTAGGAAGCCTGGCCCATCAGATATACAGGATGATGTGTTCAAAGGGCTACTCAAAGAAAGACTTCTCATCTGTGTTCCAGTATCTACGGGAGGAGGAGCCCTTCTGACTGTGCCCTGTGGACGCGGACACTGTTAGGAACCAAACTCTGTCTTGAGCTTCCTCTAGCTCACTCTAGAAGTAATGGGTCTAATCAAAGGTCGTCTGTCTGCTTTTGATTGTCTACATCACAGCAATCCCTGGGAATTTCTATCCATTTTAAATGCTGCTGCTTTCATCTGTTTAGCCAGCACACCCAATGATTTCACTAACTAGCCCAGTTGACCTTTTTGAAGTTTGAACCTTGAGCACCTTCAACAAAATTGAACACTCTGATCAGGATATTTTATTTACTCCACTTTGCAAATAAAACCAAATGTTTTGTCAACATGATGGTAAAAAGGAAAGAAATCAGTTACAAAGACAACTTAGAGGGAAATTTGTCCTGTTAACCACATACTATTTTATTCCTTCATTCTGGGTTATTGACTTACTGTCCAGGGCTTGATAGGTAAGACAGCTTGTTGGCCCTTGTTACAGTATCTTAGTGTACCATCCTGTTACAGCTTCCACACTCAGCTGACTTGCTTCAGTATTTTTGCTTCCTGTATATTCTTACTACATGTTTTTGACTCCAGAAAAATGATACCTTTAGACTGTTTCAGAGCCAATGATGATATTTCCTTTAGATAATTATTACATTATTCTAACTATAGTCATATTATTTTGGATTTAAATAAATTTCTATCCTGAAAACATTTTTTGGAGCTTTTTGTTTTATCTCTTAAGGTTGTTGTTTGTTTGTTTGTTTGTTTGTTTTTTACAAGCAAATGGGGGAAAGGTGAAAAGAACAAAGGAGGGAAGGTCAAAGGGTACAGAGCTTAGAGCCCGCCATTGTCAGGCCGCAGCTTGCTTCCCTCTGAAGACTTGGTGGCTGTCTGCCTGAGTGTTAGGCGGTGAGTGCTCTAGCCGTCACCATGGAGGGTAACGGGCCTCAGTGTGGAGCACAGTGCCCATTTCTCAGCCCTTCAGTGCTTTGCTGCTGAGAAGACAGGATGGACCTGGCAGGGAATGTGGATAGAAAGGTTACTCAGTGCCAGGATGGGAAAGACTAGATATATTTCTAAGATTGCAGATATGGATGGAGTGAGAGAAAGAGGTGATGGGAGAGAAGACATTGCGAAGTGACTTGAGCAGTTGGGAGGACAGTCTGCCAGTGGCCTCCATGGAACATGGCGTGGAATTTTAGTAACCTGGTTTTTAACATGAATGATAAATGTTAATGCAGGGTGAACTTCATCTAGTGTGACCTTGGGCAATTCAGAAGCTGTCACACCTCGTGTAGCCAAATACAAAATGCTTAATTAAAAGTAGAAGACAATGAATTAAGGACAGTGGCAAGAGTGAAGGTGAGCATGTGGCGATGATGAAAGTCAAACCCTGCAGCTGGGAGTGTCGGGTGGACGCAGTCAGTGCTTGAAACAGTTAGCACTGTTCTGTTCCCTAATGGGAATTCGTGTGCACAGAACAGTCTCTCGGCGCTGCTCCTGCCACCGGCATCCACAGTAGCAAAGGGGGAGAAACCCCTCGATTGGTGAACAAGGCCTGGGAGTTGCGTGAAAATTGTTTTGAAGTAACAGTTTAAAAAGCTACTGACAGTGACATGGTATAGGAACTGCGAATTAGCCACGTGGATTTGGCACATTAGAAGTCATTAGTGACATTTTGAGGAACCATGGAAGCGAGCTGAGTAAATGCACTGGTGTAAGCACATGAGAGATTATCTACTCCATTGAGAAGGAACAGAGTGCTGGAACATGCCACAGCACGACGAGCCTCCACAGTGGGCCAGCCAGAAGGCGGGGTGCAAAGAAACGGCCACGTTTTGTGTGATTCCACGAATATGAAATGGCAGAAAAGCAAGTCCATAGAGATTTGTGGTAGATTAGTGGTTGTCAAGGATTGAGGAGAGAACTGAGGAGGTATGACTAAGGCAGTGCTGTGTGTATGAGTGTGTGCGTTTGATAATTGGTTCTCAAGTGGAACAGTGCTCCCCTACCCCAGTAGGACATAAGGTAACATCTGGAGATGCTTCTGGTTGTCATGCTCCTAGAGTTGAGTGGACAGAGCCCAAAGAAGCTGCTGAGCATCCTGCGATACAGGACAGTGGTACCCAGGATACACAGAAAGCGGGATTCAGAGAACCTTGCTCTAGGGGCCACAAGGTCACATACCAAAGCCTAGATACAAGTCCCCACCTTTCCTAACAGCCCTGGTTTTTCTGGCCCTCGTCCCATCCAAATCTCAGAACTCCTCACTCCTATGAACCCTACGGCTGATTCTAAATCCCTGCTGCCAGTTGCAGACTCTTAGCAGACCCCAGTGTCTTCATAATCGCTTTTGTTTGTAAACCTCTTTTACTGCTATAGAATTTTCATAAAGTATAAAGCTCTCCTTTTGCACACTTTTTCTAAAAGTCCCTTTTAGGAAAGGCAGGCTTACACAGCCACCGCCACAGTCCTGGTTTAGAACACTCCCACCCTCTGCTAAAGCCTCTTAGGTCCAGTCCTCTCTTTCCCTGGCGCCACTGGCAGCCACTAATCTGCCTCTACAGTCCCAGCTGCTTCTTGGCCGCTGGTCTGGTTCTTCCTCCATTCCTTTTTCACACTGTTTCAAGAGAGATGGAAGTCTAGCACAGGTCAAGTGGGATGCTACGGGCAGAGCTCCGGTTATATCCCAGTCCCTGGTGCTCTCTGGCTTCTGGTTTCCTCCCTCCGGCTTCTGGTTTCCTCTTGTAGCACTGCTTCACTAAGAACTTGCCATTTCTCAAATCCTCCATGCTTCTCACACTTTAGTTAATAGTTAGCACCTTTCTACAAGTCATCCCCCACCCACCCACCCCTGTCCCACCTCCCCAATGCCTTTCCCTCCCCTCCTCGATGACTGGCTCCCATGCCAATATTTTTAAATAGCTTTCTTTAAATAGATACTTAAAGCCATCATTTCCCCAGCATAGCTTCTTGTTACCCTCTGTGTCAGGGGAACTACCTTTTACATTCTGTTTGCTTCCTTGGTTGCCTTTCATACGGCGGTGGTAGCTCCCTGAAGGGAGAGACTGTCCTCTCAGCTTTGAGTATCCGTGAGCATCAATGCAGAGCTTAGGGGAGTGCTGGAATATATGAATGATGAGAAACTGTGGGCGTTGCATTTATGTTAAGTAAACCACTGACCGGACAAACCGTTTTTCTTAAAGACTTTTTCTTAGTGCCAAGTTTATTTTTTAGTAAAGATTACATTCATTACATCTCCCCCTACCCCCAAATCACAGGATTCAGAGCTTTCATAAAGTTTTTGTTAACTTTGACCTTTGTAAAAACTGAATTAAGCTTTCACAGTGAAAGGTGTGCGGTCATTGATCCGCATGTACAGTAAGGCAGCTAACCTCAGGCTAGCACAGGTTACTCACTAAGGGTCTCTAAAGGGTTGTGTCTGAGGGACTCTGTCCTACCAATGTGTTAACATGGAAGCCAACATAGATGGCAGTGAACACACTGCAGACAGGCCTCCTCCTCGGCTGTTCTCACTACGTATGCTGTTGTCTTGACTTGCTTTCAAAGTAGTCAGAAGTATAGGATCTGTCCGCACTGCAAGGAGAGGTGAATCAGGCAGCCTTATCCATGCCTATAAATTTGACTCCGGCTACTGTCAGGCTGCCTGTGCTCAGGAAAACAGCCAGTTGCTGCTGCCTCCACTGCAGAAACTGCACCCTGGAGCGTTCTCCAATGGCTAGCCCACCAGTGGGGAGTCATCAACCTGAGTAGGGTTTTTAGGCCTCTTTCAGTTCAATTGAAGAAAGAGCTTAAGGACAACATAGGGATTTGTAACGTTCCATGCAAGGTGTCAGACCCATAAACTAGCTTGTCTGTCGTACTGGATGCACACGGAATTGTCTTTTGTTGGCAGCAGACAGATTGAAGATGACCTTTTACTATGTAATTATATTCATCATTTAATAATTCAAGAATGCCTAAAAGGGAAAAAGACCTCTTTAAACTGAAATTAGAGTCTTTGAAGATGTTCATAGGAAAGTGTAACAAAACAGAAGCCCTTTGCAGCAGCCTGCCGGGAGGGCTTTAGAATGCTTGAGATACAAGAACCTGGACCAGAGGACCCCAGACCTCTGGCCTGGTCCCAGGTCCCTGCTGAGCTGTGTAGTATTAGGATGATATATTTCTCTCTTTTTCCAGGGAACTACTGCGCTGCTTGCTGAGGTTTATTTTAGCTCTAAAACTCTGATTCCTCTTACTTAAGAATTTAAGAAAACATGAGGCATGTTTTCTTGACAGTTTTTGGACTCCCTCTTGTTACATATTATTTATTACTCATATAGCCATCTCATTTATTAGAAGTTTTTTTATAGCCAGGAATAGATTCACAGATCAATACATTTTTATTAATGATACTCTGTCACGCCTGGTCCAGAGATAGCAAGAGAGCTCATCTAGAATGAGCCACTTGAATAGACGTGACATGCGCGCTTAGCTCCGAGCTGCACTCTGTAGAGTAATGACATTGGCAGAGGCGAGGCTGTGCAGACCTTCCTCACAGACAGACTCATAAAACCAAAGGGCAGCTTTGGGGCCTGTTTCTCAGCCTTGGCTACATATGCAAATCCTGTGACTTTTTGAGTATAGCATTTTTATCTTCAAAAGGACAAAATTTGGCATTTGCCACGGTTATTAAAAATGATAAATGCCTAAAAGACTTTAGCATTTGGGCTGTTGGAGATTAGAACAAATATTGTTTCAGTAGGAAACAGTATTTCAGAGAGGAAACCTTAAAATTAAAATTGTCAAATCAGGAAATTTAAAAAAAAAAAAAAACTTTCACTAGCCAGATGAAATTGGACATAATTGTTGCTCATCCTCCTTGTAAAAAATGAACAGTCTGGGTGTGTATGGGTGTGTATGCATGTGTGTGTGTGTGTGTGTGTGTGTGTGTGTGTGAAAGACATTTTCTAACTTTGTTAGTGATAGCCTTATACCCTGAAACAGTTAATGCCCATCACCGTGACGCCTGCAGCCCCCACCTCTGGCCCCACAGAGCAGAGGATACAAACTCACCGCTCTCTAATATTTGTCTTATGCCTCTCAAAGTTCAGTGCGTCCCATTGATGGGTAGAATCTGAAGCTTTCTTGGGTAATTTTAGACTATTTGACTATCTGGAGGTTTCCCGTTAGAGTTCCAATCTCAGAGATGCTATGGAGCGAATGTACCTTTCATCTTGCGGCTCCCTGTCTCTGTCTCCCCCTAATGACCCTAACCCTGACCCGAGGCCTGCTCTCTATAAGTGCCAAACATGATTCATTCTCCTTGCTTGGTTTAGTTTAGTTCCTTTAATGAGCCAAGAAGACCAGGGAGACCCAATGGCTTATTTGTGCTAATGAAAGCGCGTTCTGCTAAGTTAACTCCTAACCTATTTATTCTGGCTTTTATTTTCACCAAGAGTTGACCAGTCTTGGAGGAGAAAAGTCCATATTCTAGACAAAAACATGAAAACAGCGCAGGTAAACAGGAACATGGCCAGTAAGATGGAATAGTGGGAGGGAGGCATGTGTGCCAGGCATGACTGTCCCAGCCATTTCCCTCTAGTGGTTTCCAAGAATCATCCCTTCTCCAGATTGATGCTTGTTTGTAACTTGGGATCTGAATGTCTGATCTCTTCTACTTAAAGAATATGGTTTCATAGCCTGTCTGGGGAAAGCAGAAATGTTTTTTCCTTTCCTCTCCTCTCCTCTCCTCTCCTCTCCTCTCCTCTCCTCTCCTCTCCTCTCCTCTCCTTTCCTTTCCTTTCCTTTTTGTCTTTAAAGCTTGGGTTTAATTTAAACTCAATCTGAGTCCCCCCCCACACACACACAGTGACATAACTGGGCCATCAAGGACATTTAGAAGGTGACAGCAGGAAGAGACTCTTACAGAGCCGGTTTACGGTGGGCTTGGGTTTGCTCTCCCCGTTGTGGGGTATGCTGCTTTCAGCCCAGTTCAATTTGGATTGGTGCAAATCTGTCCATGGGCTCTGATAAATGTGTCTTTATCCTCATGAATTTATGCTTGCTTCCCTGTCAAAAAGGGAACCATTAAAAACTGATAGTTTCTGAACAGTGGTGTGATCCCTGATGATGGCCTTCCCTGGCTGTCCCATTTCCATCTAGTGACATTAAACGCTGCCCCTTCGGAGGCTGGGTCCCCTGCATTGCATCTGCTCGAAGCAGTTTCATCCATTTCCTTATATAGGTCAGTGACACCCTGGAGCTTGTATACCTGTGTCACCACAAATCTTAAAAGATGCAATTTTCTTGGCAGCTTCATCCTCCTAAGATGAATTGGAGGGTGTGTATGAAGGACATGGTTCTAATAATCTCAGTGCTGGGGTGGTGGGAGGTGGAAGCCTGTGTGTTCACAGGAGAAAGCTGTTGCCAGAAGACCATGAAAGATGGACCCATGGAGTGCCAGTAGTCCAGAGATAGAATTGTGTCTCCTCTGGCCCTCTGACTGGTCTCTGTCTGAAAGTACCAGCTTCTGCTTCCTGAACTTTCCCTTTCACATCCCTACCTTGTCTACAGTACAGCTTCCCATTCTAACTCTCAGGGAGAAACAAAGTCACAACTTCAACGAAGATTCTTCCCAAGTCAAGCAAAAGCATTATCAAACTCTAGCCCATCAGTTTGGGGGTCTTTTCTTCTGATAGCTCTGTTGTGCCAGATGGTTTCCTTTATTTAAAAAAAAAAATTGTAAGTGAATTCTGCATGGTCAGGTATTGCCATCTTTGTGGAGAATTTCCTTTGCCTAATGTCCTATCTGATGGGCCATTCTGTTTGTTGTATGCTACATAATCGCCACAAATGCATACTGTGGTCCATAAAACTGCCACACTGCTTTCAGAAACTAGTAATTCACAAAGTAAACCTGAGACAGTGCTGTTAATAAACACAAATTGCAAACAAGCCGGTGGTGAGGGGAACAACGCACTCATTCAGGAGTAATAAAGCCTTTGATCTTACTTTGAAGAAAGAGTCTATGTTTAAACTGCCCATTCAGGGACAGCCAGATGCCCATAAAGGGCCCTGCTTTGCTTTGATAGAGAATCACTAAGGCCTGTCTAGCAGGTCTGGTTTGTACACAGATTAGTTAAGGGCTCATCAGGACTGATTTGCATAGCGTTCAGTGAGCCCCAGTCACTTTTTCAACCTTAAGGACCAATGTCAGTTTCAGATTGCTTACCATTTATTTTATTTTATTTTATTTATTTATTTATTTCTAGCTAGAAATGTTAGATAATTACCTTGTGGCAGAGGAAAGGATATGTATATGAAATAAAGCCCCTGTCCCCAGCCAGTAGCAAAATGATGACAGAAGACCCACCTGGCTCTCTAAAGGGCAAGGAAAAATGAGGATAACAAGGGTTACCTGGTTACAAACAAGGGCTTTCTACAATTTCCATTGTTTGAGAAGGAAAGGGGGATTAATCTGAACTTCAGTGGAAAAGCCAAGTGGACTGCAGAGCCAGTCCACAAATATTTATACACAAATGCTTGTCGTGCTGTGCTTGGGAGGCTGGTGATCCTGTGGTGCTGTGTGCAGACAAACCTCTGCCCTCTCCTGTGTGCCATCCAGACCTGCACGGTGAAACGTGGGCTGTCGGAAGAGGGAAGCTGACCCATTTAAACACAGGTTCTGAAGCCTCTGTCCAGTGGCAGTGTCTTGCTTGAGGGGGCAAGGCCTGTATCTCCAGAACATATCATACTGTTTACCTCACCACCTGTCTTAGTCAGGGTTTCTATTCCTGCACAAAACATCATGACCAAGAAGCAAATTGGGGAGGAAAGGGTTTATTCAGCTTATACTTCCACATTGCTGTTTATCACCAAAGGATGTCAGGACTGGAACTCAAGCAGGTCAGAAAGCAGGAGCTGATGCAGAAGCCATGGAGGGATGTTCTTTACTGGATGGCTTCCCCTGGCTTGCTCAGCCTGCTTTGCTTTGTTTTGTTTTGTTTTTAATATTTATTTATTTATTTATATGAGTACCGCTTTTTTTTTCTTTCCGAGACAGGGTTTCTGTGTATAGTTCTGGCTGTCCTGGAACTCATTTTGTAGACCAGGCTGGCCTCGAACTCAGAAATCTGCCTGCCTCTGCCTCCCAAGTGCTGGGATTAAAGGTGTGCGCCACCACTGCCTGGCTTCAGCTTGTTTTCTTATAGAATCCAAAACTACCAGCCCAGGGATGGCACCATTCACAATGAGCCTTCACCACCACCCCTTCCCCCGCCCTTGATTGGTAATTGAGAAAATGCCTTACAGTTGGATCTCATGGAGGCATTTCCCCACTGAAGCTCATTTCTCTGTGATAACTCCAGCCTGTGTCAAGTTGACACACAAAACCAGCCAGTACACTGTTCATTTGTCTTTGTTTTTGAGGCAGGGTCTGCTATGTAGCCCAGGTGTTAATACCAAATCGTCCCACATCATCTTGACCAAATTCATTAAAGCAAGCTTCTCTATTTATGTACACATTCTATCTTTCTCTAAATGTGGGAATCAAGAGGTCAGCATTAGAGTGAAGAAGACAAGGATTTTATAGCTTAGGGGCAGGTGAGTTCCAAATGGTGGATTTGGTGGGCAGAGTAGGTGGGTTTACAGGAATGAACCATAGGATAGCAAGTTAGTCATAACGACCTCCTGGGAGAAAGGCATAATTGCAAGGTGGGTCATAAAAAGGTAGTCGTAACAAGGTGGTCATGACAAACTTTTGAAACAAAGGTAGGGGTTGCAAGATGGTTATAACGTTTTGAAAAAGAGGCATGTTTGCTGTTTCCTGGAACAGGCAGCACAGAACCATTTGTAGTTAAGGTTACAAGTGGAGCATAGCTCAATCCTTGAGAAACAGACGTTTAATCATGAACAGGAATGAACCTAGTTTGTCTTTATTATAAGATGGCTTTCAAGACTAAAATGGAGGTAGGCTGGCTCAATACAGACTAGCCTTGAATTTAAAACTCTTTCTGCCTCTACCTGTACTGGGATTACAGGTGTGTGCTACCTACCACACCTGCTTTAGTCTTGATTGTTATAATAATTGGTAATTTCCCCATTGGTAACTAGGAAAAAAAAATCTCCCTTGGAGTTGTGAACTTAAAAAAAAAAACAAAAACAAACAAACAAAAAAAACCTTTGCTTATTCTGACCACTGGGCAGATCACAAATACAGGAACTAAAGAGAGACAGAAGGTGGCTATAGCCAAGCTGATGTCTACATGAAGCAGCTGACCCACAGTGCAGTGTAATGCAGTCCTGGGAAGTAGCTGACCCACAGTGCAGTGTAATGCAGTCCTGGGAAGTAGCTGACCCACACAGTGCAGTGTAATGCAGTCCTGGTATCTTTGAGACAGAAGGTGGCTATAGCCAAGCTGATCTCTACATGAAGTAGCTGACCCACACAGTGCAGTGTAATGCAGTCCTGGTATCTTTGGCCTGGACTGTCTTGTCTTGCTGATGTGAGGTGCTTTTAAGCACCCTAAACACTGAAGTTGCAAACTTAAATTCACTTAGACTAATAACCAGTGGCTTTTGTGTCCTGCCATGTTTAGGTAAGGTCTCAGCCATTCCTCGATTCCCGGAAGAGAGATCCAATCAGCTCACTATGTAAATGTCACCTGGGATACATTCCACACACTGGAGAAAATAGCACAGGTCTGGGATGTGTTAGAAGACAGGCTGGGGACTGTTCCACAGCCGCAGGAGCAGTACTCCATGCCCTGTCCAGGTAACTCAGATGAACGGGAGGTAAAGGGCAGCTGTGCCTTCTGCTTCTCCAGGTGGGCTTCATTAGGCCACGGAGGAAGAGAAGGCCTCGTTGGTTGCCTGTCTGTGAAGACTGGCAAAGACAGTTCTATCAATAGTAACATTGACTTGAGATCCAGTAATCATCGGAACCCACCCCCAGGAAAAATGGGTCATGGGAATCCTCTGATCCTCAGGAGAACGAGGACGAGGCCCTGGGCTGGGGTGAAGCTTTACAGTTTGTATGGTGAGCCTTCTCTAACACTAGCTCTTCTTGGTGGAGAGGGTTTCTGTTCTTCATCTTTCTCATATTCTTTCTGCTTGCTCAAGTAGGCCTATTCCTGCTTTTTTTTTTTAAACAGGTAACCATGCCCCACCCCCACCCTAACCCACTCCCCTCCGATTTCCTGGGGTGAGCCCTCTAGGAGAGTACTTCTAAGAAAGCTCTAACCTCCCTTCTCAGGGATCCCAACAATGGCAGCACCTGCATCTTCACCATAGGCTGTCAGGAGGCAGAGCAGTTACAAGCTCCAATAGGGCAGGGACAATGCCCTTGTCACTCAAGTCTCACAAGTACGTCATATAATGCCTGGTGCATAGAGCATCTCCAATTTTTATTAGTAATTTTTTGGCACTCTTACTTTTCTCCCTCCCTCCCTCCCTCCCTCCCTCCATCCATCCATCCATTTATTTATTTATTTATTATTTTTTGGGGGGCGGGGGGGGGGAGCCAGAGCCAAAGTGGCCATGCATTAGTGGCTCTAGAGAAGAAGTGGCCAGAGGGAAAGGGAACTGTGACAAGGCAGCTTAACCCTGGATGTGAGGCTTATCAGCTCTAAGGAAGCTTTCCCCCAGTGTTTATTTACCCCTTTAGATAGAAGTTAGGTTGCTGTTCTTCAAGGCCATCAGGATAATTCCCTCCAAATACCCACTGACTGGACACGGCTGCTAGCATGTTCTCTGAGCTATAATGAGTATTTGGTAAGTGTGCATGCTGTCAGTGTGACTGCATCTAAATGCTGGCAGGTGGACTGTGCCTAGTGTCACAGCCTGGTATGTTGCTATGCTGGCCCAGCCCAAGCACAGATTATCGCAGTGACTGGACAAGGAGGCTTTCTTTCATCTTGTCTTCTGAAGTTAATATATATGAATGGTTATGATGGACTAGATCAGCCATTCTCAACCTGTGGGTCATGACTTCTCTAGGGGATCAAATGACCCTTTCACAGGGTTAATCTAGGACCATTGGAAAGTACAGATATTTACATTATGATTCATAACAGTAGCAAAATTACAGTTATGAAGTAGCCATGAAATAATTTTATGGCTGGGAATCACCACAACATGAGGAAGTGTGTTAAAGGGTCACAGCATGAGGAAGGTTGAGAACCATTGAGCTAAGTGTCAGAGAGGCAGCTGGATAGGAAGAAGAGCCTGGTTAAAAAGTTATCCAGTTTTTAAGATGGCCAGCTTCTTCCTTCGGATGTCTCCTGCCTTTTAATTAGTTCATTGTCAAAGAAAATGAGTCCATTCAAAGCTCTCTAGACTGTACCATTTCTAGACTCTATCAGCTGTATAAAAGCACCCAAGGGCAGGGGTGTCACAGTCCCCTCCATAGACATGGGAAAAGCCTTGACGAAATCCAATACCCCCCTCCACAATAAAAGTTTTGAAGAAACTTTGAATAGAAAGAATATATCCCAACACAATGAAAGCTATATATGACAGACCTGTATCCCACATTCTACTAAATATGGAGAAACAGAGCAGAGGTGATGGCAGGATGTGACCCATAGGACGCTTGGAAGGATGTATGCGTTGCACAGCACAGTGTCTGCCATAATGAATGCTCTGGGAGAGAAGGACATTCTTATTCTGACTTGCCGTTAACCAGGGTGTGGTGAAGCTTGCTTTCCCCCCGAAGTGTGATATGCCCATACGCACCAGAGTGAAGGGAGAGTAAAATATGACCCTCTAAGCTTGGGTCCCAAGTAGTTGCTAAAGTAATTTACAGTTCAGAAAGCTGTGATCAACCTACTTGAGGCACTAAAGAGTATGGGGAGGGGGAAGACTCCTAATTTATCACAGGCAATAAATAATAGCGAGTTACACTACACTAAGAAAGCCACTGCCAGAGAGATTAACTTAGAAGATACTATTGACACGAAGCATTTGTTATTACTTCTCCCAGAGGATGACAGCAGGTGAGTTTGGCTTTAGAGCTTTGGTTTTTTATATGATATATGATACTTTGTACTTCTTCCGGTCAGACCTAGGGTTGATCCTACTGTGTGTAAGAGTGTGCCTTTTGTCTTTCCTTCCCTACCTCAATGTTACCTCTGCCCGACAGGGGTTCAAGGACTCTTCCGAGGGTGTGCAGTTAGAATGGGGAAATATGTGCAAGGAAAATGATGTTAGCACCACCCTCGTCCATGAGTCAGCCTCCTCATTTTCACAGCACCAGGGACTTGGGGGTGGGGGTGGGTCAGACACAATGGGAAGCAGCTCGCTGGAAACTGCTTACCAGGAAGCCCGCTGCTGAGTCAGGATGGTTGCCAGGTTTTTCATCATTCCACCAGGCAGTTAGTGAAATCTTAGAGCTATAGAAATTAGCCAAAACCAAACTGTTGTGGGGGGGGGGCAGTGTTACCATATATTTTTTAATGCCTTGGTTGATATGGTCCCCTGACGATATAGTTACTAAACCCTAAGAGTTCTGCTCAAGGGAAAAGTAATGAGAAGGGAAGGGGAAGGGAGGGGAGGAGAGGACAGGAGAGGACAGGAGAGGACAGGAGAGGAGAAGAGAGGGGGGAAGGAAGGGAGGAAAGAAAAAAAATCACCTTAAGATGCTACAGACTCTTTTTTTTCCAATTTTTTATTAGATGTTTTCTTAATTTACATTTCAAATGCTATCCCGAAAGTTCCCTCCCCCCTCCCCCCACCCTGCTCCCCTGCCCACCCACTCCCACTATACTCCGGGGTGGCCAGAGCGAGTGGGGCTGGCCGGAGCGAGCAGGGCCGGCCAGAGAGAGCAGGGTTGACTGGAACAAGGGGGAAAAAAAAAGATGCTACAGACTTCTTAAGCTTCAGGAACCTGATCAGGTGGCTCTGACCCTCCTAGATGCCATGGGAAGGGAACAACAGCTTGACAACATCTTCGCTACATTCTTTTCCCACAGATTGTTACTTTGTTCTCCTTGGCTGGGGTTGGCTGGGGGTTTTGTTAGTTGGCTCTTTCCAGCTGAACATCAGCACTGCTATGTGTCACCAAACCTCTCGCTCTTGAGTCTGGAGGCAAGTGGCCTGGAGCATGCTGGTTCCGAGTCTAATACAGCTCACTCCCCAGATGGTCCCTTCATGGTGGGCTCTAAGAACAGCCAGCTTCTGATAACAGTCAGCTAGTGCTGTGTGTAGACCAGCCTTTAGGGAGTTGGCAGGTTTGTGTTTGGAGGGATGGGCTTTAGTGGTGAAGGGAACCGAAAAAAACTCAGAGACCTAAGAATGCAGAGACTTGCTGATGGCTTCCCAAGGACCTGGACAGGATTCACAAAGTAGGTATCTCTAGGGACGGGTTGTCTTCTGTCCCCGTCTTTTCTCCCTGCTTTACTCTGCTCCTATCTTAGCAACTTTTTATTGCTGTGATAAAGGAAGAAAAGGTTTATTTGGGTTACAGGTTGCAGTCTATCACCAGAAGCCATAATAGGAACTCAAGGCCGGAACCTGAAGGCAGGAACTGAAGCAGAGACCTTGGACAAACACTGCTTACTAGCTAACTCCCCACGGCTTGCCTCTTTCTTAGACAACTCAATGCCACCTTCCCATGTGTGGCATTGCCCACAGCATGCTGGATCTTCATACATTAATCATAAATCAAGAAAATGTTCCCATAGATTTGCTTATAGGCCAGTCTGATGGAGGTGATTTCTCAGATGATGGTGCCTCTGCCCAGGTGACTCTAGCTTGTGTCAAGGTGACAAAAACAAACGCATGCACTCCCCTGGATGTCCCTCAGGGCTTCTGTTGCCCCATCTCCATCTGTGGCTGTGGCTTCCAGGTGGCCCATCACGGCCCTTCCCACCACTTTCTCCATCATCACCTTCTTCTGGTTTCGGCTCACATCGATGCCTGCTTTCCTCTCTGTTCTCTGATCTGGGATCTGGGCTGCACAATCCACATGCCCCCATTCCTCCACGGGGCCAGCTTGTATGACTCGGATTTGCAAATGAGCTGCATGATGAGCATCATCCATCAAGAAGGACGTGGAAGAAAGACCCCAAGAGGAAGACAAGCACCCATAAATCTAAGCACAGTTTACAAGGATCACAGGTGGAAGGAACCCCAAGCACCACTTGAAAGAGAGCTCTTGCCTGGTTCTAAAGTTTGAGCCAAGGACGTTGAGAGGTTTGTAAACATGCTTACTGCCAGATCCATCCTAGGGTAGGGAAGGGAGCAAGGCGAATAGAATATTGTCGTTGCTCTTATTATTGCTACCAATAATATTTATTTTGAAATAGTGTTTTGCTTCATAGCCCAGGATAGACTTGAACTCACATTCCTCCTGCCTGCCTCAGCTTCCCCAGGGCTTGGATAACAAGCACGTGATTATCATGCCCAGCCTCTGGATAGCCAGTCAGTTTTAGGAATTTATATGACACGAGTGTACCTGTGTAGGAACCTCTGGAGAGAAAAATCTAACTGGTAGAAACTGTCTGTGTTACTATCTAGAAGACACTGGACATCTGTTATAACTCCCAAAAGGACTGTGTAACAAAGCTGAATTTATGAAGCTTGGGAGATGTTGTTTAAAAGTTGTTATTGAGGGCCAGCTCAATGACTCAATGGGTAAGGGTGCTTGAGCCAACCAAGTGTGACAACCTGAGTTTGATCCCCTAGACCCCACCTGGCAGAATGCGAGAACTAACTTCTGCAAGTTGTGCTTGACACGGGTGTATGCATGCATGCTTGCACACACGCACACACACATGCACACACATGTGTTAAAAAAAACTACTGATAGATATGAAACTATTAAGAATTCCAAGGATTTTAACATGTCTAGAAAATTATAAAGCCCAGGGTGGATACATCAGTTATCAGGGATATAATAACATGGCAACCTGAGCCTGGCTTTCCAGGTCCTTCCTATAGCTTGATTTATGACTGAAACTGAGCTGAGCACAGTTTCCAGCATTTCTCCCTGGTTCCTTGTTTCCTCCTACCCTTTCCCTCATGACACTCTGGCCTATGCTATAGAGGGTGGATTATCAGCCTGGCACCAGCACTCACAGGCTACCCATGGCTGCACCCACTCTACCCTAATTTCTCTTTCTGCATAGCTTCCTTCTTTCTTTCCTTCCTTCCTCCCTCCCTCCCCCTTCCCTCTCTTCCTTCCTTCCTTCCTTCCTTTCTTCCTTCCTTCCTTCCTTCCTTCCTTCCTTCCTTCCTTCCTTCCTTCCTTCCTCCTTCCTTCCTGACTTCCTTTCCGATCTGCTCAGGCTTTTCCATCCCATCCAGGATCTCCTCCAGTCTCCATCTGCCAAAGCCTCCCCCAGTCCAGTCACATCTCTGATTTCCACAGAAGTGGCTGGAGCCTGGTAATGATCCTTGTGTGCCTGTGGCACTTATACTATTTCTGTCTTTCTGCCCCACGACGCCATCCGTCCATCCGTCCATCCATCCATCCATCCATCCATCCATCCATCCATCCATCCATCCATCCATCCGTCTGTCCGTCCGTCCATCCATCACTAGGTCGGAGTCACTTGAGATAGAAAATGGCAGCAAAGCGGAGGGTGAAGCAAGGCAACCCAGACCTCTAGTCCAGTCCACATGCACAATGGGCCAAAGTCACATGCTTCTCTTGGACTCAGTTTCTAGATCTATACCATGAGAAAGGAATCTTAGAGACCCCAGGGGCTTGTGAGGAGGTTCAAGGAGGTCCATCGATGTAAAGGGCTCCATGACCCAGTGGCTGTTCTGATGATTGCTGTCAGTGCTTGATGGAAGGTCACTGGACAGGATAGGGCTGGAGGCTCCAGACTCAGCCAACTGTATTAACGTCCCCATCCATCGAGGAGGCTTTTTAAAATAAGAGCAGCTAATGATCAGGAACATGACCGGGTTTTACTTCCACACATCTTGCTTCTCCTAAGCCTCTTTCTGAAGGAAATGCTAATGAGCAGTGAAATGGCCAAAAGGTGATCAGCAGGGGTGGGGGGGTGAGGGGGGGTGGGGGGGGGATAGGTGGAAGCAGCTTGGCCAGTTCTAACTAGGCAGTCAGCTCTGGAAGAAGAGGCCTACCAGGCAGGCAGGGAGCCCCACTTGGCACCAGAAAGAAGTGAGAGTTTTTGAAGGGGCTGCAGCCTTGTATCTGGCTCTAGAGATGCTTCAGAAAGAAGCTTCTAGCCCACAACCTTGTCCACCCCAGTTTAGATCCGTGCACCTCACTGACCCTCCTCACAAGCCCTCATGAGGAGGGTCTCCTGTTTTATTTCATAGATCTAGACATGGAATCGGTCTGAGAGAGGCAAGTACTTGTGAGAAGGAGTGGATGCAGACTCTTGCAAACCTTCCTACACCCAACTGTGTGCTGCCTGGTGAGCCCAGGGAGCGCGAGCAAGGTGTCATTTGCCAGGGATCCTTCCCAGGGGCTGAGAGATCAATGTTTCTCAAGCCTGGCGGCACTGGAGAAGCACCTGCTGCTGTCCTTAAAAGTTTGTTGTGTGATATTTAAAAGATCTGCTTCTCAGTACTTAGAGCCACGGAGTTTGCAAATAAGAGTGTATCGAATTAATATAGGCCTAATAAAAGGTTCCGTACTAGCTGAAACGACAGTCTGAAATCCTGGCTGCATCTGTCTTTACTTTGCTGTGGTTCCATTCATGGGGGGAAAAAAATCGGAGAGTCCCCTGTGGGAGGAAAGGATGCTTGCTTAAGGAGGGCATCGAGAGGGGCAGAGGTGTTTATGAAATGCTCTTAAGAAGCCATGAGCTGAGCTCGGTGCCAACAAAGTTTCAGCTGACTCTAACTGCCATGTCATCACCCGGGGCAGTGGAGAGCTGTGGCCACACACTGGAAGTTCAGGAGGAAAAGGATTTTAAGTATCAAAAGAAAAATGTTCTATTAAAATGTAACATTATGTTGATTTAAGTTAGGGTATTTGTAATACAGAATTTAAAGAAAAATTGAGATCTTGATGTTTACCCAAGTATCAAGTAGGAAGATGTAGTCATAAACTTTCAAGTGGGAGAGGGGAAAAAAAAGTGTGTGCTTAGAAGTTTGTACAAGGGGCTGGTGAGATGGCTCAGCGGGTAAGAGCACCCGACTCCTTTTCCAAAGGTGATGAGTTCAAATCCCAGCAACCACATGGTGGCTTACAACCACCCGTAATGACATCTGACGCCTTCCTCTGGTGCTTATGAAGTCAGCTACAGCGTACTTATGAAGAATAATAAGAAAACGAATCCTTGGACTGGAGAGACCAACCGGAGCGAGCTGAGCTGTCCGGAGCGAGTGGGGCTGGCCAGAGCGAGTGGAGCCGAACAGGGATGGCTGGAACGAGCCAGGACAGCTGGAGCAAGCAGGGCCGGAGCGAGCTGGGCCGAACGAGGATGGCCGGAGCGAGCAGGACGAGGATGGCCAGAGCGAGCAGGGTCAACCAGAGCGAGCGAGGTCAACTGGAGCAAGCGGAGCCGATCGGAGCGAGCGGGGCCAACTGGAGCAAGCAGAGCCAGCCGGAGCAAGCGGGGTCGAGCGGGGTCTAGCGGAGCGAGCGGGGTTGACCGGAACAAGGGAAAAAAAAAGTTTGTACAAATGTCCAAACAGCCTTGTCCAAGGCTGTACAAATTTACTGTTGTCTCACAGGGGCTCTTGATTCTGAAATTGATGTTGTGCTTAGAGCACGTGAATGGGGATCAAAGTCATGTAGGAAAGTGTAATTCACCCAAAAGGCACTGGTTCCTGAGAGACCCTGGCAGTGTGGGATGCGAGGCAGAACTTAACTTCTAGGACCGAAAAGCCAGAGCAAGACGTTTAGATGCAATGGTGCTGAGCTTCAGTGAGCATGTGCAGGGTCTGGAAGATGCCTGCCAGATCCCACTATGAGCATTTCCATTCAAGAGGTCTGAGCAGAAGCTGAGAACTTGTTTCTAACTCTCGGATGGAGGAAACACTGCGGGTCTGGCTCCCACACGACTCTAAGGAAAGGAGCAGGACATCTAAACTTTGGCAGCTGCAGAGGTCTACACTGCACAGATAGGAAACAATGCTGACACGCTGGTGGGTTCTGAGAGTGGTCTGAGCCTGCGCAGGCCCTGTGTGTGCTGTCTTACTCTCTGGATTCATATGCACACTAATTCTATTGAGTCCAGAGGATACTACTTCCTTGGAGTCGCCCACCACCTCTGGCTCTTACAATCTTTCTGCCTCCTCTTCCCTGAGCCCTGAGGGGAGGGAGTTTGATGAAGACGGTCCAATTAGGGCTACGTGCCCCAAGGCCTCTCACTCTCTGCACATTGTCCGTTGTGGGTCTCTGTGTTAGTTTTTACCTACTGCAAGGAGAAGCCTCTCTGTTGAGGGTTGTAGAAGGCACTGACCTGAGTCCTAGCCTAGCTGCCTGACCTAGAAACTCCTGGTTCTGTGAAAGCTTTTAGGGACCCATGAGTCAAGTAGGTACATAAGTGTCACTAACTCATATGGGCTTCATTATACAGAAAATGCAGTGCATGTGATACCCCATTAAAAAGCAAGAGCCCACAAAGCTCTATCCTCCAAGAAGCGGGACACAAAAACATTGGCAGGCTGCTGCCAGGACCTTCTTCTGTTCATCAAAGCCCTACAGAAGCCCTGTTAGAGAATGCCATCCAGCCTCTCTCCTTCAAAGGCTGTTCTTAAAACTGGCTCCAATGGAAAACAATAACTGATAGGCCTGACCTTTGAAAAGAAACATTAGGTTCTCTTTCTAGCTAAGAAATTCAGTTCGAGCAACAAGATTATATATGAGTCTCTGACAGATGGGTTTAGTAGCTACAGCTCTTGCCAGAAGGAGTAAGATGAAAGCGAGAAGCAAATTAAAATATTAATCTCAATTATTCATGTTAAATATTAATAGCTGTATTTTAAGGCATTGAATAGATGCTGGTACTAATTATTAATATCAATAGCTTCGCTTACCAGAGCTTCCTGGAGCTTTGGTGTGTGGAAGTGCAGGTCACATTTTCTTCTCCCTGGTGTTAGAATTACATCAGGTGTGATCCACCATGGGCTTTCATCCCTTGAGAGGGACGAGGCTAAGCGACCTGTACTCTGAATGACTTCAGGGATCATCTTGACCCCCATTTGCCAGGCAATATTGTAGGTTGATTTCTGACCAATAATGGGGCTGTAAGTGACTAAACAGGGAGAGATCCTTTATCATCAATACTCTTGCAGGCTGTCCCACTTCCCAGCAGGTGTGCCTGGTGATTCTATTGAGTCAAAGGAAGGAAGAACTTCCAGTCCCACAGTACTGATGAGAAACAGTGTAAACTATTGGGGAGGAAACAGCCATAAGAGGGCCTGGGGGGTGTTTGAATAAGAATGGTTCCCATAGACTCACAAGTGTGAATGTTTAGCCCATACAGAGTGGCACTATTAAGAGGTGTGGCCTTGTTAGAGGAAGTGTGTCACTGTGGGAATGGGCTCTGATTTCTCTTTTGCTCAAGTGACACCCAGTGTGACACGCAGTCCCTTCTGCTGTCTGTGGATCAGGATGTAGAACTCTTGGCTCCTCCAGTGCCATATCTGCCTCACACCGCCATGCTTCTTACCATGATAATGATGGACTAAACTTCTGAAACTGTAAGCCAGACCCAAACTAAATGTCTTCTCTCATAAGAATTGCCCAGATCATGGAATCTCTTCACAACAAAGAAACCCAAACTAAGTTTTAGGTTCCCTTTAAAATTGAATTTCAGGGTAGGTGGTAGTCTCTGCTTTCTGTTGTGGTGGATTGGGACTTTTGACCAATTTACCTCTTGTGGACAATTAGAAAGCTGGACAGAACAGTCTGTAATCATGTCCTTGAGGCATTAAAGATCTAAGCCAGACAAGCATTAACAGATTAAAATTTGGGAGAAGATAGAAATCAAGAGCCTTGGAAAGTCAGTGCATTTAGGAGTATTTCTGCCAATTTTGGAAGAGACGTTCAGGGACTGGGAGAAAAACAGGGCTCTGGAAGGTTTGGAGAGCATGAGGAAGTAGAGCCTGGAATTCAGGTCTTCTCTTCAGTAATTTATGATGGTGCCCTTGCCCTCTCTGTCTGGAGCCAAGATGAACCAGAAGTAAACTAACTTTTAAAAAGACTGAATCCAGCCTTCTTAGTCCTGGATTTGAACAGCCCAGATCTCATCTGTTTTCCTGAGACAAGGATCTTTCTGAAGAAATGATGATATCTTCCCAGTCTTCGTCTTAGTTTTACTGCCCTCCGTCGCCAGTTTTAGGCATCCAAGCAAATCAGGTTTTCCAGGCATACAAGGAAAAACAAACAAGCAAAACAAAAACAAAACAAACAAACAACCCAACCAACCAACCAACCAACCAACCAACCAACCAACCAACCAACCAGAAACCAAACCCAACCAACCAGAAACCAAACCCAAACAGCCAGAAATAACAACCACAAACAACAACAAAGCCACAGGGAATCCAGACACTGAAGGCATTGACACACAACTTTGCAATACCATGTTTCAGGTGCTCAGAGATACAGTAGATACTACTGAGATGATTTCATTAGGGAGAAATCAGATGGGGATGGTAGAACTGAAAAGATCAGTTACTAAACTGAGACCTCATTGAGCTGGGCCTGCTGGTCATATCTTTAATCTTAGCACTAGGAGGCAGAGGCAGGAGTATCTCTATAGATTTGAGGCTAGCCTAGCCTCTACATAGAGTTCCACATAGTTAGACCTTATCTCCCAAAACAAAGTAAAACACATCATTGAGTGGGTTTAATAGAAGATTAGATTTAGCTAATTAGAAAATTAATCAACATGAATGATGAAAAAGACAGAAGAATAAGAAATGGAGATCGTATGAGGAGGTCTCCCTCCCAACCCAGTGCTGAGGATTGAACCTAGGCCTCTCTACCACTGAGCTAAATCTCCAACCCTGTGGCAGAGGTCTAGCATAGTGTAAAACTGTAGGTCCAAAAGTAGAAGAGAGAGACATTATTTGAAGAGATAATAGAGAAGAGTTTCCAAAAACTGATGAAAAAGGTTTTGAGCCACAAAGTCAAGAAAGACTACAAATGCCAAGAAGGACCAGTGAGACCTAGACCTAGACACCAGAGGGAAACTGGTGGTTTGAATAGGAATGGTTCCCCTAGACTCACGTGTTTAAATGCTTGGCCCATAGGGAGTAACACTATTAGGAGGTGTGGCCTTGTTGGAGTAGGTGTGGCCTTTTTGGAGGAAGTGTATCATTATGGAGGTGGGCTTTGAGGTCTCCTATGCTTCAGCTACGCCCAGTATGTTAGACAGTCTTCTGCTGCTTGCATGTTAGGATGTAGAACTCTCAGATCCTTCAGCACCATGTCTGCCTGCATGCTGCTATGCTTCCCACCATGATGATATGGACTAAACCTCTGAACTGTAAGCCAGCTCCAATAAAATGATTTCTATATAATACTTGTTGTGGTCCTGTGGTCATGGAGTCTCTTCACAGCAATGAAAATGTGACTAAGACAAGAACTGTTAAAAAAAAAAATCTACATTTGGGGCTGGTGAGATGGCTCAGTGGTTAAGAGCACTGACTGCTCTTCCGGAGGTCATGAGTTCTAATCTCAGCAACCACATGGTGGCTCACAACCATCTGTGATGGGTTTTGATGTCCTCTTCTGGTGTGTCTGAAGACAGCGACAGGGTACTCACATATATGCAATAAATAAATCCTTAAAAAAAAGAAAGCAAGGGTGCATCGTTCTCTGTGCTCCTAACTGTGGGCGTGGTTTGAATAGCTGTCTGAGTTCCTGTCTCGACTTCCCCCATCTATGGCTTGGAGTTTTAAGCCAGTTAGTCCCTTCCTGTGTTGCTTTGTGTCAGGGTGTTTGCCACGACAACAGAGATGACAAGGACAGGAAGGATCTGTCAGAATGTTCACTGTGTTTACGGGTGGCTAGAAGCATCGGACAATTTTTCCTTTGCTTCATGTATCTCTGTCTTAGTTAGGGCTATTATTGCTGTGATGAAACACCATGAGTCAAAGCAAGCTGGGGAGGATAGGGTTTTATCTGGCTTACACTTTTAAGAAAATGCCTTACCACCCAATCCTATGGAGGCATTTTCTTAGTCGAGGTTCCCTTCACTCAGATGACTTTAGCTTCTGTCCAGTTGACATAAAACTATCCAGAACATTATCTATATTTAAATTTTCCCCCATCTAACATGTGGGAAAGGGGTCATTGCCAGCAAAACAACTCTACCTTCTAATTTTATGACTCATCTGCTCCCATTTTTAGCTCTTTATAAGCAGCAGATAGATGATTAAAAGAAATATTTGCCATTAATGGGAAGAGTTTTTTCTTTCTCTCTTTTTTTTAACTTATTTATTTATTATTAGAGAATTTCTTCATTTACATTTTAAGTGTTATCCCATAAATCCCCTATACCCCACCCCACCCCACCCCCGCCAAAAACATTTCTTTTTTTTTTTTTTTTTTTCGAGACAGGGTTTCTCTGTATAGCCTTGGCTGTCCTGGAACTCACTTTGTAGACCAGGATGGCCTCGAACTCAGAAATCCACCTGCCTCTGCCTCCCGAGTGCTGGGATTAAAGGTGTGTGCCACCACGCCTGGTTTCTTTCTCTTAATGTAACCTGAATATCTTTCCTGTAATCAAATATAATTTTATAATAATGCTTATAGAATGGCCTGTTGTATAGCTGCTTCATAATTTGTTTAGCCATTTTCTTATTGTTGGACATTTGGACTACTTCCAACTGTTAGAAGGAATTAAAACCTCCAGTGAACATCCCTGCATGTATTTTTTTTCCTAAGTATCTCTAGAGGTGTGGAATGGGATAGAGGGAGAGCCAAAGGGCCTACCAAATATGAAGTTTTAGGACTCATGTTACCAAACTACCATCCTCTAAGGTTAAAACTAGCTGCCTTTTTACTGGCAGGTTAGGAATGTCTGAGGTATCTTATGGTTGTCAAGCAGTGGGCAGCCTGTGCCTGTAGCAGGATCAAAGCTTGTCATCTATGCAGCAGCGTCTACACCTGTAGAATTAGTCCCAGCAGCACATGCACATCACACCACGGCATGGAAGAAATTCATAGCAAATGAGCAGTCTGTGGCCTGACCTCTGTTGGAAAGGCTTCATGGAAAGGTGACACTCAAAGGTTCTGAAGGTGGGCAGTAGGCTGACTAGTCCAGAGGTGGAGGAAACAGCTGTGTGAGGTAGAGGTCTGCTTGCCTGGCCCAGCACACGGGAGCTAGTTAGAGAGCTGTCTCACTGAGCCAAGCCAGGTCAGCTTATGGATGTTGAAAGATAGGATGGCTAAGCTGTAATGTTTCAGATAAAACGGGCCAAAGTGGACTCTGGAGTAAGGCAAAGCCTTGACAAAAGGGACATGTCTGTTTCCTCAGTGGGTAGCCCCCTACATACTTGATTATATCTCAGAAATGGGAAGAAACTGGGTCTTTTGTAATACACACACACACACACACACACACACACACACACACACACCACTGCCAATTTGCTAGATAGTCTTGGAAAGATAATAAAAATGAAACTTTCCTCCTCTCTCAGCAGAATAGAATTAGACTCACCTTGTTACAGTATGTGCTACCAATTAGAGGGAGAGAAGAAACTGTGAAAACCTCTACCACCTTCCAGCTGCTCCCCTCTAATCCAGGTAGTGTAAGTCCCCATGGACCTTAAGCTAAATCAACCACCAGATATTGAGAATAAAAACAAACTGTTAATTAGAGGCATTGCAAAGACTGCCTTTCTTTTTGTGTGGGAAAAAGAGGGGAGCAGAGAGAATGCCAGGCAGGAACCCCACCAAACACAAAGAAGATGTTAGAGGCACCTTTCTCTCTCTCCAGGGATTTCAAAGCAAAGATTTGTAAAGACTCCAGGAACAGTAGGGAGAGCGCTAGTGTCTTGTTAAGTCAGGTAGGGACCTCATTAGAGATGGATGAAGGCAGGTGGTCTCCCTACAGGGAGACGACTACGGTGAGCAGAGCTGTGCTCAAGGACAGTCCCACCTAAGACCTACTGAGGGAGGAACTGGTGACCCGAGGCCACGGTGGGCACCGGGTGTGGCCATCAGAGCATCCACGCATCCAGAAGTACCCTGTACACAGTTCCCCATACACATTGTCGGTCTGCCCAGGAAGAGCTTAAAACCGCTGGAAACCACTCCATCACATCTCTACTCCATAGGCAAAGCAGGCAAAAGGTAGAGGCCAGAGAACAGCAGCAGGCAGCGGCGACCTCGCCACCTGAGCCAAACGCTGGCATGAGATGAACCGCATTTCCTTCCCTCAGCAGTGCATGGACCACGAGAACATGTCACTGTACTGAAAACCAGGAGTTTGGGTGTCCAGAAGTGGACTAGGCAGTTTGAGCTTCGGGCCTTGCTGTTGCCTAAACCCATTAGAGAATGTATGTATCTGCTCCAAAGTTCTTTGCACTGTAATTTAACCATCCCCTCTTGCTGGATAGTTGGTTTGTTCCTTATCTTTGGGAATTATAAATCAACTTCAGAGAATGTATTCATGCATATCTTATCTCTGCTAAAATCATGGCATTATAAAACACGAAGCTGTAAAACTCTTTAAGGATATTAGGACAAAACATGGAGGCCCTTGGGTATGGCAGGAACTTTTAGACACTACACCAAGTGCGGGGGCTGCAGAGGAAAGAATTTTAATGGACTTCAGTAAAATTGAAAGTTTCTGCTCTGCAAAGGACGCTGTCCAGAGAGCGAAAGACAAGCCATGGTTGGGAAGGTATTGTTAAAATACCTATCTGATAAGATGCTATTCCCCTCCCCGCAATGTGGAGAGAACACTTAAAATTCAACAGTAAGAGCTTATACAACCTGAGTGAAAGATGGACCAAAGACTTTCAGAGACTCTCTGCTAAAACAGATGGATGGATGGCACATACACATATGAAAAGGTGGTCCACACTCTATCATCTGGGAAAGGCACGTTTTAACAAGGAGACATTACTTGGGATGCTCAGAATCCACAGTGTGGACAGCACCAAACGCTTGCTGGGATGCCCAGAATCCTGACAGCACCAAATGCTGGCAAGGATGTGGAGCAACAGGCATGCGTACTCATGGCTGGCAGGGATGCAAGGGGCATGGGCACTTTGGAATACAGTTCAGCAGTTCCTTCCTTCCTTCCTTCCTTCCTTCCTTCCTTCCTTCCTTCCTTCCTTCCTTCCTTCTTAAACATTCTCTTACTGTATAACCCAGCAACTGTGCTCCTTGGTATTTAGCCAAAAGAATTGAAAACTTCTAGGCCCATACAAAAATGTACATGCAATTGTGTATATCAGCTTTGTTCATAATTGCCAAAGCTTGGAAACAACCAAGATGTTCTCCAGTGAGGTGAGAAGTAAACCACATTATGTCTAGACCAGGCAGTGTTTGTTGTTCACGCTGAAAGGAAATGAGCTACTAAGCTAAGAAACAAAGGAAGCAGCTAGAGGTAAAGCACTGCCACTCAAGCCTGTTGACCTGAGTTCAATGCTGGGAAGCTAAGGGACAAAGGGAGAACTGCTTCCTAAATGTCCTCTGACATCTATATATGTGCTGCAGCAAGTGCAGACAGACAGACAGGCACACACACAGAGACACACACACACACACACACACACAGATACATACACACACACACACAAACATTTTTGGTTATTTTTTATTTGTTGGGGTTGGGGATGCTTTTGTCTTAGAACTCTCTATGTAGACCAGGCTGGCTACAAACTCATAGAGATAGGTCTGTCTGTGCCTCCCAACTGTTGAAATTAAAAGTAGATACCACCATGCCCACCCCTAAAAAAAAAATTTTTTTTTAAAGAAGCAGAGGAAACACGATGCATATTAGTAAATGAAAGAAGACAATTTGAAAAGGCTGTGTGCTATATGATTCCAAATGTGTGACATTCTTGACACACCAAAACTTTAGCTACAGAGAAAAAAATAGATCTGTAATTATCAGGGGTGGGTGTTGGCTGACAGGGGATGATAAGGTGACATATGATTTCAGGCAGCGAAATGATTTTGTGTAATATGATAATGGTAGATACATGTCATTATTTATTTGCTACATCTGCAAAATGTGCGTCACCCAGAGAGAGCTCTAGTTTAAACTGTGGACTGCGGGTGATGGTGACAGGTCCGAATGGTCCATCAATGGTAACAATGTGTCATTCTGGCGGAGGTCCTGGTAATGGATAGTGATGTCTGTGTGGGGCAGAAGGCATGAGGGAACTCCCTGAACAGAGTGCCACTGTGAATATAAAACAATTCTAAGAGAACAAAATTCTAGGATTAGAATTGCTGGATCACAAGGCATGTGTTGTAAATCTTGGCTCCTAAGATTTTTGTCCATCTGAGAGTATTAAGGATAAAGGTTAAATTATGTTAGAAGTCATGTTATTAGCATAGCATTGAAAAGTACGTCTTAAGTAACCTCACATTTTAATGAAGGAACCCAGAACGTCCACGTGTAAAGTACTCCGTGACAGCTTCTCATGGGCTGGCATTGTGACAGTCCCCACTGTCATAAGATTCTCCCAGCCCTAGAATATACCTGCAAGGTAAAACCTTCTCTTCCCAAAGTCTGAATGAAGGAGGTAAAAGCCCAGAGGGGCTCAATAACTCACCTGTGGTCACACACGGAGCGGCTGATCCCAGGTGGTGATTACAGAGCCCACAGCTCAACTTCATGCTGCCCTGTGCCCTGCCTACATAGCTGGCACTGACAGAGAGCTGCAAACGTGTCCCAGCCTTAGCAAACTCAAAGGTACGTAAACCTTGACAACCTGTGCCACAGTCATCAGATACTGCCTGCCTGGTCTGCTTGTTCAACTTGCTCAGAGAACAGCCTTTCCAAATGGAACCTTTGCTGCTTTGGAATAGTTAGGCCCTCTACTGTGCTCTGCCTGTCAAAGCTTCTGTTCTTAGCAAACTGGTGTGGCCATCTTCCCAGGAAGAGCCAGCCATTTTGCTGCACATCAAACAAGAAAAGTACTGGTGTTTTCCGGAAGTCACGGACTCCTTAGAATGGATCCTCTCACCTTTTCCCCTTCCTGTGCCCTTTGCATACAACCATGTTATGCAAAACTCTTACCTGCTGTCCCAGGGAAGTTTCTCTGCTGATCTCCCTCGAATCCATGGCAGGCTGCTGTTTTCTAAGATTGGGTGAAATAACAGACCCCATCCTGCATCCTCTTTTACAATGTCACCTTGACACTCTACTCACTGAGGGACCTTCACCTCACACAGTTTCTCCCTCATGTCTGAGCTAACTCTGATAATTTCTACACATAGAGCAAAGCAGAAAAGATGTGATGTAACTTCTAAAGTTAACTGTGCAAGGGCACACAGTTTGAGCTGGTCTTGGAACACTCGACCCTGCACAGGCTCCCTCTTTGAACCTTTTTTTTTTATTTTTTTTTTTTTAGAATTCAGTTGTCAGGCTGTGATATGACCAGACCACGTGGAGTGTTCCAGGCCCTGGTCCCAGTTGAATCATCTCTTGTGGTTTAAGTGTGAAATGTCCCTACCCTTGGCTCATGTGTTTGAATAGTGGGTCCCATGCTGCTGGAGCCGTTTGGGGAGGTGAGACCTTTTGGACTTAACCTAGCTGGCTGACTTAGGTCAGTAAGGATGGGGCCTGGAGCTTGTAGGCTGGATGCTTCATTTCCGTTGGAGTGGAGTTCTCTTCTTTCTGATGGCTACTGCAACATACTCAGCCACCTATATTCTCGCTGCCAGTCACCTTACCACCATGCCTTCCCCTTCACTATGACCCCAAATAAATCCACTGTCCCTTAATATTTTCTCTGTCAGGGATTCTGCCACCACCACAACAAAAATCCAAATAATTAATAATAATAAATATTATCATATTTATTAATAATACCAACAAATTAACATTATTAATCAACATTTAATAGTATTAATAGTTATTAATATTCATTAATATTGTTGACATTTATTAATGTTAATGTTAAATATTATTAATATTTAATAATAATAATTATTATTATAAGCAGCCTTCTATGCATTCCAGCCCAGGTACCAGACACTTAGCAAAAACCCCATCTGGGAAGCAGAACTTTCAGCTTCAACTCTTCCTTCCTTTACAGTCCGGAGCTTCTTAGCTGAGCCTCCAGACAGAGACAGAGACAGAGACAGAGACAGAGACAGAGACAGAGACAGAGACAGAGACAGAGACAGAGACAGAGACAGAGACAGAGACAGAGACAGAGACAGAGACAGAGAGGAGCAACTCCACGTGCTTGCTCTTTCTAAGAGCACAAACGGGCACTGTGTTGCACCACGACTCTTGGGGCGGTTTATCACACAGTCTGTCTCCTGAGTATATGCCATGCCCAGCTCTGCAGCTATGTACACAGCGCCCGCTGATGGATGCAAGAACACACAGCCTCTGAGGCCCAGGCTACAGCATTCTTTCGCACCATTATTCTAGAATTTTAGCAAAGGGTGTATCACTCTCTCGGTGATGTGAAAGCAGGAGTTTGGAGTCAGAAGGATAATAGAGACCGAAAGTACAGTTCCAAGTTCCAGGATGACTTTGGTAGTGCTGGCTGTCAAGTTTTCTTCCCCTTCCTACAATTTCTCTCTCTCTCTTTCTTTTTTTTTCAAAAGGAAAATTATTTGGAGAAGGTAGTTAGGGAGAGGAAGAGAGAGAGACTGAGAGACAGAGAATGTGTGTATGTCTGTGCCTTGTTTCATGTGTGGGGTCCAGGCTTTGAACTCAAGCTGTCAGGCACATTTACCTACGACCCCTCTTTCCCAGGTCTCATCAGCAGCTGCCCATCCCTGCTCCAGTGAAATAGAATACGGTGTATCTTGCCTCTGTTCCTGCCTATTAGCCTAAACCATACATGCTGCCACTGTGGTGGTCAGAAATGGTTAAATATCTGCAAGTTCGTGTGGTTTGACCTAAATATTAAGCCCTAATTCCTTACGTACATTCCATTCTTCACTCTCAGCCCAAATATTAATTCTTTTTTTCTCTTTTCTGCCCTGCTCTGTCTCAACTGGATGTATCATGTCCTTTCCTCCACAGAATGTGTCACAATTTGTAATTACACACATTTGTTATTTAATGTCTGATACTCTGCATACACTTATAAGTTTGATGAGCGCTGTATATCACTATGACGCAGACCCTGCAGGCACGGGGCACAGCACATCATAAGCACCCCGTAAACGTCAGTGGAATTAACGTGTATACAACATGGCTCTCTTCATATGCAGACAATGTTTGTGTTCTGTTGCCAGCGTCCTGTACACACTGCGGTCCTTATCTCGGCATCTGGATCAGAACATAAGCTTTTAGGGGCCTGAATGGCAGCTAGTCACGACTGCCCGTTAGGAATGCCTGGGAAGAGTTCAGAGCAGAAGGAAGATCTGCCGTCAGATCTATCAGATCCATCTACAGGGATGGTCTCACTCGGGAGTGACAGCAACAACTAAATAATTGTAATTATAATTATAATAATAAGCAGCCTACTATGCATTCCAGCCCAGGCACCAGACACTTAGCAAAAACCCCATCTGGAAAGCAGAACTTCCAGCTTCAACTCTTCCTCCCTTTACAGTCCAACACTTACTCCCTTTGGAGTCCAAGCATGGGGAGGAATTGCAGAGGTTTCTGCCTAGTGCTCTGTGACACCATGACACTTTCCTGCTGTTGCCCAGTAGGAGAGTTTTCAACCTAGTATCACAGTCGTAGTTACATTTGCCTCTGGGCATGTCAGGTTCTGCCACCAACTACCAACCACCAACCACCAACCACCAACCACCAACCAGAGAGCTTTAAAGAATCAAGCTGGAGCTGGGCATGGTGGCAAAGGCCTTTAATCTGAGCACTCGGGAGGCAGAGGCAGGTGGATTTCTGAGTTCGAGACCAGCCTGGTCTACAAAGTGAGTTCCAGGACAGCCAGGGCTATACAGAGAAACCCTGTCTCGAAAAAAAAACAAAACAAAACAAACAAACAAACAAACAAACAAAAAAAGGGAATCAAACAAACTTAATGTTGTAAGGAACCTTTCCACTGATTGTACCAATAGCATCAGCTTTTTCATAATCCAGAACAGTAAATCCACCCACAAATAAACATGAAATCTAAAGGATGTGCCCGAGGACAGGTTTTCAGCCTCTTCCTCCCACAGTACTGCCAAGCCTTGACTCTTGTTATTTTAATTCTCCCTGCCATATCTCTCCAGTGTGTAGAGTATTTAGTCTGTTGGTTTACAGTTTAAGGAGCAATCACCCATCCACCCATCCAGTGAATCCTCTATCCATTTACATATGGAGCACCCACGATGACTTGGCTTTTTCTTCTTATCTACAATCGTGTTTTACCCCTTATGGACAAATAGAAAAAGGTAGCGTCACCACCTAATTATATAGCATGTAGCCAGGAACTAAAAAGGGGCCAGATGCTGCTCTGAGAACATAGGAAGTGTCATCCAGACACAATGAGGAAGACAATCAGTTACTGAAGACACAATGGAAAGTCCCAAATGGGTGGTATTAACGGGACCCTGATAAGTAGAGGTCCCCTGGTAGGAAGAAGGGGACAAGGGACAGCTTTATGAATAAAATAGAGCCTTCAAAATAAACTCAGTAGTTGCAGGTGTAATAAAAATAACTTAGGCAGCATATGGGTTTTTGATTCATCTATTTGTTTTGTGGTGCTGGGGACCAAGCCAGGGCCTTTTTAATGTATGCTAGACATGTGCTCTACCACAGAGCTACACACCCATCCAGATGCGGGTGCTGTCTTAACTCTTTAGTGTCGCTGTCACTCCCGAGGGAGACCTCAGACCGCGGATGGCCCTAAGCTCATTTCCTAAATTACAGAACATGTTCTATATTTGTTACCCACGTTCATGCACAACTAATTTCATTTTCATAAACTTTATTGATTTCACCAGGCTCTTCACAGCCACCAATTTATATGCCTTCTCATCACACCGAAGGTTTATTATTTCCCTGTGTACATACTGCAGTAATTGAATTGCTTACCTTAATGGCACAATAAGGTTTTGTACACTCTGCCATTGATGTTGCTGACTTAGCACCGTTTGTCTCACTTTACTGCATTGTTCTTATTAATTCTCCCACTGCCAACTAAGCTGTTTCTCCTGGGAACCGCCTGAGAGGCAGAAAGCCTTATTACTGCCCCACTCTGCTTTACGAACACGTGTAGAATTTTGAATCGGTGTCACTTTCCAATAAATACAAATCAGGAGTCATTTGAATTATTTATTGTTACATAATGAACTGTGCCAAGCCATAGTGACTTAAGAGTACAGCCATTTTTCCTATGTCACAATTCTGTGGGTTGTCTGGGTTCAGTGGGGTGGTTCTTCCATCCACTCTGTATGCTGTTGGCTAGAGCTGTAGCATCTGGACGCTCCACTGGGCTGGGGTTTCTAAGAGGCTCCTAAGCATGGCCAGCAGTTGGTGCTGGCTACCGTACCTTAGTGTTCTTGCATGTAGCCTGTCACAGTACAATGTCTAGATTCTAAGACTAAGGGTTCCGGTCCATGGAATTAGAAACCATAGATCCTTAAGACTCAGCCTCGGAAGTCACACAGGGTCACCTTTATTATATTTTATTAGATGAAACAAGCCAAGAGCAAGCCCAGACTCAAAGTGAAAGGAACGGCAAGATATTCAGCCGCCCTTACGCCAGGGACATTTTCCATTGTACAGATCAGTTCTCGCCCGAGGACACATGTACCGCAAAGCATATCTCTGACATGACCTAATTATTTCACAGGTGTACTAGCTCATGGGTTTCTTAGAAAGTCGCCTCGTAGACCTGCCTCTCCCCTTCACGGCTCTTATCCTGATAGAGAGCAATTAGGCTCGGGAACTGTGCCTCTGTGCCAATGAAAGCATTCAGCTGCATTTCTGTTTTGTCATTTTGGGTAGGATGTACTATATCCTTGTTAACTCAAATTTAAAAACAAATTCTATTCAGAGGAGGAGGACATATTTAAATAGTTTATTTTTGAGAACAAGGTGGGAACATAAACAGACTATGCTAATTATCCTGACTGATATTGAGACTAACTTGAAAACAGTTTGCTCTGTGGATCTATTTTATTTATGTGTTTATTTTTTTGTGATGCTGGGGTTTGAACTCAGAAGTTTATACATCCTGAGCAGGCTCCCTACCATCGAATGAATATATATATATATATATATCTCCAAGCCTGAGATGAGCACCTAGCTATGCTGGGCAAGGGTGAGAGCAGCACGCAGGAGGCAGGGTACAGGGCATGTGCAGAGCTTCTCTGAGGAAAGCCAAGGAAGATTTTACAGTACCCGAGGACAATGCCAGGGAAAGGGCAGTAGGGGAGCTGGCCATGGTGGGCGAGGCACACTGAGGACTGCACTGAGTGCTGTATTTTTGGGCACTTTACAAGCAATGGTTATAAGACCATGGTTTTTACTAAGTAAGCATCACTGTTTGGAGTGGCTATGCCTGTATGGTGGTTTGAATGAGAGTGTCCTGAATAGGCTCAGATATTTGAACAGTTGTTCACCAGTCAGCAGCACTATTTGAGGACCGATGGCGTCTTTGAGAGGTGGAGCTTCGTCGGAGGAAGTACATCATTGAGGGTGGAGCTTCGTCGGAGGAAGTACATCATTGGGGGTGGAGCTTCGTTGGAGGAAGTACATCACTGGGGTCACTGCTTCATGCCTGTGTTTGAGGGTTGAGTTCTCAATTTCCTTCTCTTGTTTCCATGCCTGCCGTTTGCTGCTATGCATCCCTGATCTGATGTGATGGATTCTTACTCTGCTGGAACTGAGCCCAAATAAATCCTACCGTCCATAAGTAGACTTGGTCTTGATGTTTTTTTATCACAGCCACCAGAAAGGTAACCAATACCGAAGTCGGTACCAGAGAGTGGGCTGTCGTTTTGAAGAGCCCAATTATGTTGGCTTTTGGAGGAATGTGGGAGACTTTGGAGCTTTGGTTTGAAAGGTGGTTGAGCACTGTGGACAGAGTCTAGGGAGCTGTTCTAGTAGGATCTTAGAAGATGGAAATGTATGTACTAATGGCATGGATGTGCTTGCTTATTTTTATGTAAAGAATGAAATGTTGGCCAAATGTTTAATGCTGAAGAACACAGAACAGCTTCATTGTTTAAAAATTACATTTATTTGTTAATTTGTTGCGAGTGGAGAGTCACATATGTGCCACGGCATGTCCCTGAAGGTCAGAGGACAACTTGTGGGAGTTGGCTGTTCCTTCTAACATGTGAATCCTGGGAATTGAGCAGAGATCATCAGGCTTAGCAGCAAGAATTTTTATCCACTGAGCCATGTTGCCAGCCCCACCTTCATTGTTCTTCAGAATTTTTTTGGTGTTAAATTGACATAAAGTCAAATTTATAATTGTCAGTGAGAACACTGCTTCACATAAATGTCAAAAGTATGCTTAAGACTGGGTCAAAAATTGTTGAAAATTTTGCCCCTATTACCAAGCCAAAATTGATTGAGCAATTTTTGTTTATTTATTTTTTGAGACATAGTTTCTCTGTGTAACAGCTCCAACTGTCCTGGAACTCTCGCTGTAGACTAGGTTGACCTCAAACTTTCAGAGATCCATCTGCCTCTTCCTCCCAGGTACTAGGATTAAAGGTGTGTGTTCCCATGCCTGACCTGAAACATTTTTTTAAAATGAAACTCAAACAGTAATTTAAAAATTTAATTTATTAATTTTTCATAAGTACTTTGGTATTTAAGTGCTTTGCCTGTACTGTTTATGTGAACCACATGTGGTACCTGGGAGGTCGGGAGAGGGCCTGAAGTCATAGATAGGTGTCAACCGCCATGTGAGTCCTTGGAACCAAACCTGGGTTGTCTGCGAGAGAAGCAAATGCTCTTAGCCATTGAGACATCTCTCAGCCCCTCAAACAGCAATGTCCCCTAGTTCCTGGAAGAACTAATTGCAAAGGTGTGGTCCTTGCTCAGCTCACAGGTTGTCTTTGTGGGAGGGTGGCTTGCAGGTGAGTCGGCCTGCCTCCACCTCCCTGACCCTGGCCCCTTCCACACTAGACACACCATCTATTCTGCTCACTCACTTTATAATGACAGTAACTGGTATTCTACAGATTGTCTCACCCATGCCTGGGGGACACACGTGTGCAAATTCTAGTGTCTGTGACACGCTCATCCAAATGAAAGGAACCCAGTTTTTACTTGATGTTATTGATTAGTGAGGTAGGTACAGTGATATTTCACTTCATAGTTTTCCTGTAGAAAACATCAGCCACAACACCAGGCCAGCTACAGGAGCCAGGCTTTCTGCAGAGCCAGAGCTTGGGGGACCACACAAAGGAAAAGGCAGGGACTCTGGCCTCGCCAGCCAGACACAGTGGCATTTCCCCAGACTTTAAGCACCACTTGTAATAGACTCTGGTACTGAGACAGCACTTTGCTACTAACAGATTAGAAGAGCCTGGCTAACAGTTGAAGTCAGACCATTTTGATTTTTACATAAAGATGCTTAAACATCGTCTTGACAGGTTTATTCCAATTTGGTAAAGGCAATAATTTTATGGGATGGTAGCTGTTTCCGTGCAGCCGTGACTCCTGCTGGTCCTTTTGCCTTTTCTTCTAATTGGCAGATTGATGGGCTCCCAAGAACTTGCCTAAAGTCTATTTGCAGAGGGAAGAGAGGAAACCAGAGGGCAGCTCTTTCTCCAGAAAGGCTACTTCTAATACTGTCGGGGAAGGGACTACATTTACCCACAATCTACAAATTATTTCTGGCATATTAATAGACCTTTTGCCTACTTAAATTTAGTTTGTATAAAGGCAATAAATGTGCTTAACTTAAAAGTCAAGTACTTTCACAAGACTTGTAAAGAAAATCAGCAATCCTTTCCTCTCGGTCTCTCCCTCCCTCCCTCCCTCCCCTTAACCCCCTCCATTCCCTTTAGTGCTCCCTCCTTCTCTCTCAGCCCCCTCCTTCTCCCTCAGTCCCCCCACTTCTTTCTGCCTTTCTGGGGAGCTTCTTCCACACATTCTTCCTCTCCTAATCTTACACCCCCTTTCTAACCACACTCCGCTGCCCTGTTTGCTGGGTCTTCAGCTGTAGATATGACTCCTGCCCCCAACCCATGGAAGATCAGACTTCTGCCACATTGTTGGGATTCTTTCCCCTCTCTTCCATACAACATCCTCAAAATTCTGTTTGTTGTTTATTAAATTAAAAAGCTGCCTTTGACCCTGTCCTCTAGTAACTTCTTGACTAACAATACCTGAAAAGTGGTTGCTTACCCACCATGAGGCCTTCTTAGCTGGGATAAGATTCTACTTTGGAGTGTAATTTCCCCATAAGATTTCAAAGGCATTGTCTATGGAAAGGTTTAATGCCATGCTAATTCCTTCCCTCCCCTTCCTCCTTTCCCTCCCCTCCCCTTCCATTTCCGCTCCCCTCTCCTCCCCTCTCCTCTCCCCTCCCCTTTCTTTCTTCTCTTCCCTTTCCTCTCCCCCATCTCTTTTTCAATCTTGTCTTATCCCTACAATTTTCATTTGATGACACTTTCTTTTGTTATTGGTCACTTTTAATCATGATAGTGAGCAATTAATCCCATTCAACATGAAAACATTTTCCAGGTGCCCCTCCCCCCCAAAAGTTTTTGTATGATTTCTTTGATAATCCCCTGGCTAATTTTGTCTGTTTTGCTTTCAGAGCTCAGCCTCCTGAGTTGATTCCCCCCCCCCCACTTCTGTTTCTTTACCTCTTCTATTTCCCTGAGACAATTACTGTCTAATTCATCTGCTGATTCAACATACCTGATACTGTACCTCCTTTACTCTTGTTCTCTGGATTCTCTCTCTCTCTCTCTCTCTCTCATTTTATTGCTTTTACTCTGAGTATACCAATTTCTGTTCCTTGACATTTGCCTGCTCCATGCATTGGTTTTGTCTTCTGTGAAGACTTGCATCATGGAAAGAAGGATTTGATGTGTAGCCTGAGCCAAATAAAGAGAAAAAAATTGCTATTGAAGCTTTCTTCCTTTGACCTTCGGAGAGGCCACATCATCCCGACTCTTCATTTGACTTTTTTTTCTTGCGATGGCTGAGCCCTCTCTCCAGCCCTGACTTTGATCTTTAATGTGTTTTTGTCCTCTTTCTTTAATTATATATTTGTATCGGTCAGATTCTAATAAAAGTGGGTATTAGTCAAAGTAGTACGCACACATTTTTTATTGGTATATTACAAAAACATAGATGGAGAGAGAGAGAGATCCATCTTTCCACCTCTCAAGAGATTTTAAATAATTGACTTATGAAAGCTGGGGAATTAATAACTCTCACCCCTGTGGGCCTGTGGCTAGTGTGATCAGCATCCCAGCCCTGTAGACCCTGGCAGTAGTCCTGGACCTTAGCAATAGCTAACAAAGCATCAGCTATTGGTTAACTAAGTAAAGAGGAAGCAATGAATTCAGAAGTAGTAAAATGATCTTTCATTTATTCAGTTTATTACTTGCTTACCTCATGGTCAGACTGTGTTAAATTGGATATAAAATAAAATCACAGGCTTGCCTGAAATGAGTTTTGTCTGA